>OY821756.1:0-219578 GCA_963682095.1 Potentilla sterilis
CCCTAAACCCTAAACCCTAAACCCTAAACCCTAAACCCTAAACCCTAAACCCTAAACCCTAAACCCTAAACCCTAAACCCTAAACCCTAAACCCTAAACCCTAAACCCTAAACCCTAAACCCTAAACCCTAAACCCTAAACCCTAAACCCTAAACCCTAAACCCTAAACCCTAAACCCTAAACCCTAAACCCTAAACCCTAAACCCTAAACCCTAAACCCTAAACCCTAAACCCTAAACCCTAAACCCTAAACCCTAAACCCTAAACCCTAAACCCTAAACCCTAAACCCTAAACCCTAAACCCTAAACCCTAAACCCTAAACCCTAAACCCTAAACCCTAAACCCTAAACCCTAAACCCTAAACCCTAAACCCTAAACCCTAAACCCTAAACCCTAAACCCTAAACCCTAAACCCTAAACCCTAAACCCTAAACCCTAAACCCTAAACCCTAAACCCTAAACCCTAAACCCTAAACCCTAAACCCTAAACCCTAAACCCTAAACCCTAAACCCTAAACCCTAAACCCTAAACCCTAAACCCTAAACCCTAAACCCTAAACCCTAAACCCTAAACCCTAAACCCTAAACCCTAAACCCTAAACCCTAAACCCTAAACCCTAAACCCTAAAACCCTAAACCCTAAACCCTAAACCCTAAACCCTAAACCCTAAACCCTAAACCCTAAACCCTAAACCCTAAACCCTAAACCCTAAACCCTAAACCCTAAACCCTAAACCCTAAACCCTAAACCCTAAACCCTAAACCCAAAACCCTAAACCCTAAACCCTAAACCCTAAACCCTAAACCCTAAACCCTAAACCCTAAACCCTAAACCCTAAACCCTAAACCCTAAACCCTAAAACCCTAAACCCTAAAACCCTAAACCCTAAACCCTAAACCCTAAACCCTAAACCCTAAACCCTAAACCCTAAACCCTAAACCCTAAACCCTAAACCCTAAACCCTAAACCCTAAAACCCTAAACCCTAAACCCTAAACCCTAAACCCTAAACCCTAAACCCTAAACCCTAAACCCTAAACCCTAAACCCTAAACCCTAAACCCTAAACCCTAAACCCTAAACCCTAAACCCTAAACCCTAAACCCTAAACCCTAAACCCTAAACCCTAAACCCTAAACCCTAAACCCTAAACCCTAAACCCTAAACCCTAAACCCTAAACCCAAACCCCAAACCCCAAACCCCAAACCCCAAACCCCAAACCCCAAACCCCAAACCCCTAACCCCCTAACCCTAAACCCTAAACCCTAAACCCACGGTTTTTTGGCCAAAATTTCATCCCCACAATTTCTCTCCAAAATCTTTTCATTGGTAAATCCTGCTTTTTAAGCAATTTTAGAATTGACAGACCTAAAAAATCTCAACCCGATTTTATTTTACAATTTTTTAAGTTGGAGAACCGGTTTTGTTGTGTCATACAAATTTGTCTATTGTGCGATTATTCTTCATTAGATGATATCATTGCATTAATCTATGCTACTTTACCATTATGCTGAACTATATCCTCCACCAATCAAAATATTTTAGTCTAAAATATTGGATGATATCATTGCATTACTCTATGCTACTTTACCATTATGCTGAGCTATATCCTCCACCAATCTCCTAACAAAATATTTTAGTCCAAAATCATGATATTCACCCAAAATTGTGGGTTATAGCACACGGTTTTTTGGTTAAAATTTCAAATACACAGTGTTGGGGACATATATGGTGCACCGCCAAGCATATTCTGCGACCTCGTGGACCGTGCAACCGGCGTGATATGCCCTACTTCCGGCATAGCTCGGATAGACCGCCATTCTACCAATAAATTTATACCAGAGTTATATTTAACTTATAACTAAATTTCACAAATACTTCAGCATAATGGTAGGTACCAATGCTATGTGTTAAGATTAAGTATAAAACAAAAGGAAGTAATACCAGAGTTATATTTAACTTATAACTAAATTTAGCAATAACTCTAGCAACCACTGCTGAACATGCTTTATACTCCGTCAGCCATTATGGTACTTCCGTCTAGTTTGTCGTTAAGTAAGTGAGTAAAATCATCGAACACTTTTTTTTTATATAGATTAAATTATGGAGAAAAAAATTTCTCAAATGGTATTGGAACTGTGTCTCATTGCTAATTTTAGTTATTAATTTTTATTTTTTTTTAAAGAAGGGTCGGTGCAGCCGCCCTAAGCCTTGATTTATGAAACCATAGAATACAAGGGGAGGACATAGAGCCTAAACCCCAAATTACAATTAGTGATGTATTCTAACATGCATCAGTTAGCAAAGAGTGCATTATCGGCTACTCTATTTGTTTTAACAAAGCGTTGATATAACAGAAGACAACTATACTAATAGTACTAAATGTACGAAGGACAAGCATCATAACAAAAACTAGCGCAGCTTTCCTATTGTATTATTGCCACATAGAATCATATACGGCAGCCTTTTGTTTTATTTTGCCACTAGAAGGTTGCAACTATTTGACAAAGCAAGGAACTCATCGCCCGACTAGGACAAACCAAACACACAAGGTGCCAACACCGGGACAACACCCACATCTTCTTATTAAAAGCAGTAAATGATTAATATTATATTAAAAGAAAATAACTGAAAACCAACCCTAAATGGGCTAATTTTCTTAGCCCAGGCCTGGCCCAAAAGGAGGGTCCAAACCCAAGCAGAAACCCTAGGGATATGAAGATCCAACGCACAGCCAAACCCTACCCAACCATAGGCCACCGTCGGCGAGTCTCCCGTCGCACCATCGCGCCACTCCGACCGAACAGCATAGGGTAAGGAGAGAGAGATAAGATCGCGGTACATGACTGGTGATTTTTCCTCAACTGCTTGGGCATTGATTTTTTGGTAAATAAATCGATCTCTTGCCGATCAGGCAGAGGGAAAAAAGAAAATCAATCAATGATTGGGGCAAACTCGATGAAGGTATCATATATAATCTATAGATCTAAAAAAAGGTTTCAACTGAAAAATCAAATCCACCTTTGTAAACAATATGTACCTGTGGTACACCCCAGATAGTATCAATTTTAGGGGGTCATTTAACAACAGCAACACCACAAAAATAATTGGTAGCGATTCAAATGAACCGCTACAATATGAATCGGCTTTTGTAAAAACTTGGAAAAGCAACCATGCTTCTTCAGGTAATTGACCAAACAGAATGATTGTTTACCGATTTTGATTGGCCATAATCCAGTTACGGTATTGCACTACTATCTGTGCTGCTTCAAGGACTATTCACACTCCACAAGTGGTCGACCACTTCATATGAACTGCTAAGGTGTTGGAAATTAGACCGGAGAAGAGCTGTTCCGGGGGTTTGTCTGCTGTTCTGCTCGGGGGATTCACTTTGCTTTGTCTTGGCTGAACAGCAGTGACGCACACATACGCGATGGCATTTGGTGTTTTTTGCGTACCTCCCATGTACCTTAACCACCAGTATAACTTCCTTGTCTCTGGTGTTTTCACACCAACAGTTCTGCGGGACACCATCGACAAACTCTTCTAGGGTTTGGTGTTCCTCATGATGAACAGACACCTCTGCTATATGATCTGGTCTGATTATGCCAGCTGCAGGAGTAACCTGGTTCAAAATCAAGACTAATTATTCAAAGTTGCAGATCCTTTGGTTAACAAGTCCAACATAATTATTTTGAATGATATGGACAAGAAACGGGCTTGATCAATACTTGAAGTCTCTTGGACAGACAATGCAACAAAAAGAATGAGGATACATGAATTTCTATTAATAATATTTGCTAGTTATGCATACTGTACAATCTGATGTACAGATTTTAAAAGCAGAAGCATCTACTACGTTTTCTGGTGGAAGTGCCAAAAAGTAGAATAGGATCATGCTCCATATGGAATCCAATAGACTGGCTACATGATTTACAATACACATAGATCAAACATTAGCATAGCTCTGATCTTTAGTCATAACGTAGTCAACAAAATCTGTCTCTACTGACATAGGCCTAAAGAATTTTCTGGGATCTATTTCATCTTTTTTATGGCAGAAGATAACTTTGACATCCTCATATTACACAGGAAAGCCAGTGCACTGCACTGCATCTGCAAACTCTTTTCCAAGAATCAAGTTCACAAACATCCACGAAGGAGTACATACATAATTCATAACAAAACTATTGTTTTTACCCCACACCCACCTCAACCATAAATACTCGATTACGGAAGTACAAACCACATGTACTGCTTCAAAACATAGAAAATTACCTGAAGCCACCGTGGAAAGCCAAAGGAACCTCTGGGAAAATGATCTGATGCATGTCCAACCTCCTTAATGACAGATTGTCCTTCACAAATTATTTCAAAAAAAGCATCTTTTTGGCCAGATTTATTTGTAATACGCAAAATGGATGTGTCCTGGTTTTGAAGGATTATTTTGTTTGTACTGACAATAGTTTCAGGAATCTTGCATAGTTCTTCAAGCATACATTTGAGTTTCCCATTTGATTCAAGGATATCTCCTAGCTCTTGTCTCCTTATTGACTCATCAACTCGAGCAATATCAAGAGTAAAAATGCAGCGGACAGGCTTGTGATCACTGTCGGTTACATCCATGGAAGCCTCATACCTATTGAATAAGGTACCAATGCTATGTGTTAAGAATAAGTATAAAACAAAAGGAAGTAATACCAGAGTATACACACATGTATACTTGCCGTACATCAAAGCACGCTCTCCACTTACAAAACGGTAAACAAAAATATAATATATGCGCGCGTGTGTGTTATGGCCCTTCCACCAAGGGATCCCTTTTTCGTACTTTCTTGGGATAGGGCATTAGACATACAAATAGATGCATGTTTTGTCAGACCAAAACATTCTGCACTAATGCTTTATGGATCCATGAAAGAATAGCTGCAGTTCAATTTCATCAACCTTGAATATTTCATCGGACAAAAATTTACTTATGCCATATGCCTCAAACAGCTTAAAGGCCCCAATCAATGTCAATGTTAGCAAGCACAAAATACACAGAAAATGAGGAAATGGGTCTATTCAGGACTTCTAGAAGAAGCACTTTGCCCAGCAGCAGATAAGCTATTAACTACAAATCCAAGTGCTTCCTGTGAAGGCACTTGATAGCACTTCTGCAGAAAGGATTGAAATTATTTTCACCTTCGACCAAACACTGCCAACCGGTGGTTATGGCTAAAAGCAAACAGAAAATCAGCCAAAACAGATCCCTCCTAATCACTAGGTTTAAAATTTTAAATTTTAAAAGTTTGAATTATTGCAGTACCAAAATCTAGAAAGGTGTTGTCTTATAACTGCTAAATAGACTAATGTTCAAATATTGCTGAAAAAATTCAAAATTCGAGTTGTTTTGGGAATTTAACCTTAAAATCAGAGATGCTTCAAAGATTTCATCAACTTTGGTTCCCTAGAAATATTTGTACGCCTACGATATTAAAAGCTTCCACTACCGCTTCTTTTTTCCTTACTTTTTGTTTCCATCTACTCTCGATTTAATTTCTTACAGCAATATAAATTGTGCGCCCTCAAACTAAAAAAGCATGTGATGATTGGGTGAAGTTGATAATCTGCTTTGGTGTTGGTGGGATACGTGGGAGTAAGGTGAAAGAAGTCTGAAGAAATGAGCATTAATCAAACCAAAGAACAAGAAAAAAGGTAAAAAAGAAGATATCAACACATGAATCAAAAGAGGAAGATGATAACCCACACGACGACATAGAGTTTCTTCATCAATTGGTCCACGTTTTCTTTATCCACGTTTTCTTTTTCTTTTTTTGACCAATTGGTCCCATGAAATTCACCAAACCATGCCTACCAGTGATCACATAGATATTAATTGATTCCTCATTGGGAAAAAACTTTTAGAGTAGGAAAATTTACCGTGATACTGAAGCGACAGTAGGACATTCTAAGCAGCATTCTGATACCAATGCTGAGCGGCTATCACGATACAGGATTCTATCACACCAAGCTGGAATGCGCTTCTTTTCACCAGAATCATATCCTAGCAAAAAAAGAAATACATATATTATATACAAACCTAGAATTCAAAAACAAAGAACCTCTCCAACCTTAATTTATCATAGTAATATAATTCATGCCAAAAAGGCTTTGAATGACATAAAACCTTGTTTCACATGTTTGACTCTGAAAACACTATTAAAAAAGCCGACAAGGCACAGATATTAAAAAGGTTCTATGCAGAAAAAAAAAATATATGAGATAGAGGATGGACAAACATAAAAGTTGTCAATTTGAGTCATCATACGGCATTAACAAAATATTGCAGAGCAATTATTTCACCTTTTTGGTTGCCCAGCGAAGCTATGTATTTAAAAACTGATGATAAAGTTAAATGTACCTGCTAAACCAGCTTGATGCCTTTCAAACTTGTAAGTGGGAGGAAATGTAATCTCTGCCTCCCGCATTCCTTGAAAGACATTTCCAGATGTCATTTCCACTCGAAGCTGATCCCGTTCTCTAAGCCAATCAAAGCATCTTTGAGAAATGAAATCTCTAGCCTCATCATAAGATATACCATCCAGCCGATAGTTAAAATCACCAAGAAATATGACCATGTCTGCTTCAGATAACTCAGGCATCCCTTCTAAAGAATTGCTACCAATAGCCTGAAATTGCAACAGTGTTTCATCAATTTTTTACGCTAATCTTTTTTTCATTTGAGAAGATGATTGGAAGAATTGATTGATAAGCATTAACTTAAAAATCAAAAGGGTGCATACTAATTAGATTGTGTACATACATTAGTACCACGAAGCATTTGAACAGCGGATGAAGCGCTAGCTGCAATAGAAAAGACCAACGGCAAGCATCTATGACCGGACCAAAATAAAACATCAAGAAGAGAATAAAACAATATAAGAAAGGTACCTGCCGTACCAGCTGCACAATTTAAAGAATTTGGTCGTGAGAAGGTCATTGTTCGATAGACATGATCGAAATCTGCATTGCGGCGATTAACAGCTTCCAAATGCGCAGCAAAGTGACAATTAACAAAGCACATTTTCCTGTCATACAATCTAATCCTCAGACCAACTGCTCCCTGTTTGAACAATCCTTACCTCCATTAATAATAGGAACCATATGAAGTATAGCACTATCATGAAACAAAGCACATTATCCTGTCATACAATCTAATTCTCAGTCAAATGAACGTGACCCACTGTTCACCTATCATTACAAAATTGCTAGAGAAAACCGCATTAATAAAATATAAATCCTGAAACAAAAAGAGTTGGAACAAAAAAAAAATCCAATTCATCTTTCTATTTCAGATATATAATTTTATTTTTATTTTTATTTTGAGAAAGAAAACTTCCATTTAAATGATCTAATGATTATTCGAAGTTGGAACCATCAGGCAATTTATACAAGCCATTCCCCAGTTTATAAACACTTTTGGATTAGAATCCCTGAATCAGAAAACTGATATTTCCATCCTCAATGAATATTACCAGATCTATTAATACCAGCACTTCAAACATAAAAAGGAAAATAATTCACGTTTTCTGAAAAAAAAAAAAAAAAAACTCAAATATCATTCGAAAAGTAAAACCGCTATAAGGCTAATTTCCTCCATATTTATGATGTTTGACCTTAGACCAAAAGACCGCTGACATTACATCTCACCGTACATAAAAAAGACAGTAGAGATCATCCATATTTAAGTTATTAAGTATCTGTCAGCTTTCTTTCTTTTTTGAGTTTTTTTTCCCTTTATATATGAATGATCACAACACAATCAATTTGTATCATACGGTAAAAGTCTTCCAAATAGAGAATACCTTACCTTGTTATCAATTTGTATCATACAGTAAAATTCTTCCAAATAGAGAATACCTTACCTTGTTACCAATAGCACGCCCAAAACCACATGGAACTGCTGCAGCATCGACATCCCCGATATGAGCTTTGAGATTATTCCTCACCCTGAAAGAAAATAATAGATTATTAAAGGAAATAAAAAATGTAAGAGACACAATTGTTATGAATAAAAATAGTCAAAAAGGGATCTTTAGATACACTCACCACATAGCAATGAGCAATCCTGCCAACTGTCTGGATCCAACACGTTCAAAGGTTGACCCTTCATCCAATGTTTTCCCAATCATATCTAGCCACCACTGCCCAACAGAGCTCCCCTCAAGACCTACCTAGAGATGATAGAGAATCAGATTAACTGGTTATTTGAAAACTCAATTTTCAAACCGAATCCTATTATCACATATGCATATGTTGAATCATGATTTTGCAATGATTATAAGTAACCACATAGCATAAGAAGCCAGTTAACTTGTCCTATGCCACTGGATCTGCTTCTTTAACTTTGTCATGTATTGCCTATTGTGATGTCATTAGCAATCCAAAAAAAATATTACATAAACGAATATAACCTCCATATTTTCATTATCATAATAATTAACTTATGATGGCATTTTCATAATGAGAAGATTGTCGCATGCATCAGTGTCCTCAATCGGAAGCAATTTGACAATTGATTCTAAACATATTACTTGCATATTATAATCATGAACAACCACAGTAGTAGTTGTTCTAGGAATCTAGGATTTTGAATCAAATGTCCATTGCTCACACAATCAAATACACATTGCTCACACATAAAAACATGCATCAGTTACTTCCTTGATGAAGAAAATACCCAAACAAGTTTCGAAAAAAATTTTAATACTTGAATGGATTTGCACAAGAAAGTAATCTGCAGAGCTCAAATTTTTCTTGCTTTGAAATTTTAATCTAAAGCCACCAAGAAGTAGTAACATCAAGTTGCTAGGCAAGACCATTCACAAATCATATTAAATATGATTATAAACTCACAGTTTCTTTGGCTGCAGACATAGCAAGAAAACCAGCACCCATTTCAACTTCTTGCAAACCAACAACAACAATGCCAACATCAGATGCCACAGAGCCTAGCCAGGATATAAGTGAGTCCTGAGATGCTCTTCCTTGTCCAACATTCCATGTACCGCTCAATATTTTCAAGTTTTCTATCCTTGTATATAGAAATTCTTTGCCAGCTAATTCTGAACGCACTATGCTGTCAAGAGGTCCTGGTGATGTAATATTCCATCCACATATACCACCATGATTGGCCAAGGTAAATACATAACCAACTCCTGTAGCTATTTCAATGATAGGACAATTATCAGCTACCCATCCTCCAAGCAGATTACCGTCAAGGTCCAATACCTGGACAGTACCACTTGCATAACCAACCCAAATACGTAACCCAAAAGTACAAAAGCATTGGACAGCAGAAGAATGGTAATGGAATTCTTGCATACGATTGCCATATCTATCCCACTGAACAAGTAGCCCATTTGTACATCCCGTCCAAATCATTGTATCTACTGCAATTACAAATGCTTCGGTTCTTCGATTATCATCTCCAAAGGCACCCTTCACTGCAACTCGACGAACAGCATCTGCTGCTCCCATTAATGCATTACGTGATCGCTGAAAGAAACCAAAAGAACTTTGTGTTTTATCTTTTTTTGCTCCTGAAAGGAATTCCACTGGAAACTCCTGTGCGGATGAAATGTCCACTCGATTCTCATTCAGACCATCAGTATTGAATACTCTGAGTAATTCTCTTGTACGTGCATCCCTGTAACATAAAAACTACTAGCATAACTTAAATCGAAGACGGTACAACCCTACAACCTCCTCTATGAAAATGCAATTAATACTCAGGATTAGCGTGAGAAAGGTAAGAAGAGCAGAGTAAATAAGACTAGAGGCACTACCTAGGCACCCTCATTTAGCTACTCATACATGAATAGGGAGATCATAAAGTACAAAATAAGGCATGCAGTTTGGGGGAGGGGCCTTTAGTCTTCAAGCTAGATATTCAACTTACTAGTGGCCCAAAGTCTCTACCAGTCTTTCACCTTTTATTTTCATTTAAATGACAGAAATTGGAAAGAAGAAAACACTTGATTCTTCCTCACTGGCAATCCTCGCAGCAAATGTGCTTCTAACTTGGGAAGTAAGTGATACCCAAATGCACTAGTTTTCAGTAAAAGTTAAATTTTCGTATTTAATGACAACACAAATCGTGAGTGAATTGTTAAGTCACCAAAGCTGCTTTGTGAAACCAGTATTAAATAAAGTGCAATGAGTTATAGAGATCTCTACAAGTATCATGTTTCAACGGTACAATCTCATGCTTTTGGACTGGTACTGTATAGGATAAATGGTATAGTATAGCATTTATGCATATTCATCAAAAAGAAAAGAAAAGAAATAAAAACGAAGAAGACAATACAGCTGCAGAAATGGTAAGTATAATATCAAAACTTAGAATATTGAGAGTGCAGCATACCACAGGGCAAACGAGAGATAACCAGCACTCCACACCTTTGAAGTGGAACGATCAGATAATAAGTACCTAACATCTGAAGTTAGTACATTAGTGAAACCACTGACGGCAACTTGGGTCCAAGGATCAATGTAAGACCTCTCCACCAACAAAGAAGACATGTGCCTTTCTTCAACGGTTAGAGAGAGCGCTTTTTCAATAGCTTCCGACGGCCATATCTTGATGAGACCACCCTCTGAGCCAGACCAGAGATCCCCTGAAACAATGCAAGTGATTCAATAAAGCAATTGAGAGCTAACATAAATATAAGTATGATGAGTAGGGAGATTTACCATAACAAGAAATAACAAGTGAAAGAACGGGGCCTCTATGAGCCTGCCAAGACAAGAGCTCCTTAACTTGTGGTGAGGAGGAGTCCATATTCCAACACCTGATCGTACCATCTCTATGTCCACTCCAAACCATCCCATTCCCCTCATCCGCAACTAAACACATGACCGCGGATGTGCGTACGGACTCCCTAAACGGTGCCGTTTCCGCATCGCCTTCCCCTTGTCCATCCCCGGCCGCCGAGTACAAATCCTTAAAGTTCCAAACCCTGACGGCGCACTCCGTCCCAGCCCACAATTGGGACTCGGTGCTGACCATAGTCCGCAAGAAGCATCCTATCTGAGTCTCCCTCAGCGGTTGGGGCCTTAGTTCCAGCTTTGGCGGCCGGTTCGGGTGAACCGCCGCCCAAACCGGGAGTTTGAACATTCCGGTACCTCCGCCCTTGGCCTCGAACTCAGGGAGCGAGGAGCGTTGAGCGGTATCGGAGGCGTTGCTCATGTTGCCGACGACGTTGACGTTGACAACGGAGAGCTTGCGGTCGAGGAATTGGAGCATGTAGTCGAGGCGCTTTGAAGTGGAATGGAGGGAGACGGCGTCATTTTCATCTTCCGATGAAGATGGTGAGGAGTCCACGAAGAGTTTGCCGCCGTGAGACTCGAGGCTCGGAGACGATAAGAAAAGATCGTCGTTTTCTTCCATCTATGAATCAGAATGCCAACCAACCACCACCACCACCGAGCCATCGGTCATCAACTACAACTACAACTACTAAAGTGGACCGTAAAAAAGGTTTTTTTACTGTCGTCACAAATTGTAAGAAATAAATTTGACCAAGTGCCAACTTTACTGAGAATTATTCTGAAACACTGCCGGCTGTCTCCACGTGGCAATCCGCAGGCCATGGCATATTATTTGTATATAAACTCCCCAGTAACGTTTCTGCTCCGAATCACCTCTCTTTCTTGTTCCATCGCTCTGCAAAAGCACCAGTACAGTGTAGTAATAACATGAAGAATACAAGCATGAGGATGCCATTGACTAATGGACGACGGGTCAAGGAGACAGATCATCCTGATCAAGATCTTATTCTCTTCCAGGAGTTGCACAAGCGCGAAAAAGAACGCAATATTGTCACCCTCCTCCAGCCTGTTTCTCAAGAGTTTGAGCCAAATGGTATATACTATTCTACCAATGTGCTTCCAATATCATTTTCGTATTATTAATCTTTTATTTTTATTATTTTTATTTTTGCTTGCTTCGGCCGGCCTTCCATTTGATTAAGTACCTGGAATATCAAACAGAAAACCATCAGTTGTACAGAATTGCATCGGCCAAGAAAGGATCTGGATTTGAGTTTCTTCCCGAAGAAGAGAAGAATGATTATGACTGGTAACTCTGCCTTACACCCACTTTCTTTCTTTCTTTCTAATAGTGATTTACACGAATAGCCAGATTAAGCATATTTGGTACCTTGAATGATTGAGATGTGGAAATATGGAAGAAAAAAAATGAACTGAGTAAAGAAACTCTGCACTTCAATTTTCAAATCGGAGCTCTGCTCTAAATATAATATGTATATTTATATATAGTAGCTAATTAATTTGTGTATATGTCAAGGTTAAAAACACCACCAGCAACTCCTCTATTTCCGTCTTTAGAAATGGACACAAAGAGTCCCGAATTCATCATCCAACGGGAAATACCAATTCTCCAACCTCTTTCACGAGTACGTCAATACAACTTTACTGTCGTTTTATATACATATATTTTTTATGGTCAATTTACATACATATGCGTGTATTACATTTGAGAAATATGCATTTTTTGTTTACCTAATACTGTACATATATATGCTCCAAGACGTGCAAGTTCACAACTTATTTAGTTCTAGCAGTATCAATGATACATTATGACCCAATGAGGAATTGGAAAGCAAGGAGCTTGACAAGCTCGATCGGATCCCTCCCTGGTAGCGTCATTAATTATGAAGTTTATTCTAGGATTTTTGAAATAGCTCGTTTCTGTCATGTTCTTCAAATGGTGGGTTATTTATGTGATATTTCTTCTTACTGCCTTTTTAATGTATCTGACCATTGATAACAAAAAAATAGTAGTTTTAAATACACTCCCCTAAGTACTTTGATATACACCCATGCATACTTAATACACCACCCATAAAATTTCTCAAATTGATGTTTTACTAAATACACAACCCAAATTATTTAAAATATCTCTAATCTCAAAACCCATGAATTATCTTATAAAGACAACTATTTAATCTATATATCAACGTTTTTTAATTATACTCGTATTGATTGCTGAAAATACATTATAGATTTTGTATTGTATTGCTTATTAAGAGATTTTGTATTTTTTTTTTGTTACATAAATTTTTGTATCATTTGTGTTTTCATCCACTAAATACTCATATGATCATTGATAAAAAAAATAAAATAAAATAAACTCTGATGATCGATTTGTCTATATGTGTTTAAGCTGAACATTCAAGAAAACTTTATCATTAGACATAACCAGGAATTTGTCATCGACAAGTTCATCGTTTATTTAAAAGCTATATCATATGGCCCTCACTCCATTTGATTAAAAAATTATTAAGTAAAATTTACATTAGGTGTTTCCAAATTTTATTTTTGTATTAAATGAGGATGCCATGAAAAAAAGAAGAAAATAATTGATGTCTTTGTAATCATTTATTATAGATTTATAATTATAGAGTAATCTAAGAAAAATGCATTTGACTATTTCTAACACATATATGTATATTTTGGTGATTTAACGTACCTATAAAATCTTACATGAAATATATAATTAATGCTTGGAATGTGTATTAAGAAGTTTGAGGAGTGTATATAAAATTTCTCATAAAAAATAATATTTATATATTGTGACCCGGCATCTTAGCCGTGATATTATCCTAAAATTTAGTTAATTAATTAGCAACAATTAGTAATTTACTTGAAGCTATGCATGTAGAATGAAAACAGTTTAGAAGGTCCCATATAAAATTTCTCAAACAGTTTTACAGATATAAAGTAAAATGAGAGATAAAAGTGGGTTTTAGTAATACTTTTGTTAGGGAAATGGATATATTCCATTAGGCAAGTCACCCATACCGGCCGAAGCCTACACGACCAACTAATGCTAGGACAGGCAGGAGCAAGCTTCAATATAAACTACAAGAGCAAAGCTTATTATTTAGTAAAATTAAATAAGTAAACCAAAATATGTACTACTTCCAAAAAGGTGGACAACTAAACTCTAGAACCCAAAAAAAAATGTAGGAATATAATAACCCAACCATAATTCTCCACAACCGCTCTGACTTGCTTGGGTTTCAATAATTTTTATATATATATATATATATATATGAGCCTTTATTTATTTATTCAACAACACATCATTTTTTTCACAATAATAGGTTTACAATGTAATATTTTAATTTATACGGTCATTCCTATAAAAAAAAAATTAGTTTTGCTTGATAAAAAGTAGACTTTTTTTTTTTTTTTGCTATAAATCGGAATCACCAATCCCAATTTATTAAAAGAAAGAAAAAGTTACAATCAAATGGAGAATCAAAATCTCGCATAATATACATACAATAGACATGTGCCAAAAAACAATATAAACTAAAAATACTGCTTAGTTTATCTGAAAATTTGGTATACCAAGTTCATCTCACCGAAAATAGGAAATGATGGAAGGAGGAGGGACATCCCACCATGTCATGCTAGACAAGGACGAACCAATATTAGCAAGAGCACAAGCCACTTGGTTACCTTCTCTGAAAATATGTGAAGACCGGAATTGCATCTGTGAGATATATAGTGCACACAATTACTCCAAACAACACGTAAACGTCAAGGAACAAGATGAGGAGCACAGAGATAATCAAGGACAAGAGTAGAGTCCACCTCAAGCCATATGTATTTTCATTCTCTAACCCATGCGAGCTCAATAGCTTGAATCACAGCCATGACCTCTGCCTCAACGGAACTAGGAATATCAAGGTTAGAAGCAAAAGCACCATGAGAACCCCGAAAACTCCACCATAACCAGCTCGTCCTGAGACTTGTTGCCACGCACTATCAGTATTAATTTTAACCCAACCAATAATTGGTGGGTGCCAATTTACCTCAATAATACTAGGAGCTTTACTTGGATGACAAGAAACTCCATAATTCTTCAAGACTCGAAGTTCCTCTACTGAATTAAACATGCATCCCGAAGCCAACTTACTAGCAGCTTGAATGTGTCCCAAAATAAGCTTGAATGCTTCATTTTGTTTCGTGCCTTCCAAATAAACCATAAGATCGTGGTAAAACAAAGCAGCCATAATTCTCTAATTTGTTGGCTACGACCAACCAATCCATAGAATAATAAATCAAGAATAGTCAATGGCAAATTACCCAGCTCAAACCAAGCCACCCAACCTCTCCACAATGAAGATGCATACGAGCAAGATAAAAAGATATGAGGCAATGATTCACCATCCAACCCACAGAGCACACAACGCGATGTCAAAGCAATTCCACGCCGTTGCAATACATCTTCCGACAAGACCTTACCACGTAGCACCTTCCAAGAGTGAATAGAGATGCGGGGAGTGATATATTTAGATCATATAAGCTTACTCCAGTTCATTTGAGGAAGATGAGGTCTAAGAAGAGAAAAAGCTTCTTTTGCAGTTAACTCACCCAAGAAATTGCAGTTAACTCCATAAAAAGTCAAGACTTATTCGTGTTCTGCACCGCCTCTCTATTAGGATTCAACATGTTTATCAACCTCAAGAATTTGAATTTGATGGGATTGTGGCCTCTGTGCGCTTCAAGCCTTCAAGTATGAGAATTTGGTGGGCTACTGCCATACATGTAGTTACTTGCGAGAACACTGGAGGTGTGTGAGTATGTGATATAGTCGAGTAAGAAAAATATATATAACTTTAAAAAGTAAAGTTTGATTTTTGAACATAAAAGTCTCACATTTTTACTCTACGCCCGCTTTGAAGTAATTTGATGATGTGAAAACTGTGAGAAAAATTTATCTTCCTTGGGACATTCCATTGCATAGAGTTTTGAGAAAATAACTAGCCAGTTGATGAAACGATCTAAAACCCCAAGTTATTATACCAGTTTGCAGCTGCCACCAATTGCAAGCCAGAGGCGGCAGATAAGCAAAGCTCTGGTAGACCAAAATCTGGAAACCCAAATTCAAAACTTCCCTTCAGGTCCGTCACCCCAAGTACTCGAAGACGAAGCACAGTAGCATCAAGTTTACCAAATCAAACTAAAACCAAAGCTGCTGCAGTAATTAGAACAGGTGCACCAATTTTGAACCAGCAGACAACAATCAAATCAGCTACTGATCATAACGACATGATCATCACAAGGAAAACAGAGCCTACAATGACAAGTAGAAGTGGTGTCGTGTCCTCTCTTCCTCTTGTGAGATCAACATATAATATTCCAGCCGGCTTTTCTAACGAGAGACCGCCTAATCTGAGGACAGAGCAACGATCACTATCTGCTACACGGGATCGATCAGCTCTGGTCAAATCAGCCGCAGCACATGTAAGTACTCACCTGCAGAGATCAGGATGCACAACTGAACCGAGGAGACCGCAGTCATGCTCATCAACTGCAAGTATCTCTAGGGATCCGAGAGTAGTCAGTAGTAGTGTTGAAGGGAACATGCAGCTGGATATCAAGTACTGTTGTGTCAATGAAAGTGATTTGATCAATACCAGTAGTTCAAAAGGAATAGGAAGAAATCAAACAGTAAAAGAGGGGCAAGTTTTGGGGAGTAGGATGGTACAGAGAGTCATGAGGGCAAGATCTAAAGTACCTACTCCTGAAGAAAAAAGTAAGATACCAAATTCTCGGTTTCCGGTGTATGAAACCTCTGGCTTTGGAAAAATGATCCTTAAGAATTCAATGGATACAACTCTCAAACATATGGTATGGTTTTTTCTTCTTCAATCTTTCCCTTTCATATCTTCGTTTATTGCATGATGAGCATGAATGTGACCTAATTATATATAGATACAAATATTAGAAAAATATTACAATGTGTTACATCAAATTTATCTTAAAATTATCTTATAAATAGTGCGGTAATGTGTTGTATGCCTTATCATCATCATCACTTTGCTTAAAGTCTGCGTTTTTATTTATCATACTTCTCTCAGAATAGGTTAATCATTTTTTATTTTACTCCATTGTCTTCAGGTGACGCCAAAAATAAAACGGGATGGTGTTTGATTATTGATAGGCATAGGCTACACAAATTTTAAAAAAATAAATAAATAACATAAGGAGATAAACCTTCTCTCTGCAAGAAAGCGGCCATCCAACAAAAAGAAAGCCTCGTTCGACGGCGGCCATGGCTTAAACTGGCCTCTTGGCCATGTCGATGCCGACTGGTCTGCTACTGGACGGAAACTACTACGCCTAGGCAGCCTGAGATGGAGAAGAGACGTAGTTCTTTCAGCAAATTTTGGTTCTTTCATTGTTTCCAGTGAAGTTACGGTTTTTCTCGATTGTTTTGAAACAGGGTGTGCAGTGGGGCGGCGTGGTGTGAATGGCGTCATGGCGGCGTGGTCATGGCGATCGATTCAGATGGCATTAAGGCAGTGGTGTTGGAACATGGTGAACCAGACTTGTTGGGCCATGGTTTGTTTCTCTTTATTTGACATGCTATTTTAGGTTTTTATTTATGGATTGTGATGTTAGATCTCAACCCAACTCTATATTTTAGTTTATATACTACCAATAAGTTCTTATTTTAGAAATCCTAATGCACTTAATGTGCAGTCGATGTACTAGCACTTCTGGAATAGTACCTAAAAAAGATTTCTGGTACCTCTACGAATTTGATATGTGTAATGTTTATGCCTATTTTCTATGTATCACAGTGGGTACTAATACTAACTGTTTATATGTCCATCGAAAGCAGCGTCATGATATGTAACGGTTTTTTCTGGCTTGAGATGAAAAAATACATAAAAAAAAAAAAACTGATAGGCATAGGTTAATAGGAGTAATAGCCAAGTGTTAGAGGCGAAAATAACTGAACTAATTTATTGAGTTTGCAAATATTAAAGGCGAAAAAAACTTGCTTGCGTTTCGTATGTCCACATTTTTTGTAAATTTTGTTTATAAAAATTGTGGCGGAGTGAGCTCCAATCTTGGCCGATAACACTTAGGCACGATCCTTTTCCTAATAAATATTTTTCATAAATTAAGATTTGAACTACAAATATGTATTATCAAGTGAGAGCCCATTTTAAGTGATTAAATCAAAAACTAATAAACCAAAGACATTTATTATTTTTCCTTAAGAAAATGAATAACATATTATCTTCATGGCCAAAACGACAACATATACATAATGTTCTAAAGTTTGTATAATATTGTAACAATTTTTTTCTTGTATAATATTGGTAGCAAGCAATATTACAAGGTGAAATAACTGCATTTCATTAAAAGGCAAGTGTAAAATCCTTTGATCCACTTTTAATAAAACAAAATAACAAACTACTAATAAGTACATGTGTAACTGCTAATTTGATAGAGCAAATTAGGACCAAAAGTTACAAATAAGGACAACATAATAACAAGCTGTCATATAATATTTTACCTTTTTACCCCTATTCAGCCCTTCACATTTAAGAGAATTCAAAATTCACTCTCACAGTCTCACTAACACATCGCATCTACATGTGTAACTGCTACTGTCGATTATAAAACTAACTGTTATTATCTAATTAAGTATGAAAGTAACTGCTACTGTCGAGCATGAAAGTAGCTGCTATTGTCGATTTGAAAGGTGCTACTGTCGGCTGGGAAGGTACCTGCTACTGACGATTATGTATTTAGCTGCTACTGTGGGAATGCACCTGCTACTTTTGACTATAAATCTAGCTGCTACTGTCGAGCATGAAAGTAGCTGCTACTGTCGATTTGAAAGGTGCTACTGTCAGCTGGGAAGGTACCTGCTACTGTCGATTATGTATCTAGCTGCTACTGTGGGAAGGCACCTGCTACTATTGACTATAATACAGAGAGCGAGATGAGACTCTCTATAATTTAATACATTCCTTTTAGATGTATCTATATAATATGAAACTGCATTTAAAGTAATTTTTTTAAAAATTTAATTAATATGTAAGTTCAAAATTGTTAAAATAGAGAGAACTGATACAGACATATTTTTAAACTGGCTAGCCAAAATGACATTTTAGCTATTTTGGCTAAAATTTGACTAAAAAATGACCAGCATTGTTAAAGTTGCTCTAACTCTGTATTAATTTTTAGCTATATCGTTAGCCAAATTTAGAGAGCGTGATAGCTAAAAATTAAAACATTTTAATTTAATACATTCATTATATGTAATTATATATATTTAAATTACTTTTTATTTATTTAATAAATATTTTAAATTCAAATCAAGTTAAATTTTAAAATGGCTAGCAAAAATGACTTTTATGTTGTAGGAAGGTTATTTCCGTAACTTCCTTGATGTGTCTTGACCTAATTAGACTATATTAGATGATTATGTAATAGATAGGGAATCCCTGATTTATCGGGATACTTGTTGTAATGTCTATATAAAGGCCCCTCTATCAATCAATAAATGATGAGTTCTCCCTATTATAATTTCTCCTTCAATACGTTATCAGCACGTGGCTCTAGCCTTCGTCTAATAGCCCTGAAAATTTCAGAAACCCTAAAATATGCTTTTCTGCCGGCAACTGTTTGTTGGAAATAAGAAGATCCCCAGAAACTTTTATGTCGACGACTCTTTTGTTCGGAATGGAAAGCAAACCCTAGAATCCTGCCGACGACATCTTGTCGGCAGAAGATGAAAAATATAAGGGCACCCAGAAATTAATCTGGGCACCCATCCCTCTTCTCCGGTTGCGACTGCCCTCGCCGGCGCACTTCCTCGACGATGGATCGAGCCTTCCTCGACTCCGCCCTGCCGCGAAGCAGCCCAGCGCCACCCTAAATCAAGGCGACCCAGACGATTCGTGGAGGCAGCCTATGCCCTCGTCGTGTCCAGGCCGCCGTCCTGCTCCGTTTTCCCGGCTCTGAGCCGACGAAGTCCATCGTTGAAGAATGGCCAGCGCCGCCGAGCCCAACCCTCTGCAGAAAACGCAGACGTCCGCGTTCCAGACCCGACCCGGCCCCGTACTGGCTTGACCCGGTTCACACAACCCGACCCGATTCTGGAAAAATGTGGTTATTCGTCGAAAAATTATGATGATGTATACGCCATGGAGGTGAGGAACAATTTTCTGCATTCGTCTAAAGAACAAAGCGACTATTGCATTTTGCACAAGAAGTAGAACCGAGTTCTCAAGCGCATTTTATATTACAACGCAGTTCATTAGCGAACTAGCAAGTAAGATTTTATAAAAGTTCCAGCTTTTGAACATATACGAATATATATCGGGCGCTATTAGCCTTCATGTACTCTGATTCCGGCCATACTTATATCGCCGATGAGACCTAAGATGGGGATGTCATTACCCCTACGGTCGAAGTTTTAAGTGATGGTCCTGGGGGAATCACGTTTGAAAGGGAAATTAAAAGAAAAAAAGATGCTTATGTGGATGTCTGAGTACGCCACTGTTTGAAGGTGCGATATGATGTCGCCGGTTTTATGCATCGAAAAGAAAAATTGATGTGACCATATACGTCATAGCCTTTCTAATTTCGTTCTACATACTTGAATGGTATATGTCATATTCATACTTGTTGACAGTAGCCACAGAGGGGCTACATAAGCCCACAGACCCGCAGCCAGTGCATCCGGGGCCGGATTGAGGCCCGGAGCACGATCACCAGCACCCGGACCCGAGGTCCAGCAGTCTACCTTGTGACCAGGGGCCCGGGGACCGGGGACACCAGCCTGCCGAACAGGCCACCAGAGCTGCCCGTTTGTGTGCGAACAGAAGGAAACCAATCCCACATCGAAGAGTGAGACCAGACCTCACGCCCGACCACCTATATAAGGGCCTCAACTACCCTCTTTAATAGGTAACTGATCTCTCCAACTGCTTATCATACGTGCTTAAGTTATTTATTCATCCCAACTGTACTAACTTAGGCATCAGAGAGGAGAAGACCGGCCCGCCCGGTATTCCCCTTAGTTAGCAGGTTCGCAGGAGGAGATCATATCTAGATTCACTAGTCTCTACCAGGCCTACAAGTTTGTGCAGAAACAATTGGCGCCGTCTGTGGGAAGCTTTACATAAAAATCACATAAACATCACCAAATGGCAGAAAGCTCAAGGGCGGGGCCGGAAGGAAATACAATAGAGGGTCAGCAGGTCGCACCAGAGTGAGCGCTCATCTCCACCCCGGTCCCTGTACGGGAACAGCGCAGCGACCAGGGCACCCAGGACGGCGGCAGCTGTGGGAGGCCGAACAGGACGCCAGGGGCATACAACGATAGCATGCGCGGGAAAGGCCCGGTGGAAGGCGACCAACCGGCGCACCGGGGCTTTTCGCTGACATTCTCGGACGATCCGAGCGACAAAGAGGAGAGTCTGCTCGGTGACAGCGACCGAGACACCACGTACAGCCCCGACCGGCATGATATGGCAGGGGAGATACGGGAGATGAGGGCAGAAGTCGGTCGCCTGCGCGCGAAGAGTGACCGGGATAGAGCAAAATCCAATGCCCGGTACGAGGAAATGGAGACAGTAAATGATGCCCTGGTGGCTGCCCTGGAAAGAGGACAGCAGCGCAACGCCGCTATGGCAAGGGCATATACACCCGCGCCAGGCCAACCTCAGCGCCTTGAGGCGGGACAGTCATCGGGAGGAAGATCTAGCGACCGCAGGAGGGCGGAGTCCCTGGGCGGTGCGGTTTTGATAGGCTGGAAGTGTCGGGCGTTAAAGGTCAGACAACCCCGACACCCTTTCTTCTTCGAGAAGGACAGTTTGTACAGTGCCCGGAACTCGTTCACCGTTGGCATGCTCATCCCGGACAGCTCGTACAGACAACCGAGGCTCAGCAGCTACCTCCACTAGTTCCCGGGAAGCTGCGCGGAAGACACTTGCAGAGGGCTAAGCGTATACTGCACGAAGTCTGGCAGCGGGAGGGAGAACCCGTGGCGAAATTGGTCTCCGTGAACAGCAACCCAACCCGCCTCCGGGTTACAGGCCGATTCTCCGAGATTCAGCGGCCGTAACACCACCTCATCGAGGATATTCCACGTCTCCCGGAAGGCGGCAATCTCTGCAGGGCTGATACTACCCTCTGGTTCATCGCACACAACAACCTCTTTCCCACTCCCGATAGTGTAGCTCACGCGCGGAGTGCCAGGAAAGCGCACCCCGTGCGGGATGCCCTCAGATCCCAATGACCCGGAAGACGAGACCCCGCCCCGGGAGCGGTCAGCGGCTTCGGACTCCGGGGAATCCGAACCAAGCCAAACCTCCAATCTCTCCTCATCGTCCACCACGAGACGCCGGTCGGCCGATTCGGAAGCCCCATCAGAGCTCGCAGAAGCCATTTAACCTAAGGGGAAGAAAACAAAATCCCACCGCTGGTCAGCAATAAGCTAGAACAGCGCCCTCTGCGGCTGCTCCCCAAGATTACCGCAGACGCCCCGCTCAAAACGACTCACAGTCGGCAACCTGATTTTAAGATTCTTAATCTCGAGGGCAAAAAATATCATCGATGTGTAGTTTGCTTTTCAAAGCAAAGGTTTCTCAGTCATTCTGAATGAAGCAGTTGCCACTACCCCATTTGGGGATCATGTTAAGGCTTATGCACTCATTTTTGAGAACGCCATATTCATCCAACTCTGAAGCGACAACATCTGTCGATAAAAGATCTATAACAAAAAAATTTAAGGGACACGTTCCAGTAGCGATTAAATAATATCCATGACATACTTATCTGTAACAGCCCGGCACACTTTGAGATATTGTCCGCTTTGGGAATCACCCCGCACGGTTTTGCTTCAGGAGCTGCCTGCCTGCTAGCTTCCCAGTAGGTCACCCATCCTGGGATTGCTACGAGGCGAGCAACCTTAACTTCGGAGTTCTCATCCCCTCCGAAGCCATTGAGCCCCCAAAACGCGTCTCTTGGAGTAGCTGCCAGTGCCCTCTGCTCTGAGCACCCGCTCACTCCCAGCTTGATATTGTCCGTTATGGGCCCACATGCCACTCTTGCACCCCACAGGTCCCTCACGGATTTGTTCTTGGGAGCTCACCCCCAAAACGCGTCTCTTGGAGTAGCTAGATATTGTCCACTATGGGCCCACATGCCACTCTGGCACCCCACAGGTCCCTCACGGATTTGTTCTTGGGAGCTCACCCGCAACTTCCCAGTAGGTCACCCATCCTGCGATTGTTCTGAGCTCAGCAAGCTTAACTTCGGAGTTCCCATCCCCTCCGAAGCCACTGAGCTCCCAAGACGCGTCTCTACGTATTGTGCTAACCCTGCACATATAAGCATCGCATCCACTCTCCCTCGGGCGTTGTGGGATTTGTGACCTACCTACCTGCTAGCTTCCCTAGCCAGGTCAAGTCAGGTCCACACAATCCACCCCCCTTAGGGTCCGACGTCCGCGTCGGCACATTTCCGGCCGAGGACAGGCTCTGATACCATTTGTAACAGCCCGGCACACTTTGAGATATTGTCCGCTTTGGGAATCACCCCACACGGTTTTGCTTCGGGAGCTGTCTGCCTGCTAGCTTCCCAGTAGGTCACCCATCCTGGGATTGCTACGAGGCGAGCAAGTTTAACTTCAGAGTTCCCATCCCCTCCGAAGTCATTGAGCCCCCAAAACGCGTCTCTTGGAGTAGCTGCCAGTGCCCTCTGAGCACCCGCTCACTCCCAGCTAGATATTGTCCGCTATAGGCCCACATGCCACTCTGGCACCCCACAGGTCCCTCACGGATTTGTTCTTGGGAGCTCACCCACAACTTCCCAGTAGGTCACCCATCCTGGGATTGCTCTGAGCTCAACAAGCTTAACTTCGGAGTTCCCATCCCCTCCGAAGCCACTGAGCTCCCAAGACGCGTCTCTACGTATTGTGCTAACCCTGCACATATAAGCATCGCATCCACTCTCCCTCGGACGATGTGGGATTTGTGACCTACCTACCTGCTAGCTTCTCTAGCCAGGTCAAGTCAGGTTCACACAATCCACCCTAAGGCCGGGTCATCACATTATCCCAGAGATTTCATTGAAATGGGCAAACGATTTAGTTCTTTGGATTATGACATTGACACTATTGGCATAACAAAAATGATAGAGATCTTATCAATAAGACTCTTGATAAATTCCCCATAGCCTATGATGTCTTATGACACCCATACCGAAATTCGGTTGATTAGGCTAAATAAATAAATAAATAAAAAATTTTGAGACCTGTTAGAATTAAAAAGATTCATGAACCACAGACTCAGTATGGGAATACTTCAAAATAAAAGAAATCAAAATCAGAATGCCTCGTATCAACAAGTTTCTAAACCGATATGTGGAAGAAATCGAAATGACAGAAACCGTGTGACACGACGCTCCAACACTTGGAGACGAGATGGCGGCAATGCAGCACTTTCAGGGGGAGGCCGATTCGGCTATGAAACCCGTCAAGGTGGCCATGCGCCACCTCTTTCCTCGTCCAACATTAGCAGCATCATGTATGCTCCTTGTTACAAGTGTGGTTCCTCTAAGCATATGCATTGCGAGTGTAATTCTAGCAAATAGATGATTAATGCCTACAAGAAATATATGCAGTTTTTGCAACAAGAGAATTATTATGCTGAGTGAGAACTAGTGATGACAACCTCATGTTAATCTCGTGGCTGAGCACTTCATTCCTAAAGTTAAGTCTCAAGAGCCTACTCAAGCATTAGATGTTCCGGATTTTGATTAGTCTTAATGTTTGACTTTTCATTAAGAATTTTTCAAGTATTGTAATGGCCTTGCCATATCTTACAAACTTTGATTTTCTTAGTCATTTTCTTTAGAATTAGAAGCTTGCTTTTGATGTATTAAATGTTGGCAAGTTAATAAAATTTCTCTGTTTTCCCATATTTTGAGAAATTTTGTGTTTTTAAGCAATCTCGGTTCGTGTTTTAACGACTCACGTAGTTCTTCTGAAACACTATTGGGTCACATTGGCTTAGTATATTGGACTTATAATTCCACCTCAGTTCAAATCAAAATCAAAATCAAAGAATAATTGGAGCTAGGCTCGGTGTCACAAGCCTAGCGGCCGATGTCGGCTCATGGTGATGATACCTCGGCTTCGGCAGCACAAAGGTGCCATGGCATCGTGCTTTCAAGGAGGCTTCGGCCTCGGTTCCATTGCCGCCCGTGAAGGTGCTTAGCACCGATACTAGGAGGCTAGGCCTCCATTCTTCCAGTCACCAAAGGTGTTCAACACCACAACGTGTGAAGCCTCGGCTTCGTTTTGGTTTCTGATGATAATTGCTCGGTTATGTAACATTCAACCTTGCACTTTTCGACTTTGGTTGAAGTTATAAAGTCCAAATGTCATGTGATACACTCGATGGGATTTCATTCCCTTTCTTTCTCTATCCTACGGCGTGGTGATTAGACTGTGTCCCGCGAGAAAACCACCCATAGTTTTTCATCTCTTTAGATGTCTCGCGGTGAAGTTGAGTGTCTAGCTAATAGTGGGACAACCCACACTATTCTAAGAAATAGGCAGTCGTTTAAGTATTATGGGCAATATAGATGATCAATGAGTATATCGATTAGAATCTCGCCGGTTGTTAAAGAGCGTGGATTCGTTAAACTTATGTTACCTAAGGATACAGTTATCGATGTCATTGAATGTATTCTATGCACCAAGAAAAAATCGAATCTTGCTGTGTTTACCAAACCTAATTGCCAAAGGATATCACTTGGATATATGAGAATGATAACTATTACTTGTGTATTTCCTCTAATGAATCATTCTAGAGAAGAAGTTGAGTCAGATTCAATGAGAATACCTCATTCCAATTCTTGTTATTGAATCTTATAACTCATACAAGCTTTGATATTGCATGACCTATAAATCATAGCTCACTCATTCAAAAATGGTATATTTTATACCGATGGAAATTTCTATGTGTCTACTTTTAAGAAATACTAACCGTTTGATCATAGCTATCATATTGAGTGAGTTATGGCCATTTTGGCAATGTAGGACGGATCTGTCCAGAAATCTGTAGATCCGTCAACTTCGACAGAGTTTTGTGATTAGCTCGTTTCAGACTACGGTATGTACTTTATATCATTGGAAAGCTACGGATGTCTAGTTTCCAAAACATTTTACGATTTATCGATATCTTTTGTATTGAAGAAGTTATAACCGTTTTAGTATACAAATTTCATACTACACGTGAATCTGATTTTCAACGCGAATTTGTATTTTAAGATGCATAATGCTCTTATTGCACAAAGCTTGTACACTAGCAAAAATGAATCCATTGTTTTCCTTTGTTATGGACACAAAAGAAACCACTCTTACTACAAATCCAAGATAATATGTGTGGACCTATCAACCAGAATGCGGACCCTTTGTGTATTTTAAGGTGTTGGTTGATGCATCGACGCATTGGTCATGTCGATTTGCTGTCTACAAGCTGCATTTGCTAAGCTTTTAGCTTAAATCATCAAGTTAAGGGCTCACCACCCTAACTATCCTATTAAATCTATTAGGTTGGATAATGTTAGAGAGTTTAAGACATTCGATGATTATTGCGTATCCATAGGGATTGAAGTTGAACATCCCGTTCCTCATGTTCTTTCTCAGAACTGCCTTGTAGAAGCCACTCTTCAACAACTCTAGCTAGTAGCTAGGGCTTTTGGTTATGGGAACCAATTGCCAATTTCTGCAGGGGGATATGCAATATTGCATGCAGCTATGCTTATTCGTTTCAGACCCAATGCCAACCAGACGTTTAGTGCATACCAGCTGGTTACTGGTTATAAACTCAATATTTCGCACTTACGTACTTTCGGTTGTGCTGTTTATGTGCCTATTACGCCTCTTCTGCGTACAAAGATGGGTCTACAAAGACGTTTAGGTATATGTTAGATGTGAATCCCCAGCAATAATCCGCTATCAACCACCGTAGATCTCTTTACTGCGCGTTTCGCAGATTGTCACTTTAATGAGACACACTTCCCGCCGTTAGGGGGAGATAGGAATGCTCACATTCCGAATGAACGTCAGGAATTGACATGGTGTGCTCCCAACGATTTGTCTCATCATAATCTCTGCACTACTCAAAGTGAGTTAGAAAGTGACGAGATCGCACATACATACTGCAAATGTGCCGGTAAGGTTGAAGATCCGATCATATGGGATCAGTTCGGCTGCCCTAAGACCTAATGTCATCGGCATACCTTCAGGAGAGGGTGACGCCGGCGGCGGCGCCATCGTACGCCGTGGCGTCGCTGTTGCTGAATCGGATCGCAACGGTGCCACTGATGGACTTTGAAGGGGCAGCAGCTTCGGCCTCGGCTCCCACCAAGAAGAGGGGGAGACCGTTTAATTCTCGAGATTCAAAATCTCGAATGAAGCGAGTTGCGAAGGCACAATTTAATCCGCTCACCATCAACGAGATTGTGTCTAACTATAATTATGTCCATGATCAACTATGTATTTTCTGTGGGACGCCACATAATCTTTGTTGATGTCATAGTACACATAAATCTCAATTGCATAAGTGCGCACGTGTATTCTGTGGATAGAACTTCCATTTATGTTGATGATGTAATCGCTTACTCTGTTGTAGAGTGTCAACGAAGAGTGTATTGGCCGAAGTAGAAAGAAACAATATAGGCAGAACTAGACTCGTTAAATAAACGGCAAGTCTTACGATCTGTTGAGTTGATCCGGAAAGACGTTAAACCTGTTGGACATAAGAGAATCTTTGTTCGTAAGCGTAATGAGAGAATGAGATCATGCGGTATAAAGCAAGACTCATGGCGCAATGTTTCTCTCAACGACCTAGTATTGACTACGATGAGATGTATTCTCTCGTAATGGACATCATTACTTTTCGCTTCTTAATCAGTTTAGTAGTGTCCCAAAAACTGAAGTTTGTAGCTTATGAATATGGTTAATGTATACCTATATGGGGATATAGACGCATATATATACACGAAAGTGTTTGAAGGACTTCTAATGCCTTAATCAAGTGACTTTAAACCATGAAGTCATTATGCAACTAGATTTTAACGTATGTTGTAATACTTGATTGGGAGGGGATACAAGAACAATGATTTATGCCCATGCGTGTTCATAAGAAAGACAAAATCTAGACACAAGAATTCATTCTGTCCTAAAGAGGATGATGAAGAGATGCTTGGAGCTAAATACATGTATCTTAGTGCAATTGGAGCGCTATTGTATTTGGCACAATGCACTAGACCAGACATTGCTTTCGCTATGAACTTACTTGCTAGATTTAGCTCAGCGCCTACGCATCGTCATTGGAATGGTGTTAAACATTTGAAAGGTTCCATTGACCTGAGTTTGTTCTACCCCTATAGCATCAGAGAGGTTTCCATCTCTGGCTCTCCTCACACCAACGCCATCGGCAGCCCCGGCAGCGCCGCCGTACGCCGCGGAACTGCCGCCGACACTGCTGACGTGGAGAACGGCATAGGTGATGATTTCGGCCCTTCTTCGTCCTTCAATAGCCGTCTCCCTTATCCAAAGACTCCCAACAATGTGTTAGTTGGATTTGCATATGTTGGGTATCTCTCTGATCCGTATAGTTCTTTTATAATGTGCAACAACAGAAATTCCTGAACATCCAAGTTAATCGAGTGAGTTCAGATGCAAATGCTGCAGATTTATTTATCAAGTCTTTGGGAAAATTTATGCATGTGAAACATGTGAAGAGCCTAGGCATGCGTCATATATCAGAGCTCTAAGTTTATTAGACATCAAGGGGAGTCTACATCACATTTAATTCACAAGTGTAGTGTTTGTGTGTTGTGCTCTTTTCCCTTCGTCCATGCATTTTATTTTTGCCCAAGAGGTTTTTGTTTTGCTGGCAAGGTTTTAGTGAGGCAACAAGGTTAAGCACCATGAAGACATTAGGCGCTCGACACAAGGGGGAGTGTTGTAGGAAGGTTATTTCCGTAACTTCCTGGATGTGTTTTGACCTAATTAGACTAGATTAGATGATTATGTAATAGATAGGGAATCCCTGATTTATCAGGATACTTGTTGTAATGCCTATATAAAGGCCCCTCGATCTATTAATCAATAAATGATGAGTTCTCCCTATTATAATTTCTCCTTGAACATTTTAGTTATTTTAGTTAAAATTTAACTATGCCTAGAATTGCTAAAAATGGTCTGATAAAATTTTAAGAGAATACCTGATGGACACTCACCTTTTGATTGTTGATTGGCTTGCTTTAAGAGCATCTGCAGTGGAGACCCAAATCAATATTCAAATTTTGGGTTAAAAAATGTGGATTAGGAGGTGCAGTGGGTCAGAAAAAAAAAAAAAAGACCGAAATTAGTTGGAGAGCAAAATGTTGGATCAAATTTGACCCAAAGTGTGAGCAAATTTGCTTTGGACTCAAAATTGGGACCCACCAAATAAGGCTGTTTTGCTGAACCCTATTGAAACAACGGCTATATTTTTGATTATGTCTAATAATCTTTTACATGTTCAATTGGTTATTATTGAAGTTGGATAATATCATTATATATTCAAATTCTATATTGAGTTGATATTCAAGTTTACTAACACATGTAATTCACGTTGATATTTGTTATATTGTAATGAATAAAAATTCTTGATTTTATGTTTCATGTCTGATGAATAAATTCTATTATCTTAAACTAAGTTTATTAATCTTTTTTTAACTTAATTGGAATAAATGTATACATGCCTAAAAATTCAATCAAACATAAATAAAAGACTCGATCAAGTATGAATATAAGTAAAAAAAAAAATTGTGTTCTAAACATACATATGAGTCTACAAAATTGAATTAAAAATATAGGTCTAAAAATAATTCATGTACTACTACAGCACCTAAAAAAATAAGTTTTGTTATACATTATTTAGATGGACTCATATCACTATTCAAGCTTATTTAGACCAAAATTTGAGTCTAAAAAGTAAGTTCCCACCGCTGATGTTGTAAGAAGATAAGAGGTAACAAAAAGTCAAAAAGTCAAAAACACAAATTGTGGATGAGTACGTAAAATAGAGAGAGATGCTACCAGATATAGATAGCTACCGTACAGGGGATGAGAGGATGGATGGATCATGGGTCATGTCACTACCAACATCACAAACTCCAATCTCTGATAGAGAGACAGAGACTGAAATGGATCCTACTAGCTAGCTAGGTAGCTTATATATCATAATTAACAGGTTATCAGAAATTCAGAATCGGATTAACCTGTTAATGGACTTTTCCTGCATATATATATATATGCTGAATATGATTGAGGGACTAAGAAGTCTGTATGTACGTGTTGTATTATTAGCTAGTGTTGGCTGCTTTCTCGATCCGCGTCGTCTTAGCCGGCGCATCTCCTCGCTCTGCTTCAGGGGGACTTTTCTAATTCATCCCCCGCATCATCCTCAGCCTCCCAGAGAGAGTCTTTTCCTTCACACGCCCCTACATACTCATCATCTTTATATGCCTTTTCCTTGCCCTTTGTTTTTACCGGCGAAGAATTAGAAGCCATATCATATTATCTGTGCCTGCAGTACGTGTGTCACTACCCTAAAGAAGATCATATTTGCATGAACCATTTGATCCATGTATAAAACTCAACCTCGCTCTTCTATCCCTTGAATATAGAGCGCTCTATCTCCTCAAAAGTAGCCACCTACCTAGCTCACTCAGTCAGAGATAGAAAAAAGAAATGCCAAGAGATATCGCTAGCTGATTTAGCAACTTGCTACATATCTATCATCAGCAGTACTTACTATACAGATCGATGCTGTAGCGCTAGCTAGCTACTTGATCGATCAGTAAAAAGTTCCATCAAAGAAAATCAAAAGGTTTGACCGAAGAAATCGAGGTCACGGCGCTCTCACACGCAACACTAGAACTAGTACTACTGCTGCTCTCTTCTTCTTCTTCAAATATCTGTGTTATTCACTTTGCTCTGATTTCAGGACTATTAAGAAATAAAAGAAGATTAAAACGAGTTGTGGAGCTAGCGTATAAATTACTCTCTCTCTCTCTCTCTCTCTCACACACATGTGATCTTCATACTTTTCGCACAGTCAGAGTTACTCCTAATTCTGATTCATTAATCTCATTCTTCCAGTTTCCGTCCTTAATTTGTTTTATTCTTTTCTTTATTTATACATCACCAAACATTTCGCTTATTTTTAGAAGTTAATTATAATATATAAGAAACTACAGCTTGGCAAATTTGTTTATCCCAAGAAAGTCTTCAATTATCATACCCTTGCTCTCTGTGGACTGAAAAAGTCCCATCCCATAAATGAATAAATATATACATATTCACACAGCTTCAAAGAGGATTAATTAAAATGAAGTAATGTAACATATATATTTGTCGCTAGGCTTTCTATATAGCGAGGTATACAGTATGAAATTCAAGCAAGATCTGCTTCCCAAGTTCTCATCGAAAGCAGTGAGAAGCCTTCTTTCTTGAACTCCTTAATTCCTTCCTTCACGAGATCCAATCTCTCAGGCTCAAACCCACGGGTAAATCAAATCACCTTTTCTTTTAATTGTTAATCACTTTTCGTGTGTATATATTTCTTCTCAAAACCCTACCGGCCGGCGACCAGTTGCAAATCAAACGGTCTCTTATTAGTTTCTATATATTATCCTTACACAGACACCTTTCTAACCTCTCTGGGTAGCCTTCCGTACGTTGAACGGCCTCTACACTATTTTCCACCCGCTGCTTTATTAGGGTTCTGGGTTCTGGTGAGAGACAACGTCTTCTTCAATTCTTCTTCTTCTTTTCTTTCAAGAATCTAATGATAATTCCTTGTAATTATCTTGTGTTCATATATATATATATATATATTTCGTTTTTATATCGATCTCACTTCCCTTCTATAGCGTGAAGATCTCTTTACAATATTTTTCCAGACAATGAATTCAGAAATAAACACTGATATAGCTAAAACAGATCCTTCCGGGTATATTCTTGATCATTTAAGGGCTAAAACAGATCCTTCCGGGTATATTCTTGATCATTTAAGGGATATTTACCTTTTTCTTCGGTCATACTTTCTTCTTCTTCTTCAGTTCTTCTTCTGCCATTGATCGATGTAATACCAGTTTAAGCATTACTGATATTTGAATAATCATTTCCAGTTTTTCGAAAACTAATTAAGATAGAAATTTGAGCTTTGATTCGTTTGGGTGTTGCTTTCACCTCAATCACAATTTTGCCTCTGTGGCCAAACCACCTTTATGCCATTGATTTCACATTTCTCTGAATTTTTTTTTCTTCCTAGGATTCACGAACCAATTTTTCAACCATGTGTTTCTCCTTTGGTACTTGATACGTACGAGTCTCAAGTTAATTCTTTAAGTCAAGTCGTCAAATTAAAGTTTGGGTTGATTTTATATACCTAAATCCAAATCTGTGTCCGTGATGGTAGTGATCGGAGAAAAATAATTAAGAGACTAAGCATATATATACCGCATCCAATAAGGTGTAAAGTTTCTTGTTAATTAAGCTGTTTGTTTTACTTTAATTTCACCAATCTCCACTGACAATGTAAATAAAGTTTCCCTGTTTTATATATAAGCCTACAAATATTGAGGAATGTATATGATTATTGCAGAAGAGGATCGGGGGTAAGGTAGAAGATGGCATCATCGTTGTCAAATTCGCCGTGTGCAGCATGTAAGTTCCTGCGTCGTAAGTGCCAGCCAGAGTGCGTATTTGCTCCGTACTTCCCGCCGGACCAGCCCCAGAAGTTTGCAAATGTTCACAAAGTTTTTGGGGCGAGCAACGTGACCAAGCTGCTTAACGAGTTGCACCCTCACCAGCGAGAGGACGCCGTCAACTCTCTTGCCTACGAGGCTGATATGCGCCTCCGCGATCCCGTCTACGGTTGCGTTGGAGTCATCTCTCTCCTCCAACACCAACTCCGCCAGCTTCAGATGGATCTAACCTGTGCCAAATCTGAACTCTCGAAATACCAAAACCTCCAGGGAATCACTAGCCACGGACTCATAGCTGCGGCTGCCGCCGCCGCCGCCGCCACTGCCACCACCCACCACAGTAACCACATTCTTAATAATCAATATAACTTTTTGTCCTCGTCCCGGGAGAGGGAGAGAGAGATCAATCTTATCTCTAGTAGCACCACCGGCATTGGCATTGGCACCGGAGTGGGAGGAGGAGGCCGCGGATCAGCAGACCAGTATAATAGTATATCACACCACCAGTTCTTCCCTAGAGATCAGCAACAACAGATGATCAGGACATTTGATCAGGCGGCTGCCGGAAACATTAACTATGATGCAAGCAGCCTTTTGGCCATGAACGTTTCAGCTGGCATTCCGTTTCAGCAACCTAGGGCTGCTGCTGGGGATGACCGCCGAACCATTGATCCCTCTTAGCTTCTTACCTACCTATTGTTACTTCCTCTATTAATTTCCATACTTTCAAGTTTCGACCACTTAAAACAAATGCATCAAATTAATTAAGGTACACTTTTAATTAAATTTTACACTCTTAATTAGCTGCTTAGCTATAGCTGCATGCTTTTAACTACTATATATCAAATTATAAATATCACGGATATATATATATATATATATATATATATATATATATATATATATATTTACCGATCAGTGCTTTTCCTAGCTTGCTTTTTTCGGTTTGAATGATACTGTACTTGCTTGACATATATATATATTCTTACATAATATTATGTATCATCCGAACCATATGGCATTCATGATCTTAGACCATCAGTAAATTACTGATACTATCTAGGTTTGCTAGCGCTCGAGAGAAAATAAGAACTAGAATGAAATGCTACTTCAAACTCTACGCTACTGAGAATTCAGTTATACAGTATATGTCAAAAAAGGAGATACTGAAATGTACACTAAGGTTTAGAATTTGGTTTCTCAAACTTTGGCATTTTATTGGTACGGCACTTATGTGATATTAGAAGTGTGAATATTATCATCATCTATATATATAATTTTTTTCATCCAAAAAAAGCAAACAAAATGTTGAAAGTAAATCAATCCAAATATACGATCATGGCTCCTACTTATTTAATTATAAAGCAAATTAAAAGACACAAATCCCAGTGTCAGTGTTGACTTATCAAAATCGTGTTGTCTAAAAAAAGAAAAAAGACTTTCTACCATTTTGATTACATGTAGGTTATTACAACAAACTACCACGCACTCTTAATAATTAAGTTTTTCTTTCTTTGCCAAATAAAAATCTGCAACACACTAGCACACTCTAATAATTAATATTGAGTTTATATCTTTCTTTACCGGCCAAAAAAAGAAAGAAAAAAAAAGAGAGAAAACAGTCGAGACTGTATAGCGAGCACTCATGAACTGTTCTTGCTCTCAAAATTTCTTTCTGGACTCTACAGGTAGGCTTGTACAAATACAGCATTGCTTTTTTTTTTGTTCTTTTTTTTTTGGGTTAAAAAATTACAGCATTGTTAACGCACAGCTCTATGGCAATCTCACATACAAATCAAATCTGTTAAGTAGCTAACTGTAGTCCAGTGATACAGTACAAGTTTGCAAATAAAGAATGATTCTTGAATAAAGAACTGCCAATTGAATGTACGTTTTCATCATACAAAAAACAGTGTCGAGTGGCCCAACCCGGCCAACGGTGCCATAAATCCCTCTCTCAAGTATGATTGAGAGGCTTCCCGGCCTTCTACATTTATGTATACACAAATATTTTCCTATATATGTCAGCTTTAACTCTTTTCATCATGTAATAATACGATCGAAATTCCAAGGAGAAATAATAGATGGAAAAATATATAGACAGTGTTCCCAAAAGAGTACTTGATCTTGCAGTCTCACAGTAACACCATCGATCAGTTCGTGGGGTGTTTGTCTTCTTAGCTAGGCATGCAGCTGGCACGGTGGGTCTGGATTCAACTTGTTTCTTCCTTTGAACTATTGTCTCAACAGTAGAAACACAGATAGGTAGCTTTAATTTATACTGAAAAAAGAAAACTATATTCAACTTTAAACTATTTGGCTTCTGATCCACTTACTGCATTATAGCCATATATGCACATCTGAATACTATGTTCCTAAATTCTAAATTTTAAGCAAATATATACACTAATACACATATGATCGACCCCTATCAATTACTAATATATATATATATATATATATATATATATATATTTAGCAAGTAGAGGATAAAGTTTGATGTATTAACAATGATATGTGGGCCTGATATCCATTCCAACGGTAGAGAACTACTACAGATACTCATCTTAATTTAGACATATAATGAAAATTACATAAAAACATGCAGAAGGGATTTGCAATAAGCTTGGAGCCTGATACCAGTTAGCTAGCTAGCTGCACTTAACAACTGCCTGTCTCAGTTAACCATACAATAAGGATCATATCCAGTACCAGGAATGGTTTATTACCTATAATTAGCTAGCTAAATTGATATAACTCGATCAGTGTTTAGGGTTCTAGCCAATTGATGATATTTGACAGATCGAATACTGGGTTTTTTTAGGTAACTGTACGTAGAAGCTCAAATGGTAGATCATATTAAGACAGACACGTACGTACTGATGCAGCAAAAAGAATAATATATACAGCTGAGGTAGCTAGCTAGCTGCATTTCGAAATATAGTAATAAATGCTTTAGCTGAAATTAGTTTGAATGTCATGAGGACTGTTAAGAGCGCATAAGGCAACAAAGACAGAAGACAAGGAAATAAGACAAAAGAGCAGCTACTGGGTTGCAGAATGAATCAGATAGGTGGATGGGTAAAATTAATTTAAGGCACATATGCAATGCTGCAACCCCCAAATTAAGACTTGATCTTCCATCTCTCTCTCTCTCTCTCTGCCAGAAACATGTAAGGCCTCTCCAGAGTCGATGTCATTGCCATTTACTCGTCTCCCTTTAATGATGATCGAAAAAGAAAAAAACTCAGAATCCGATGCAAAACAGAGCCGATCAACTCAGCACAGAAAATATAGTGAGGATCTTTGAGGGAGAGAAAGACAGAACAAATAGGAAATGGCTAGCTGAGAGAGAGAGAGAGAGAGAGAGAGAGAGAGAGAGAGAGAGATAGATGAATCTAACTTGACATTAATCGCAGATGTTAGTAATTGATAAACACAGAAGCTATATATACCTAGCGATCGAGCTCTTTCTTTAATTTGATAGGTCAGTGTGTTTGAAATCTTCATTTTGGTTTGGTTTTAAACTTTTAATCCAACACCAGAACGTACGTAGTCAAATCAAATGGCATAAAATGAAATATATTTTGATATATATTTGCATGACAATGATGACGTACTAGAGCAATGATGACTTTGCCTTTAATAACATTTGCCAGTTCTGTCTGTGCATATCTCTCTCACATAAAAAGGGTACTACTGATAATGCTGATGTATGCATGTTTAAGTTTATGATCGTATATATACACACATGTATATGCATGCATCTGAAGATGAATTGATAGTAAATACCTTATAGTTATATTTTAGGTGCTCATGCTCGTCATATATATAGATACCGTGTTTCACAATGAATTTGGATTGCTTCTTCATGCCCTGGGAATATGGCAGACAGCGCATTCAAGAACTATTTTCTAATTGATCTCTAGTGTAAGGATCGATGATCGGGAGATATATATTAGCAAAACTAGCTAGCTTGGATTGAGCGGATTAAGTTGTTAGTATCAATCAGAGACACAAATCCCAGCAAATATATATAAAGGAGATCATATGTATACGTACAAGAACTCATCCCTCTGCAGCTGTTTGCTAATTTATTTGAAAGAAAGAAACTGAAGAAGAATCCAGCAGTAGTACTGTATAGGCATCATGGATGGATCAGTAGAAAAGGAAAAACAAACAGACAAAACAAAGGAGAAAAATGAGAGATCGAGCTGAGGATCGAGCTAGCTGATACTGGCATTAAATCGGGGATGTCCCTCAGCACAGAGGAGTACCCCACGATGGATCCCCATACGAATCAAAATATTTACTACTCAATGAACTCCCTTTATTAGCATTTATTGGACAGTGCCAACAATCTCTCTAAAATCGCAGACAGTAGGTAAGGGGAGCTAGCAGCTAGCATGAATAAAACGAATGAATGAATTTGAGAAGAGATATGATAGACGAGACATGACTAATCCTCAGTACTCACTCACTCACTCCATCACTCACTACATTCAGGCCAGGCGGGCAGGCAGGCCCTTGACTATTCTTCCTATCTTGGAATTTGGCCTCACACACTTTCCCAGAACGAATTAAATCTTCCACATAACATTCATTCAAATTGCCTTGCTTTTGCCTTACAATACAAAACGAATAGAATAGAGTAGAGAATAGAGAAACAAGAGAAAAGAACGTTTCAGTAGCCAACACCTGTAACATCTTTTTCTTCCCCCTCTTCCTTAGTTACGTTCCTTCTGTCCCCTCCCAACCCTCGGAAGCCACCCCCACTCTTCGTATATATATGGACACTAAACGTGCTGTGCGATCTGCATTATTCACTTTTATCTCCTTCTTCTTCTTCTTTTTTTTTTTTTTTTTTTTTGGGATAAAAGTATGCAACAACTAATTTACTCCGAGTCACGAAACAATTCCAACTAATTTTATTGCCTTTAAACCTAAGAAATCCTTTAATTGTTGAAAAATTACTACCTAGTTCAAATCAATAATTTCTACCATATATATGCATATTCGCTAGTCGCTACACAACCTAACTTACATATATACAGTAAAAATGATTATAATGCTTGGCTTGGCGTCAGAACTAGTGTATTCTATTACTGTACGTACGCGTCCACCCTTTTGGATGAGTCTGAGATGCTTAGAAACTTGGTGATGATCACAACACCATGCAGTTACTCCCTATCCAGACGTACAGTAAAATGTAATGAACTGACTAATTCAAATATTTTTTTCCTTCGACCGTAGCAAATTGAGGAAAACGCCGTAGCCCAAGCTTCTGATTTCTTAACGTATATATCTGCAGACACGACCATAACCATTAACCAAGGAGAAACGACGGTTGGTTGACTCTGTAGGTCGCCATCCACTACTGCAGAAAGCCCTGGAAGCGACGAAGATTGAACTTGGACAATCAAAAGTCGTCGCTGGAACACATACAGGCGACCAATATAGATTTTATGCAATAGTCGTCGCTTCCTGTTATCAGGCGACGATCTTTTTTTAAACTTTGTCGCTCACAAATTATTGAAGCGACCAATATTGATTTTGTTCAATATTCGTCGCCACAAAAATACCGAAGCGACCAATATTGTCGATTCGTCGCTGTTTTATAATTTGAGCGACGACTTTTGGTCAATATTCGTCGCTTCGTTTTTTTCCACCAATCATTGTACTTCCTCTTAAATGACAGCTGTATATATAGGTGAAAAAAAATTATTGGAATAGTTGCTCGGGTTTCTGCATCTTGTTTTGGAGGAGAAGAAGGAGAAAAGGGAGAAATTAGAAGAAATTGTACATTTGAGGACTTGGGTTGCTAATTCTTTGATTCTTAAGTAAGGTTAGTGCAATTTCCTTATATTTATCCCTCTTTGTGAGCATATTATGTATTAATTCATGGGAAATGGTTGTTTATGTTGTTTAATGGAAGTTGGATTTAGGGTGTTAAATTTTGTGATTTGTTGTTGTTTTAGTGTTAGAATATGAAAATTGTGATAAACCATGGAATGGGTTTATTGAAAATGTTAGAATTTTGGTGAAATTTAGTGAAATTAAGATTAGGTTAGTTTGTGAAATTGTTAAATTTAGTGAAATTGAATGTTAGTGTAATTTAGTGAAATTTTCAAATTTAGTGAAATTGAGAAATTTAGTGAAAATGAAATTTTGTCAAATAGTGAAATTGTGTGAAATTAGAATTTTATGGTAGATTAGGTTGAAATTATTGATTAATGATGTAATCGGTTTGTGTTGTGTATAGTTTGTGGTAGTTAGGGTTTCTGAAACATGCGAGTGACTTAGTGAGGGAGTGTGGTGCCGTGTGTAAATTTATGTTTTCATATTATATATAATTGTGGTGTTTATCAGCTTAGAACTCCCGTTTGAGAATCAACAACGCATCTAGTTGATCGAGATGGGTTGTTGATTCTCGAATTGTCCCATTTTTGGACACTTTAGGCGAACAAGAGTTTGTTCATCCTTCCGTTATTCATGTGGTTTCAGCTACAGTTTTGGGATATAGTTTCGACATTGTCTCTCTACAATGTTCCTCGAGTGCAAATTAGGTTGTTTAGATTTTTGTGCACTTGAGGAACTGTAGGGAGATGCTGCCGAAATTTCCCAAAACTGTAGCTGAAACCACATGAATAGCAAAAGGATCAACAAACTCGTGTTCGCCTGAAGGGGATAGGACCCAACCTGGAGGAATAAGGAGAAGAAGTGTTGGGACAGGTTCTGATTGTATCATGAATGTTGTGTGCTAACCTTATGCATATTGTCTGTTTATGTTGTGACAGGAAACATGGACGATGTCCCCGACAAATCTTGGATGAATCTTCACTTTACACACCCTGATTACAGCACAGGCTTAGTTAACTTCATCAATTTTGTGATGGCTCGCACTGCTGGAATTGAGTTTCTGCCTTGTCCGTGCGCAGTTTGCAAAAATGGTCCTTATTATAAGAAACTCGTAGAGATTTATCATCACTGTATGCACCACGGTTTGGATCCGACTTACACAGTTTGACACCTACACGGGGAAGTTTCTGGTGAACCGGCAATGATCAGTAAACGGAGACAGTGGCTTCAAGACAGAGTCCAGGCTTCCAATGTTGCCGGTCCTTCAGTGATCCCGCCTGTGGAGATTATACAAGATGTATTTCCATACTATCATGGATACCATGCAGATGCAGATTATAATGCCGCTCAAGAAAACGCTGAAGTTCAGTTCAATGACATGGTAGATGATGATTATGCTAAGTACGAAAGGCTTCTAAAAGAGTCTCAAACCCCATTGTATGAATGGAGTAAAAAAACTGTATTAAGTGCCACATTACATGCAATGGAAATTAAAGTTGCAAACGGATGGTCGGATACGAGTATTGATAAATTATGTAAATGGATGCATAAGTTTTTTACAGTCAACAATTTTCTTGTGAGTTATTCGAGAATTAAAAAAATCATCAAGGATATTTCCCTTGGATATGAAAAAATTCATGTTTGTGAGTTCAACTGTTACCTATTCAGGGGGGCTGCAAATAAGACTCGTAGGACTTGTCCAATATGTGGTGCTCAAAGATATAAGCCAGATACGGATGACCTTCTAAAAAAGATAATATGGTATTTCCCTATCACTCCAAGGTTGAAACGCCTATTTATGTCCCCACACACAGCAAAGCATATGCGATGGCATAAGGAGAGGCGACAAGATGAAAGTACCCTCCGGCACCCATCTGATGGAGAGTCATGGCAACATTTTAACAGGACATTTCCAGGTTTCGACGACATTAAGGGAAGAAATGTGCGGCTCGGAGTGGCAACTGATGGTTTCAGTCCATTTGGAACAATGACAACCCAGCATAGTACGTGGCCCGTGGTTGTGATGCCATATAATCTACCCCCTAATATGTGTATGAGGAAGGAATATAATATGCTGGCCGTGTTGATTCCTGGCCCTAAATCTCCAGGAAAATGCCTTAGTGTACTCATTCGTCCATTGATCGACGAGCTCATAGATTTATGGGAAAATGGAGTCTATACTTTTGACAGAGTCGACAATGATGTATTCACGATGAAGGCAGTGGTGATGTGTACTATAAGTGACTTTCCTGGTTTAGGGATGCTTGCGGGCTCAACGGTGAAAGGGTACAAGGCATGTCCAATTTGTCTAGATGACCTCACGGCGGAACATATTTGTGGGAGAATTGTTTATGAAGGACATCGGAAATGGCTCGACGAGAATTCACCAATGCGATCCAGTTTGGTATTTAACAGGAAGCCAGAGTGGGGAAAAAGACCAGCTCATAAGAACGGAGATGAAATTTTGGAGGAAATTAGGTCACACAATTACGCCACTCTTAGCCAGCATCCGGATTTTCATGTCCCTTACTCAGCACACAACAGACAATGTTGGACCCACGAGAGCGTATTTTGGATGCTTCCCTATTGGTCGTCGTTGTTACACAGGTACTGTTTAGATGTCATGCACATTGAAAATAACGTGGGTGACAATATCCTGGCCACCATTCTTTCAATTGAAGGGAAGACCAAGGATGGTCCAAGGGCTCGCGAAGCTTTGCAGAAGAGGAAAATACGCAAAAGTCAGTGGTGTTCGGAAGCTCAAAAGTGGACGGGAAAGGTTCCTCATGCACCCTTTTTAGTTGAACAGGATCATCTTGAAGAAGTATTCGAACGGTTTCGCGGTGTTAGGTATCCACTTGACTATGTGGGAAGTTTGAGAAATAAGGTGAAACTATCCGAGAAAAAGTTCTATGGATTGAAGACGCATGATTGCCATGTCCTGCTTCAACGTCTTCTTCCAGTGGTTATCCGAGGATTTTTGCCGAATAACGTCGTGAAGCCATTGATAGCATTGTCAAATTGGTTTCGAAAATTATGTGCTAGGGAGCTGAAGAAGACAGATGTCCAACAGATGAAAGATGTGATTGTGATCATTCTCTGCAAATTGGAGTTGATTTTTCCTCCACATTTCTTCACCTCTATGGTTCATCTCATGGTTCACCTTCCCGAACAAGTTATGCTTACAGGCCCAGTACATTTTACATGGATGTATCCGACGGAAAGGTATATGCACTAATTAAATATGTTTGTTAATGTTCAAACTAAATTGGTATCGACCTTATATATGCAGTAATGATATTCATCATTTTACAGGCAATTAGGTGACTATAAACAGTCAATGAGTAATACACGTTACCCGGAGGGGAGTATTGCAGAAAGGTACATATCATGGGAGTCGGTGACGTACTGTAAGTCGTATCTGCAATTGGAAGAACACGAAGAGCCCATTCCCCTGGTATGGAATATTAGTTCTGTTTCTCAGTTAGTTCAACCGTGTATTATGGATACCAGCGGAAATATCAGGTTAACAGAGGAGCAAACGGCTGAGGCTCACTGGCAAATTTTGACGGATACAGAAGAAGCTCAATATTACATGGACGCTCATTTGCAGCTGTACAAGGTGAAATATGGTGACGATTATGACCAGCGCCACCGAAGGAGGAGTTTCCATCCATGGTTTTTAAAATTTGTACGAAAACTGAATATATGATTCTTAAAATTCTCTACGAAAACTGAATAGTGTAGCACTGACACAATCTATTTTTCAGGCCAAGAGAATATATGATGCTCAGGACCCTAATTTCAACAGGGCAATATGGTCATTGGCTCGAGGTCCGCAATTCACTCGGATCTATAAGGCCTGCAACGTGAACGGTATCAAGTATGTCTCATTCGATAGAGACCAAAGGCTCGTGACTCAAAATAGCGGGGTGATGTTAAGCACGAAGCTTGGGAACCTGTCTCAACACTTCTATGGCCATCTTGACTATGTAGTCGAGGTATGTTATCCAGACAATTTGTCGGTCGTATTGTTCAAAGTTATATGGCACAACACCACTGACGATCAGGAGGATGAAGAAATTGACACCGTCAAGGTAGATCATGGTCTGATATCGGTGGATACTAACACTATAGTTACTATGAGAGTTCACCATTTTGTCTTGCTGTGAAGACTAAACAAGTGTTCTACTTGGACGATCCTGCGGCGGGTGGTACTTGGAAGGTGGTGCAAGAAATGTCGCATCGAAATGTATACAGTGCCGAAGTACTTGCAACTACAGACAACATGGCTCCTTCAGGGAATCATATCACAGAGCCTTACCAAGAGGACACAGTAGGTGCAATACAATTTTACCATATTGATGCATCTAATCTCCAACTCGATTTGGAAGTACACGAACAGAATGAAGAATCAAACAGTGAGGAAGATGACAGTGGCGATGAATTCGAAGAGGAAGAACAAGAGGAAGATGAAGACGATGATTACAAGGTAATGTAACTTAATTTATCCACCGACCGGAGCAGTGGGAGTGGCTCAAAGTGCACTTTGAGGACGACGATTACAAGGTAATGTAACTTAATTAGAGGTTTTTGCATTTCAGAAAACAGCTTGGTATACTCATATTTAATCTTCACTTTTTGCAGAGGATGTGTGCCCGGAACGCCGCTAACCGAAACAACGCCAAGGAGAAGGGGACTGCAATTAACCACCACTCTGGCACCATACCCTACAGCTACCGGGTCGCTGCGAATCAGGAGAAAGGGCATCCAGCGCCTATACTGCAGACAGTCTGCGATGTTTATCAAGCATCGCAGAATGCGCAGGAGAAAGTGGTAAGTGACTTCCCTATTGGTCCAACGATTTCAGTTATTTCGAATTAAAAAATATAATAACACAAATCAATGACATTTTTTTTGCAGACGGCGGTCAAAAGGAAGATGGATGAGCTCTGTGCTTCTCGAGTGAGTGGTGAAGCGAGCGGAAGTCACGTGACGGGTCCCGTTAGCGTCGAGGAGCAGATGGCTGTCGTCGAGAAGGAGCTGGGTGGGAAGCCGGGCACGAGGGTCCGGGGTATATTTTTTTAAAACATCTTGTTCTGTTCAGTTTTATTATTTTTTATACGAAATCGTTTTTAAATTTATTTTTTTGTTTTGCCTTTTTTGCAGGGTTAGGGGATGCATTACGACGCCCGCCCAAACCAAGAGGCGGTACACGCGTGTCCCGCGACAGTTCGGAGGTTGAGGAGTTGAAGAGGCAGCTACAAGTCGTCACTGAGGAGAGCAGACGCGACAAAGAAGAGTGGCAGTAACGCGTGGCGACGTTGGAGGCTCTCCTCGGTCAAGTCATAACGGCCCAAGGCAATGAGGGGGTCAATGTGCCCGAACCAACTGGCACCGTCCCGGATAAATCCTCGTGTGCATCCAAAGGTAATCTCGAGTTCGACGACCTAGATTAGGATTTTTTTCCCTTGTAATGGAACATCTACATTACATGTATTATGGAACATCTACATTACATGTAGTGTGCTTGTATTATGTACATTATGAAACGATGATATAAGATTTGAATGTAATCTACGTATTTCTAAAATGTAGTGTGCTTGTATTATGTTGGATATGTGTGAAATCTCAATTGAAATGCATTTTGTGTTATTTTTATGTGAATGGAATAGGTCCAAACAACACCAACAAAAATTTTTCCTTCTCTGTAACAAACATAGGAGCGACGAATATTGAGCAATATTCGTCGCTTAAAGTTATAGTACACAGATTTAAATAATTCCGTAAAGCGACAAATTTTGTTCAATATTCGTCGCTTATACTGTTTAAGGGACGACCAAAACTCGTCGCTTATATTCTAGAAGCGACGACCAAAACTCGTCGCTTGGATTATGGAAACGACGACCAAAACTAGTCGTTGGTATTATGGAAGCGACGACCAAAACTCGTCGCTGTTATCACGGAAGCGACGACAAAAAGTGGTCGCTGTTATTTGAAGGCAACCAAGTTAGAAGTCGTCGCTTACAAAATAAGAGCGACGACTTTTGACCCAAAACTCGTCGCTGAATACCGGAAACGACGAAAAGTAAGCGACGACATAGAAGCGACAACTTTTCGTCTCTTTCATACGGAAGCGACGACTTTTGGTCAGAAACGACGACAAAAAGTCGTCGCTTCTCTATGAATCTGCAGTAGTGATCTTATATTTCTAAGTGTGACCGTACCCATACAAGACCTGCCATTTCAGCCATAGTGCTTGCGAGTTTATATGGAATCCCTCTTCTTTCTCGACTGTATCAACGTTTCGGATTGCTTTGCTGAAGAGCTGTTTAAGTGATTAAAAGAACAGCATAAACGTTGTTTTTAAGGTTACAATAAACGAAATACACAAAAAAAATACTTTTGTCTTTAAAACAAAATATTTGAAGAGAATGTGGATAACTACACCGACATAGCGCCGTACGACCAAGTGCTACTAAGTCGGGTAGGAGCAACTGAGCAAGTTGCGATACAAGTTCGAGAATTTTTTGATTTCTAGAGAACTATCTCTTTATTCTACTACAACTATAATTTTCTGAAAATTTAAGTCCTAAAAGTGGACAATCCATAACTAACTAATTATTTTTACTAAATGTAACTCTATTCGATCTCCGCATCTTCCACAAAAAGCTTATTAATTTTATGAGAATATCATAAAAAAAAAAGTTAATAAAAATTTGTTTGCATCATTTGGTCTTTCTAAAAGTAAGAAAAGAAAGTTATGAGAATTTGAAATTTTCCATACCCATGAAAATAATAAAGAATTCTATTCTGTGAACCAAGGTCTTAGTGTCTAAGACCCAATGGTGTAAGGTGTACCCCAATACCCGCCGCAACAGTGTATAGCCTTGAAATAAAATCAAGACAATAAAATACAAGGAGCCAAGCGTAAAACAAGCCCAAGTAAGAGAGAGAACGGAAAGCGGGCTAAAGCCCAAGCTCAGACCATATCCCCAACCCTCAACCTTTTCTTTTCAGAGACCTGTCTGCACCAGAACCCTGAGACTATCATAGTTGCCCACTTGCTGTCACCAATTAGTACCCAAAGCTTCCACAACCAGTAAACCATGTGCATTTATAGTTAAAAGTTTCACCTCGACCATTTGCAGAACATCTAGAAAAGAAAAGGGTGACGACACTTATCAAAATAATGCAAATTGTTATATATCGACCACAACCCGAATTTACATTAGTGACGATATTAGTACTCCACAATGTTAAACCCCAGGCGACAGTCCCTAACAACATGGCCAAAGACCCTTGGATGTTGAACATAATCCAGATGTATCGAGGCATAACTACAAGACTGACAAAACTCAGATGTGACTATCATAACTACAAGACTGACAAAACTCATCATACATCAAGTTCTGAAGCAAACTGCTCTAAGCGTTCAGCATCATCATCCTGATTCCGGACCAAAGCATGGTTAATCAAACCATCATCCTCACTTGCATGTATCTGCCTACCACCAAACCTACATAGACATGAGAACAACAGCAATTAAAAGCAGCTGAGAAAAATGGGAAGGAAATTAAGAGATTTATCTGCAGCTCTACCGGAAGGAAGGCGGTTAATGATTTCTAATCAACCATGCCACAATTATCAATTCTAAACACATAATTAAACAAGATTTAAAAGATCTGCCAATTACCATCTTCCATTCATCAACTCTATGCACTTTTGAGCATCCTTCCTATCCTTGAATCTTACCAAAACAACACCCTGGGGATGATTCTCACAAACCTACAAACAAAAGAGAACAGAAAATCAGGGAAGAGAAGGGAAATAGAAGAAAAGAAAAACAAAAAAAAGAGGAAAAAGATGTGCACACACAAGCAAATGACATACACATACTAACAAGCAAATGACATGCACATACTATACACAAGCCAACATCTTATATCTGAAACAGAGAAAAACTCATAAAACTCCAATATAACATCCTAACATCTTAAAGCAAACTCACAAAATAAAACACTAGAAATTTTGTGACAGTTTGTATTAAAGTCAGCAAAGGTTCCAAGAAACAATACATGCTGATATGATGCAAAAATAGAGAATGCAAATGCTCAGATTTGATCCCCATTACCTTGACTGAGTCCACTGGACCAAGCTTCTGACATTCCTCTTCAACATCTGCCTGCAATTCTGTACGTAGGTTTTCATCTGCCTGTTAACATCAAGAAAGATGGACTCACTATGCCATTATATGCTTAATTGTATGCATTGATCAATTAAGAAATATTGCACATCAAAATAAATGTTATGTTTCACCTGCATAGGGTCAGGATCAATTGCATGTTTTGAATGACAAGTATGAATAAATTTTGAGATTTGAACACGATCTTAGATTTACTCACTTTCAAGGTGAGATAGAACATTTATAATGTTTTCTCATAAAATTCTCCCCTTTAGGAGACACTTCTCAATCAACTGAAATATTTTGCTATGGCGAGAAGATGAACAGACATTACAGAGAGAAACTGAAATGGAAGAAGACCATTTCCAAGAGGAATTTATTAGCTTCCTTCATGAACAGGAGATGGTGACATAATATTTTCTTGTCTTTTTGCTTTTAAGGTCAAAAGAGACATGTTTTCATTCATCCTCAACCTTCAAGTGTTCAAATGTAAGAGCTAATAGAAGCCAATGCTTATGCATTCTAAGAGGGGTCATGGATCATGACTCCTGCATATATATTGTGTAGACTTGGATTCACTGTTAAGTGTGCACACTTTTGGGAACAACGTCAACAGTACCCACTAAAAAAGTAATGTGTGTAGCAGAGTGTAGACAGATCTGAACTTACCCTCATTTCAGCAGTAGTGAACATATAACGAAGAAGTACAGTTGCTGGAATCAACAGTTTTGCATCATCACGACCACCTGGATGAGGAAATGTGACCACAGTATGAGTAATCCAGTGCACATTAGGTAATCAGGGATAAAAGTGTGATAGAAGTACGAAAGTATTGAAAAGTTTAACATGTACATTAAATATTTCCACTGTTCTGCAATCTTAACTCTGAGACACCAAGAGTGTAAAAGACTAATACAGGATGAATAGCCAATTAGTTAAGTGCATAAAATTTTGAGTCTTTGACCGGTTTGACCAGAGCTTGGTAACAAAATGTAGTTTGTATGTTAAAGGCATTCCCATGACTCCGTAAGCCTGATATAATAAATCTCCACTCTAAAATGAAACAATGTAGAAAAATGTAGTTCATATGGTAAAGTCAAGACTGCAAGACTGCAATACACATGATGCAATAAATCTCTATAATGCAAGACTGCAAGATGAAAGATCATAATTATCATCCCAGAAAGAGACTGCAGAAATCATACTTGCTACACCTGGAACATAATTAAATGCTTTTAAAAGCTGCAACATAACATTATAAGACACTACACGACCATAACAAAGATAATTGTTTCAAAAACACCAACTTATTTTCAAGTGAATAAGAAAAGAGTAGACCAAAAGAGAAGAGTTTCCTAATAAGAACCAGTCCGCGTGAAACCCTAAAAACAAATATAAATAATCAAATTTTTATCACATCAAGATTATAACGAACCCCAGCCAAGCATCTTCTCTTCCACCTTCTTCAGTTTTTTTTTCCTCTTATTGTCTGCTTGTTTGGCAATAAATCTATCCCCTGCATACATATAAAAGCTTCTTATTAAAGTAGCACAGACCTGAGACGCATTAGCAGAGCCTTTTAGACCAATGGGGGCCATGGTGCCTCAAAAAGATTCTCTTAAGATAAAAATAGATCTTTAATATAAAAAAGAAAGTGTAAATAACATCACCCTTGCACCTATCTGGTAGTAAACAAACAGCTGCATCCAATTCCAAGGAAGTTATAACCAGATAGAGGTTGTATAAGAAACTTGTAAATGGGGTCAATATCTAAGGTGTCTCTCGTTTGTACTTTAGAATTTTGGCTGAAATACATTTTAACCCCTGAAGTTCAAGTGAGATTTTACTTTGGTCCCTGATCATCACAATACTAAACAATCTTTGATAGAATATAGTATATATATGTATACATATGTACAGAGATTATCCGGTCCGGACATCCGAATTGTCCGGGTTCGCCGCAAACGGCCGCCTCCGCAAACCGACGACAGCGCGGATGGTGCCGGCCGCGCTCCTCCCCTCCCGGCGCTCCTGTCTGTGTCGGCCGGAGCTCCAGCGCCGGCCTACGGCGGCCGAAGTCTGGAAAATTCAAGGAATTTCCAAGTTGCTGCCCAGAAACTTGAATTTTCCAGATTCCGGCCGACACAGACAGGAGCACCGGGAGGGGAGGATTGCGGCCGGCACCATCCGCGCCGTCGTCGGCTTGCGGAGGCGGCCGTTTGCGGCGAATCCGGACGGTCCGGACCTGAAACGGACTGTACACACACACACACATATATATATATATATATTAAATCTCAAATGAAAGTATAACAACAATTAAAAAAAGATGGAGAGCAATTTCTTTATATTGTTCGGCTGCATATATTAATAACATGTCAACAGTTTTAGATTCTTAGTTCTAATTCTAAACAAATGATATCCTTCTTTTCAAGAAAAAAAAACATATGATATCCTTTTTCTAAAATAAAATACAAGACAACTCTAAAATAGATAGTTAATCATCTCTATTTCTTTTTTCTTTTGATCAGAGCTGTCATATTTGATATAAACAGAATGGAGAAATCTTGTTATTCCCTCTTAATAAATCTGCATAATTACTAGTGATATTATCAGACTTTCATTTTATATCTTTTGGCATTGTCAAACAAAGTTTCCTGACTATTCTATACTGAAGAAACGAAAATATGGTGTATCAGAGATAACATAGAGTAGCACTCCAAAACCGCAGGTATGAGTTGTCATGATACATCATCAAAGCAATGACAAACAAGACTTTCAACTGTCTTGATGGTAGTTGTTACCTTTCTGCTCAAACTTAGCTTGGGTGACTGACATGAGAACCTTTCCACCAAGACGCAGAGGTGTCCCATCCAAAATTTTGAGAGCCAAATCAACTGAGGGCTCCTAAAATATAAACATATATGATAACATACCCAGAGCATGGTAAAACGATAGGACAGTAGTAGCAGAAAGAAAAAAAAAATCATACCTTTAGATATGTAACGAGCGCATCTCCCTTTAATTTCCCAGTCGCTTTATCAGTATACAGCTTCACACGAGGCTTTTTTGATTCAGGGTCCTATAAGTTTCTTTAAATGTGTTTATAAGAAGCGACATATGGGTATAATAATATATACTAAATCTGAGGTGCAAACAAAGAATACAATTTATGATCTCCACAATTAACTTCATGACAGGTACTAAAGGTTATAAACGGGTGTTAGAAAACAAGTTGTTTGGCACAAGAACATGATTAATCAGGCCTTAATATTCCCAACATTGAAGTATGCAAGAAACCGAGGATTTAGTTGATAGTACCAATAAAGAAATATTCAAGAGAAGAGAACCAAAAAATTCATGATGGAGGAAAGAAAAACATTAATACGATTTATATAACACAGTAGCATGAGCGTCTTCATTCTCAGGTAAACAATATGCATCCTTCCAAATATTTCATTCCAAATATATTCTTCAACTCTGAGGTCACTTACTCAGCAAAAGTCACTAGTCATCTTTAAATGTTCTAATAAATAAATAAATAAATACATAAATAAATAATTAATTAAATAAATAGCATGCATCCTCATGTGTTAAAATTTAGCGACAAACTCACCTCTTTTATTATCCCACACTTTGAAAACACTTCTACCACCTGAAAAATATCCCTAAGTTAGTATTAAGCTCACAATAAACATGCTCACAAAGAACAAAAGAATGACTGGCTTACTTCGTCAACTGTAACATCATCAGGCAATCCGGTCACATAAACGTGTGAATTGACCTTTAGCTCAAACCAACTATCAGGAGGTTTATTAGCTTCCTGCATTAACATAAAGAAACAAAAAAGAGACAAATTCAGAAGACTTCTTCATACATAAATATCTTTCAGTACACTAACAAAACCAGCTAGATTATCAGGACCCAATTAGATCCCATCTGCACAATAGTCTTTGGTAATAACAGACTTTCAATCAATAAATAATGAGGCAACATCAACAAAGTGAAAAGATTTACAAACCTTTTTGACATCTTCTGTATCCGATAGTTTTCTCTTTGAATTTGGACTCCCTTCTTCTACCACTTGGTTAACATTAGTGTCTTCCTCTTTAGAAAGATCAGAACAGTTTCCTGTTGCATTAACCTCCTCCCTTGAAGAGTCATTAGAAACTTTTGCATTTGTGAAGACTTCTTCTTCTTGCAAGAAAGTCATCTCCTCTACCCCAAACGTGCTATCCTATTAGACAGAAAATCAATTGAATAGGCTCTCAGGATAGAAAGAAAAGAATTTTTTTTTTAAAAGGAAGTAAAAATAAAATTTAGACAAATTCTGTGTGATGGTTGAGGAAAATATTATGGTGTAAACTACATTATTTTCTTCGTACGAAATTATGTCCAAATATCCATAAAGATGCTATTGAACCACACCAAACTATAGCTTTTACAAGTGTTTAACATTACATTCTTGTACTATTTAAACCTTCTTCAGCTTCTAAAGTCAATATTCACCACCATTAATGCACAAATAAGCAACAATTGAATCACTGACTTTGGAAAGGGAAAAACTAGTCTAGTACTCTAGTATCAATACAACTAACTAGAAAAAAAAAACACCACAGTGAGTCTGATGAGTTCCAAGTGTCCGGATGAACCCTCCTCCAGAGAGAGATGATTTTTAATGAAAGAGGAGTCTACAGAAGTACTTTGAATAGGACTGAAGATAGCACCTAGCATAATAAAACTTTGATGAATGCAAATGAAATCTAGTGTACCAACAGATAAATGTAAGAATACCATCAACCAAATTATGATTTAAAAATATCTTGCACCAAAGTCAATGGTTGCCTCTGTATTTGAGTGTTCAAAATCGGTAATCAAGAATCAGTAATAACACTGTTACTGATTAAAGTAAGGGGATTGTGAAACTGGATAACCTTGAGAAGGAAAAAGAAAAACTAAAACCAACCTGAGGAACCCAAGCCCTAAGACCCCGATCCCACTTATATTGAGTCCCATCATCATCAATGAATTCTTCCTCGCCCTCGGGTGGTGTGGATGGTCTGTCAGTATCTGCTTCTGCCTCAGAAATCTGCTTCTGCCATTTCTCAAAGTCATCATCGTTAACACTGGGGGGCACTGCAGAGAAAGCGAAAGAAATTATATGACCTAATTATAATGTAAGTGGCAATCCTAGTTGCTGAAAAGAAAAAGACCTGGATTTTGTGGGGTTATTTGGGAGACCAAATCAGGAATTGAGGACAGTGGCTGCCATTCGGTTCTTCCTTGTGACCAGACTAACGTGGTGTGGGTGAGGTAGCCATTTAAGAAATGCTCTGTCCATGTCCATATGTTCATGCCAAGTATGTAACCAAATTAGTACAACTGAAATTGAACTAACATAATTCTATTCCAGAATAATAAAGTAAACATATTCATAAGCATCATATTCCTATCTAACCACCGCGCAACTGTGAAAAAGCAAACTATTACAGCTGAAATTGAAGTAACACTTGTATTCCAGAATAATATGTAAACAGTATACCTAGCTTAGCTAACTACCAAACTCACCGCGCAACTCTGAAAATGCGTAGGGGCCAAGATGTTGTTGATTTTCACCGAGAATAAACCATCCTACATCACTCAAAGTTTGAGTTTCAGGTTGGGCTTCCATCTCCAATCTTTTGTGTTCGGAACCTTAGAAAATCAAAACCAACACATTTCTTTACTACCAATATTATAATCATACTGCTGCTCAAATCAAATAATGCGCGCACCTGATTGCGGCCGTTTTTTCTCTTCTTCTTCTTCTTCTTCTTTTTCTCGGAGATTCTCCGAGCCGTTCTCTTCGCTCGCCATTAGACCAAGGGGAACAAGGTTTGGGTTGGGCTACTTCAATCCCAATTTGAGTTAAATTCAGAAACCACAAGGCCCAAATAGATCACTAGCTCAAGCCCAAGCCCAAGCCCAAGACTAGCCGCTGAGTGAAGAAACAAGGCAAAACTAGCCGTTTCAAATAACAGCTTGCTGCGCTGTGGTGGTGGGGCCAATTCCGAGGGAACGGTCATATTCTGAGGGACACAGCAAAGATGACCGTTGAGCATCCCCATCTACATAATCCACCTTGCAAATGCAATCGATCCACACCACTCTGAATTTCAAAATCAAGAGCCAGCATTCATTCTTCTTGTTCAAATTAGAAAATCAATCAATGGGTCTAGGGATGAACTCGAACCCATCAGGGGGAGTGGCGTCTCCAACACACTACCACACCCACAAGGTGTTCCTATTGTGCAACTACATACTCTTGGGTGCAGCCTCCAGTTGCATCTTCCTCACACTCTCTCTCCGCCTCCTCCCCTCCGTCTGCGGCTTCTTCGTCATCCTCCTCCACATTTTCACCATTGTCGGGGCCGTCTCTGGATGTGCCGCTGCCTCTGCAGGTACCGGAAAGTGGTACGGTGCTCACATGGTGGCCACAGTACTCACAGCCATATTCCAAGGCTCAGTGTCTGTGCTCATCTTCACCAGAACCGGTGACTTTCTTGGGGAGCTCAAGTCCTATGTGAGGGAAGAGGATGCCTCTGTTATTCTCAAATTGGGCGGTGGCCTCAGTATTCTCATCTTCTGCTTGGAGTGGGTGGTCTTGACCCTTGCATTTTTCTTGAAGTACTATGCCTCTCTTGAAGGAGATCACATTCAGCTTGGCGGTAATTCTAGAGCTGCTATGAGGAGTTCCAAGGTGCAACAGGAGGAGGATTTGAAGGATTGGCCATGGCCCTTCCAAGTCTAATCAATTCTTTCATTCCCTTTATATTTCATTCCTTCATTCAACGCTTGGAATTTGGGAAATTCCTTGGCGAGTTTCTTATAATTCATACTGTAACTCTGTAATTTCCTATTGTTTGTTTACCTTGTGGTAGTATAATATGGAATTGATCTAAAATTCTTACTTTCTCTCGTGCTAATGACTTCATTCTTTTCTGCGTATGTCACTTGCTCATTCTTGAATGAGACTACATTGATAGCCATGTTCGCTTCGACCAACTCAACTCACCTGGGTAGAACACACACCAGCTGGACCTCTTGAGCCCAACATCTTCAACACTAACCAACCTCTGCTATCACTTCAACACCTGCATCACGCACAAACTGGGGGCAAGTTGAGCTCGATAAGGCTCAGACAGAGCTTAACTATAATGACACATTATCAGTTCATAAAAATAGCATTCATAGGATTATTCTAGCAAACAGACGAGAGATTTTAAGCTCACCGAGTTTTGAATGGGCAGACAAAACAACCACACATTTTAGATGAAACAATATGAAAAAAAAAAAAAAAAAAGACAATTGTACGGGCACAAGTTGTTGCCTAGACGGGAAATAGTGTATCTACAAAAAAGTTGTTGCCTAGACAGGCAAATTGTCCCTACTCCAATGTATGCAGCACAGCAGTTAAACGATTATCTCTCTACCAAAAAGCCAGCTGAATGGAACACTGGATGATTTCTTGGCTCTTCCCTGAGCTCTCTCTTCCAACCTTCTGATTCTCGGTGGCAATCCACATACGAAATCTTGTGCTCTACGACCCTCACCAGATAGACCAGTCAACTCCTCTATTTTCCATCTACCGACCAGAAACTCCAAAATATCAGCATAATCCTTGGCAGTATACACTTCCAGCCGCTGGGCAACGGCTGAGAAGTGCTCGAAAAGATTATCATCCTGACCGTCATACATCAAGTGGGCAGGCATTGATATTTTCTTCTTCATCATGTCAGCTAAAGCTAAGACGGTGCCGTTCGGGTCTATCTCAAAGAGCTTCTCCACAATCTTCGTATAGGCCATTTCATGACGTTTTTCATCCGAGGCAATGGTGCCACATATCTGAGCCAATTTCATGTCCCCATGCTCTTTTGCTTGCCTGGCAGTGTTCCCATGGGAGATGAAGGTAGCCCTTTCTTGAAATGAAGTATAAATGAAACCAAGGTAGGGATTGTTCTCCGTTTTAGGATCCTAAAAGTACGTAACAAACTTATGGTGATGATCAAAATAGAAACAAATATAACAACACCGAATTGTCAATAACACAGCCAGAAAGTTGATCAATTGTCAATAACTGATGAGCACGCTATCGAAATAGAATGACAATCACAAGTAGGTAAAACCTTGCAATAAGGAAATATTTCTATTACTGCTATATTAGTTGTCTGAATGGTCACACACAGATGGCTCAATTTTAAAGCTGAGGCATGAAGATCAGACATTATTTGCACATAAATAAGAAATCAGTAATCCTACTTACTGAGATTCACTTCCAGAAAAAGATAGAAATGACAGGAATTTTCAGGCTATGAGATGCCCTAAACTTTATAGTTGTTTCTTGTGTTTCCTGTCCTAATATACGTATTGGCCAGTTAAAAGTTTTCATGCCCTTCCCAGTTTCTAGTCAATGCAAAACAAGCAAAAAAAAAACACGAACAAAAAGGAAAAGGAAAAACGAAAGAGAACAAAGACATTTCACATAGTCTAGAATGTTGCATCCTATAAAGATCAATATAATTTCAAAAGCTTCCCTATAATACCAAATTTCCAAGTGTTCTTTAGAAACAACCCCAACATAAGTGCTTAGAAATAATCAAAACTGAAAGAACGAGAGGAAACAACAATCTCACCATTCCTGATCCAATAAGATACTGAATTGTCGTCTCAATTTGTTTCATATCTACTCGCCCAGAGAGGTAAAGATACTTGTTTAGAAGGTCTCCATGCCTATTCTCTTCAGCAGTCCATGCTCTAGTCCATCTTGCCCAGGATGAGAGGCTTGCACCTGTCTCATCCCGAACTCCATCTAGCGTATTAAGCATTGTCTGGTATGTAGGAAGAGCTTCTTCTGTGATCATATCTCCAACCAAGACGACAAAATAATCATCAGGAATTTCTTTCGCTCTTTCCCTCAATTCCTTTACTTGCTCATAGAATCCCTCTGACTCAGGGGCAGGAAGAAAATCTTGTGCTTGCCAACATTTCTCAACAGGTTTTAGGTGCACCAAGATGTTATCGTCAGCCCACTCCTCTAAGGACGAGAAGATCTCAAGGTGTTCAGGAGGCATGGAATGAGTCACTTGAACATGTGACTCACGTGGAGGGCAATAAGTTTTCTTCATCTTTTCAGTCTCTCTATAACAAGCACAAGAAAAGACCAACTCAGTTTCTTGAAAACAAGGTATCCAATTCACCAAACAACAAACTTGTAGAATTGCGTAATTAACAGCCTCTTCCTGGAATAATTTTTCGTAGGTAACCTAGTATAATACAGGTTGTCTGCGTGAGTTTGCGTTTGTGGTGTTAAAGTAAACTGTATTAAGTTTTGAGCATGAGAATCTAAGAGAAAACAAAACCAAACTTGCCCAACCATGTAGAGAGCAGAGAAGTAAGGTGCAGCTACAAAATATAGAAGTCAAGCTGAAAATAAAATTATTCTGAAAACACATGTCTAGTATACACATGAATTGTAGCTTGTAGTGTCAGAGTTAAATTGACCACATGTGAGCAAGATTTACATTTCATTGGATAGCCAATGCAAATGTCAAGTAAGAGAACCATTGACAAAGCCAATATATAGAAATACAAAATAGCAAAACGTAAAAAAAACCTAGTAAAATGGGTAGACTTTCAGATTTGATAATTCTTTAACATGAGTCTTTATACTCATATTTCACTTTGCAAGTCTTGATATAAAGTAAGAATGAAGGAGAGAAATGCACATCGAAATTCCTACAAATGCTACATCACAAGAGAATCAAGCACAATGCATAGCTACATGATGAAAAAGAATAAGAAAGGAAAGTAGATGAACTTTATTGGAAAGCTAACCTCCTGCTAAAAGAATAAAAATAAAAAAATGGCCAGCCAACGAGAACCACATAAGAGAAATAGAAAACCGGCTTTAATAAATACTCAATTAAAACAAAATAAGGTTCAACTGTGCAATTATTAGAGAGGATATAAAACATCAAATAGCAAGTGAGGTACTTTCTATAATTTCTGGATTATATCAATGTTTGTATATTCAAAAACCAAGAGAGTGAAGGTATTGATGGTAAGGAGAACTAAAAAGCTTTACATCAATGTTTGTATATTCAAAAAATATTCTAAAATAAAGTGATTAAAAAATTGAAAACTAGTCAACCTACAGGAGCTATTCCAAAAGAAAGAGGTAAATGCGGAAAAATCAGGCCTGCCCTTCAACAAATGTGAGAAATAATTAAATGATACACGATACAACTTGAAAAACAAATTTTCATTGCACTTTTAGAACATCCTTGGAATATCAACATAAATAGAATTCAATATCAGTAGCATAAAAAGAAGAATTCTTTAAGAAATAGAAAATATAGTTTAACATCATCAAAAATCTGTATATGTTTCTGCAGCAAAGATTGGAAAGATATTCCACGGATGCAGTGAATCGAACGCAATGAAATAAAATAGTTCCCAACCAGTATGACATAAAATACAGTAACAAGAAATTAAACCCTGAAATTATTCTTGGTCAGTTCTACCACATATAGCATCCTGGGCCATGCAAGAGTTGGTTAGTTTCAATTTTATTAGCCAAGCTCAAATAAATCCATTTCTCAGAATGTAGTTTGATACGAATGACACTGACGATAAAACCAAGACAATAAAACAAAAACTAACAATACTGTTAAAACAAAAACTAAAAAAAAAGATGATGAAAACGCACCACATAATTTACCCAGAAAAGAAAAACATAATAAATTGAAGATGATCGATGAGTAAGAAATGAAGAATTGGAAAGGAAACTGACTTGGAGTGGGAATGAAGAGTGGAGGCCATGGAGATTCTCGGAGATCTGAAATTGCGGGACTTGGAAGAAGAAAACGACGACGACGGGAAGGTGTTCATCGTAGAATTTAGCCTGTGAGCCATTTTTGATTCGCTCTGATCGATGGGGCTGAGCTGATCGAGTGGGAGAATAAGAAAGCAACACCAACAGAAATAGACAAGGAAATGTTTGGCGAGGGAAACCGGAAGCTCATTAATAAAATTGCTTTTCCACAACGGACCAACATTTTCCCATTAATTCCGTCATTGCCACTGTAATTTTCTTTCTATTGTCCTATCATGAAAACAGGATATAATCACCGTCTTTGCGTATATTAATAAAACATTTTATTTAACAAAATATATATATATATATATATATTCACTATTCAACTCTATATGCAATAATAGTATGCATGATGAGATAACACCCGACGACTCATAAACCAGTTACACATTGGAAGGATAATCAAGCTGGAATCAGGTTTGAAGAGTACATTGAACAAGGCAATTTTACATTGAATAAGGCACATTGGAAAGAACTTATCCTACATGCGTTTATATCCATGCTGTCTTGGTCCTATGATTTTAGAAACACGTTTGGTACATAAATACTTGCACATATAAAGAGCAACAATTGAACGGCCGGACAGACACATGAGCGGACCAGCTAAAACACCGACTTTGTTTTTGACGTAAGGCCATCAAAATCTGAAAGCAATCATTCAATTTTCATGACAAGGTGGGACACAAAACAAGAAGACCAAGAGGTAGAATTCCAGACTAGTTCCTCCTGCATACTGAATGGTAACTAGCACAACTCTTCTTCTTCTTTTTTTCTTTTTTTTATCACTGTGTCTCGTCAATTTGTGTAGAGTAAAGAAGTCCCTAAACTAAACTCTTGGCTAAAATGAAATGTTATTGTACAAACCATACACACATTCCAGCTCCTATGGCTTCCTATTTAGTTTTTCAAAACTTGAATACATCCTTTTCCAGGGGTTGGCAGCCAACATACATAACATACCAACCCAATGACAGCTATCTTCTCATCTTTTTCCTCAGACAATGCAGGTGAGAAAATACAAAGAAAATGTGTTCCTCACTTCATTTTGTATTACATAATACATACTAAATTACACAGGTTGGACAAAATCAAGCAAACACTTGTCAAAACTTTACCACCAAAACCATACTCGTACAAAAAAATAGAAGTCCTAATTAGCTATTCATACAATAACTTTCTTCTGCAGTGCGACAAGGTGACCCTTTCCGATATATTTTACTATTTAAAACAAAAAATTTACAATAAGCCTACATGAGATTCAAAGATATCAGAATATCTTTGAACACAATCCATGAGCATGGCTTAAAACAGACATATAGCACAACAAGATTAGGATTTAACCACAGCTACAAGCCTACACAGCAGAAACCAGATGCTATCAATCTTCATATGTGCAACTTTGCAGCCCTTCAATAGCAGAACCTGGCTTCACGGCTTGCTGAGGTGAGGTATCATTAGGCTTGATACTTTTACCATTGGGTGGCAAGCACCTTTTTGAAAAAAAGGCAGTAATACTTTTAGGCACCCCAGCACTCTTTTCTGATAATCAGGAAAAGCAAGAGTACGCATAATTAGAAAAATAAATCATGGTAGAGGTCATCATTTGAAGGCAAACTCATACATACCCGGAGACGTTGAGAAGCCGACAGTGTCCAGAATTTCTCTCTTAACCTGCATCATTCATTGAACTGTATTATTGCATAAAGGGATAACAGAGTACTGCTTGCGTTCAGTCCCATTTCAACGACTTGAATATTAGGAAACTTAAAGACTAAAACCCAGTTTGACATGAACCAACCCTTGTTGCAACTTAGTCTCTAGGTGATAGGCCCAGTACTCACTGTCTCTTCAATTGCATTGCCTAATAAGAATGCCAATGCCTAATTTTGGGATTGAAAGCTGTAAATGAGTGACTAACCTGCCAATGGTTATCAACAAAATCTGATATCTCTCGCACTTTATTCCTTAACTGAGTCTTTGACGCAGCTGGGAACTTCTGCTGCAAAGCTTGTAACACCTTATTGATACTTTGGGAGCATGACTGAATGACAGACACCTGGAAATTGCAAGATCATTCAGTATCCAACTATGGATTGTCAACACAAATTTAGGCAGACTTCAAGATTATACTACCCGACAGCTTCTATAATGAAGCCAACTTATCTAATATCCTAAAACTTATTTCTGAGTTCAAATGTACATCACAACTTACTATAGCAGGCAGATCTGAATCCGGTAAAACAGCCACAGCAGAGTTTGATTTTATACTGCAATTGCCATTTGACATGCAAACCTCTGGGTCTTCTTCTTGCATTCCATCAACTGATATCTCTACCAATGAGTCACCAGGAAACACATGCATACTCAGAGCTTGCAAGCACATCTGTTCCAGCTTAGGAGTACCACTAAGATCTTGAGCTATTAACAGATATGCCTTCTCATGCATCAAATTTGATATGATTAAAGGTTGATTTTTCTGAAGAGCACGTTCTGTCAAATTTCCTAAATACTTTTGCTGCCGAAGCAAAGAAGAAAATTTCTCGTTCTCTGAATCTTGCTTGTAACTGGGTGAATTGGTCTCCTCACATGTGATATCAGTTTCCATCCTGTCCACTTCTACTCCCTGCATTCAAGGAAGTATCTCAAATAGATAATCTAGAGTTATATATTCTGGTAATTATAAATATAAGGGTGCGCGCACACGCGCACACACTAACACTATATACATAAGCAACATGGGAAAAACAGCTCAGAGGTTCCAATTGGTGAAAACCTTTAGACGTAAACTAATATGATGTTATTAAAGGTAAGTCCTGTAATTTTAAATGCAAGTTTCAGGCCTAAATGACATTTAGTAAGAACTGATTCTCAAATACCATCACACAAGGAACAGTGCTAAAGCTATTAATTTTAGTTGGGTATGTAATAGAACAAGTAGATAAGTCTCCATGTGACTTAACACAATAGAAACCCCACAGCCCTTAGACAAAACAATACGTAACTAGGAAGGGCATTGAGGAATGTAGTCACCTAATAAACTACAATGATAACATACTCTTGTAGCAGAAACTTCAATGTCTTTATAATAGGTCAATGCAATTAAAAGTATTTCAATTATCGGGAGTCCTGAATAAATCCTTAATATTATGTAACAGAATGAAAAATCACAGATGAAACTGAAATTGAAGTGACTATGGACCACACTATTCTTTACTTTCCCCTCCTTATTATTTTAAAAAAAAAAAAAAAAAAGAGAATGGGCAAGGTTTCACCAGTAGAAGCATTTGTAAACAAAACATCAGGTTTTGGTACATACTCTACATGCTATGATATGACATGTCTGTGTACAAACCTTGCTACTACTTTTAACGCTAACCAGGTGTTGGTGGACATCCAATGATCATTCAGAGAATTATCACAGACATGAAAAGCAGCATCACAATTCCTCACCTCATTTTCTGAGAGATACCCATCTGGTACAAAAAAACCATCTTCACTTTCGTCTTCATCGTCAGCTTTTGAACATCCCTCTTCTAAACTTTCTCCTTCCTCTTCTTTATCGCAATCAGAGAGGCTCTCACCAGGATCCTCCTGTGACAATGAGGCAGTTGTTATAGGCAAATCATCTCTTACCTGTAAACTACATTGTATAAAAGCAACACAACTAACCTCTTCCCAGTCTTCATCACTGTCAATATCGTAATCCAAGTCTGGGTCCTTCTTAAGAGGATGACATGGTCCAACAACATGACTGAAAGATAAGATTATAAGTCAACTTCAGTGTCATAATAAGCCCACTGCAGTTGAGCCTTCTAGACTCACTACAGTACGTTGGCAAAATAAATAAATAAAAATAACATAAAACTTCTACACTTCATAATGTGACTTAAATGCACTAGGGCATCAAAAGAAATAAATGAAATTCTTCAAGCCACTTGGCATTGACCGCATTATTAAATTTTATCCGGGAAAAAATTTTAGGGGTAAGCTTAGTCGTTCTACAGGTAATGCTACCATATGACCTTTAATTGAAGTCAAGTTGAGAAGAAAATTATATTTGCAAAAGCATTCATCCATCATGCAATACTTATGGAAATAGAAGTCTAGGGTCAAAATAACAAATAACAAATTTAAACCAATTTAACACATTACTTTCTTTGCTTACCTTTTGCTATTGAGCCTAAATCTTTGATCGAAATGATACAATCATAAGTTGAAAGGTATCCAACCACTTACGATGAATACAACCTACAACACCTCATGTATAAAGAGATCATGTGCCAGCCTGTGGGGTTTTAGCTATCAGATATGAGCAAACATTGGTGTGTTTCCAACTAACTACTGGACAGTTGTCAGGTATATAATGCTATGTATGCTATGTGAAACTTCAAAATAGCGGTCAAAGATTGATCATATACTGAATTCTACACGTGTACTTTTCAGATACATAATCTGTGCACAATATGTGTCATTTAGACTCACTCTGCTAAAATTTATGAAAGAGGAACTCACCTTTTCTTTGACCATATACCATAAAATGCAGGTCGATGACTCTTATCAAATTGTAGCAACTGCTTTCTTGATTTGAACTTCTTAACCTCAGCCAGAATTTGATATGATCTGCCATCATTAACAGGTTCTCCCCATCTATCTACCAGTTTCTCCCTGCTATCATCACCATGAACTAGTCCTTTACTGGATGTAAGCGTAAGTTCCTTAAAAAGCTCACTCTTCGGCTTCCGACGTAGTCCCCAACTTTGGTATCTGTTTGAACGAATAGAATGACCTAAATGGCGCCAAGAAGATAAGAGTGACCTGCAATTTGTTGAAAGCTTGTCAGTATTCTCTGAGAAGATACACTATTAGTGGTTCTATAATTTCAACACATTTGGCCAACCTGCGGATATCCTCAGCACTAAATTTGTCATTAGATGAAAGAGTGTGGTCCATTGATAGAGTGACTGGATTGGGCAAATTTTCATCGCTCTTACTTGATGAAATAGATACAGTTCCTTTAGTTGGTAATTGGCCATTATGGCACTCAGGGCTGGGTTTAGTTCTTTTAAGAAAACGATCCATGATTGACGCTTGCTTTTTTATGGAAAGTTGATCTTTTAGTTTAGCTTCTTCCTTCTCCCGGCGCCGTTGTTCTTTTTCGGCATCTTCTTGCTGCTTCCTCCGTAGTTTCCTTATTTCAGACTCTTCTTTTTCCCGACGCTTTTCAACTTTTTCTGACTCCTCTAGCAGCCTCTTTTGCTCCTTCTCCTGAATATAACAGTAGTTCAAAAACAAGAGAACTAGGATGCAGAAACTCAGCAACGATTATCGTAACTAATAACTTACATTCTGGACCTCTTCTTTCTGACGCTCACGTTCCGATCTTTGTTTCTCCTTCTCAGCATCTCGTTTACCTCGCTCCATTTGTTTGATTTTCTGTTTCTCTTCTCTTTTTGCTTCCTTTTTTACCCTATAGTAAGCAAACAAAGATAAGAAAACGCATCATGGAAAGAATCTATAAATTTGAAACTGTAATACAGATACTCCCATATGCATACATATCTGCACTATTTTTCAGTAATAGGCGGTCCATTAATGAGCGAATCTTTGCCTCACAGGAAGCTTTATCAATCATTTCTGATGCCTTCAACAGGTCTTGTATGTAGCTTTGATCACTCTCCAGCTTTTGGAATGCCATTATCATTGCTAAAACAAACACCAGTAACTCAAAATCAACCAATTGATGTAATGAAAATAAAAGTGCAAGATAAAATGTGCACAGCTGTTCAAGTGAAGCATGGAGTGACAGCAAGCACTAATTCAGAGTCAAATGAAAATGAATAAAATTAAACTACATAAGTGCAGAAGTCATGTATACACATCATAAAGGCTTAGAGGCCACACAAAACAGGCTTCAAAGACTGAAACGTGACCAAGTAAGTGTAAAAGGTTGGTTGCTCTATTTCACGTCAGTATAAAAAGAAGAAATAATAATAATTATAATAACAACTACTAAATATATGTGTGTGTGTATATATACACACATATATATAGATATATATATACATATATATACATACACATATCAAAGTAGATGAAGACCAATTTCTATCAGTAGATCCCAACTTTGCAGCAACATAACTAACTCTTAAGCTGTAATCATTTATCGTGACTATGGGAACACTTCAATCTTTTACCGATCCTAATAAAGGTCTTAGCTTGTCAGATGAAGTAAATTCAGACACTTGAGAAGGACAATCTGCAGCTTGTAGCACTGCTTCCTAGAGAAGCATTGTCAGATTTTCCACATTTTGATCATATGATTGAATCAAGAGTAGATCAGTGAACACTCACTTTACAACTCACTTCCTGTCTTTCTACTTCCAACATCCTTGCAATACAATTTTCAAACTCTGTTGGGAGGAATGCTCTAACTTCTAAATGGTAGCAAAACACGCCATTCAAAAACCACGCGTATGATCACTTAATATATTATCCACATGAGTCACACCACACATGAAGGGGGTATCATAAAATTGGAATGTAAAGCCTTGCTTTACCATTGTAATGCCTTGGGCCTCTCCACCCAATACCAATTGGTTTTGGTTACATGCTCTAACTTCTGAAGATGTACTGGTTTTCACTTAATTACGACAGACAAGCAAATCAACCAGACCAACTGACAAAATTACCTATCCTCCAATATATTAACAAGATCATGCTTTTGCATTGTTCATCAGCAAGAATATGATTCTAAGAAAAACACGTTACTGATATATTGATCATTGTGAGCTGAAGATAACCAAAAAGGCAAAACCAGACATTTATTTGATAAAGCATATTGTACCAGAAACAGCAGCAATCCTTTCATTAATCTTTTTCCGACAGGTACGCCTAATATTCAATACTCCACGCACAGAAGCAGGCATCAACTTTAGATCCCTTGTCTGCAATAGATAACAAGGATAATGAATAAATGATGTAACAAGCCAAATATAAGACAGAAAATGGAGCACATAAGCTTGATTACGGACAAAAAAAAACATGCCGAATCAAAAATTCAAGGAACATCTGATTATAAAGCACCAAAGAAACATAATATAGACAATAGATGAAGAACCCAGAAACAATTCAAACAATCATCTAGTGAAAGAAGGCAGAAATGAAAGTAAGGGAAAAAGGGGTCACCTCCCAACACCAAAGACAGGACTCAGAATCATCCTCCAAGACATCGGCATGAGGATTAGGCACGCCGTACATTTCTCTCTGGCCAACCAAGAGCACAATCTTCTTCACATTGGCCAACGTGACATCATCATTTCCATTCTTGACCTTGTGGAAGACCTCGTCAACAAGACTTGACAGTGGCAGCCCACTCTCTTCTATCAATGCCCCAATCAACGACTTGAGATCTTTACCGCATTGGTTCAAATCTAAGCACACTCTATCACTCATCAATTGCTTGAAGTACCCAAACAACCCATCAAGCTCTTTGCGAAACAACTCAATCTTGGCCTCTTTCACCTCAACCCCTAGATCTTGTGGGCCCTTGCTGCTACCCCTCTTCCGCTTCTTGCTCTTCTTCACTAGATCTTGACCCTTTGGGTCATCGATTACCACTACTTCGCAAGTCATTTCCCAAACCCAAGAAATTAGCAGAGGCCGATTTGACGCGAAACCCTAATTTTATTTTTCTGCGGAATGAATAATAGAACAAGAGAACAAGTGGAGGAGTGTTGAGAGCAGCAAACAGATATAATTTTGGATCCAACACAACCAATTTCGAATTTTTTTTTCCACCCAAAAATAGAGCCTCGAGGAGGCAAAATTCTACTTTTTATTTTTTTTGTTCCCGCCTCCCTCAACTATTCGCGCGCTAAGTTCCGCGCCACGTGTGGCAAGACAGAGCCCGAAGAATGAAATAAAGTACGGCCCAACCCAACCTAATGCCCAACCTATCATTGAAGAAAAATTTGTCTTTGTGGAGCCACTAATCATGACTTCAATTCGAGCACAAAACGGACATGTTACCGGAAGAGGAGGAGCCGCACCCGCCAACATCACATTCCCACCTTTGGAGGTTTGCCGGCGAGATAGAGTTGAAGAGTGGATTTCTCCACAAGTTGAAATCTTTTTATGGCATGCCGGGTGAAGACCCCAATAAGCACTTGTAATGGTTCAACTTCACGACTGAGAGTATGTATCCGAGAGGTACCGACATGCAACACTTCAAGATGAAGACTTTTCCGTTCTCATTGGAGGACCAAGTAAAGGAATGGTTGTTTGAGGTTCCCGCCGGCCGTATCACCTCTTAGAACACTATGATGGACGAGTTTCTACTCAAGTACTTTCCCACTTCACGTATCACATATTTGAGAAAGCAAATTACAAGTGTGAAGCAAGTTGGAGATGAGACATTTTGCAACTACTACAAGAGGTTCAAGTCCCTCGTCGCTTTGTGTCTGTCACATGGCATTCGTGTCGATGGACTTTTACTTCAATATTTTTATGAGGGTTTGCGCCTAATAGAAAGAGAATTTATTGATTCAGCTGCCGGTGGGTCATTCTTTGAGTTAGAACCCGCACCGACAAGAGCATTGTTGGAAGTTCGTGTTTTGAATAATCAACAATTCGGCATGTCACGTGACAATTCGGCTATTGAAGTAAACCACCTTATATTATCAAACGTTGAGCATAGGACCTCTCAAGAAGAACAATGTCATCATTCAACTCACAAATCGATCAAGCAAGTATCTGAAGGCTATGTCGAAGACGTGTTTGTGCAAGTAAACCACCTTATATTACAATATAAGGTGGTTTTTATAATATAATCTTAGCTCATATAGTGATATTATATTAGATGTGACAATAGTGAACTAAAATGTGCTAGAGCGTAGTAGTTTCATGTAATAGTTTGACATTAAACTTGATATGAGAAATGTAGTTTTAAAAGTTAAAACGTATTTATTAAAAAAATGCTAATTTTGTAACTTCCGATGTGTGTTTTGACATAATCATTATTGATTAATAGAATCTTTAGTGGATAGAGAATACTTAACGTAATGTCTATATTATGTAAAAATCTCATTATCAATAAATAAAGTGATAATTTGCATTCTATCTTTTTCTTTTGTAACAATATTTTAATATTAATAATAATAGATTAATAGGTTCAATAGTTCAAAGCGAGGAAAAATAATGAGTCATGTAATTTTGTTAGCTACTAATTATAAAAGAGTTTTTTTTTATTTAAAGTAGGTTTGGAAATAATTAAACAAAACAAAGAAACATAAAGGAATCTTGATTTTAAAATGAAAATAATACTCATTCTGTTATTCTTCTGTTTGGAGGGTCTTAATTAGAAAAGAATTATAACAAAAACATAGATTTTGGTAATTGATTAGAAAATAATATATATAAAAAAATTAAAATAAAAAATTTAGCAGTGTTAAAGAGTTTTCGTAAATAACTCGTAAATCCAACGGGTTCAATCTGCTATAACCCGTTAAGATAACAGGTTATAACGGGTTGGGCCTGCTAAAACCGTCAACCCGTTATAATCCACTCATTAACCGCCTATTTACTAGACGTACTGAGAATGGACCAGCAAACTAACTAGAAATGACTGAAATTCGAAAATTCTTGCATAAGTTAAACTTAGTGCATCTCTACTTGCGCACGATAGGTAGGAAGATATGAAACTCTTGATTTATTCATGATGATCAGATTGGATATTACAGGATCTTCAAAAAGGGGTGGCTGCTGGCACCTCCGATCCCATCGACGACCTTTCACTTTTGGACCAAGTGAACATGATATGACTGGTCCTTGTAATTCCATCAATATGGAGTCGATCAGGTAGTTATACATGCAGGAAGGAAGCCAAGGATCTAGCAGGGAAAGGAATTTAACTAATTAAACGGGAATTAATTGAGATGATGTAAAATACGATGGAAATGATAAAGTGGCTGCTGCTTTTGTCGGAGGATATATATGGATGGACGGATGTTATTGTATATGTTGGGCCCGTCGATCGGTTACTTGTGGTTTTACTCGCCGACCTTCTATATTGGGAAAGTTCCATCGATCTCTTCTTCCTAGCGACCAGCTAATACTTTCATTTATCTCCAGAGGAACTAAAAAATGTAGGTAGCGATCCACACACACGCATAGGGCTGGGCGTTTGGGCCCGAAGGACCGAAAGCCCGGCCCGAAAACCCGAAAAAAGCTCGAAACGAGCCGAGTTCAATTTTTTTAAAGACCGGCCCGAAAAAAGCCCGGCCCGAAAATAGGAAATTCGGTCCGAGCTCGGGCCCTGTTTTTTTTGGGACCGAAAGCTCGGCCCGGCCCGATTGTTTAATATATATATTAAAAAAAAAAAAAAACCTCGTTTCTTCTTCTGCTCTTCCTCTTCTTCTCTTCTTCTTCTGCTCTTCCTCTTCTTCTCTTCTTCTTTTGCTCTTCTTCTCTTCTTCTGCTCTCAACCCTCCCTTTCTCTCCTTATCTCAGCCACCCCTTTCTCTTCTTCTCTCACCCCCCCCCTCACCCCCCCCATGAGTTTCGCCGGACCCAGAATCTCAAAACCCACAAAACCCCCAAACTCCACGAGCACGAGCACTCCACCGCCACGGCCGCCACTCCGGTCCTCCTCCTCTTCTTCTCTCTCCTCCCACCTCGCCATGGTCGAACTCAAACAACGCATCCTCACCTCCCTCTCCAAGCTCTCCGACCGCGACACCCACCAAATCGCCGTCGAAGATCTCGAGAAAACCATCCACACCCTCGCCTCCGACGGCCTTCCTATGCTCCTCAACTGCCTCTACGACGCCTCCGCCGACCCCAAACCCGCCGACCGCATCGCCGATCTCCTCTCTGGCGGCGCAGTACCTCACCTCTCCTCCGGCCACGCCAAGCCCGAAAAAGCCCGAAAACCCGGCTCGGCCCGTCGGGCTCGGGCCCGGGCCGGTCCTCGACTTCAAAAAAACCCGGCTCGGCTCGGCCCGAGAGGTTCGGGCTTCGGGTCGGGCTTTGTGATTTTTGGGCTCGGCCCGGCCCGCGCCCACCCCTACACACGCACGTACCACTCGTTTTTATACTTAAAGTCATTCTGTCTTTCTTTCATTTTTTTTCTTTCATTTTTGTTGACTGCGCATGTAAGGATGGCATTATAACTCATGAGTATAGATATTCATGGGTAAAATTTGCATAATGGCCATTTTGAATAAACAAACTATACAAAATTACATGATAATAATTTAATTAACAAATAGGTCATCTATCATATTTTTTATACAAATTAGGATTAAATTTTACAAATCAAGACATTATATTATAAAGCTGCCACTTATCACTAAAAATTTACTCTTTTGTTCTTCTTAATATTCACGCTTGCATTCAGTCTTAATTACTGTTACTACATAATTCAAAAGCTGCTATTGCCAACTTATAGGATGTTATTATGGATAGAGAAGCTAACTGCAACTGTGAATAGAGAAGTTAGCCAGTACTTTCGATAGAGAAACTAGATGTTATTATCGACTGTGAAGTTAGATGTCGTCTTAAAGTTATTTGTATTGTCAACCCTGAGGCAAGCTGCTACTGTAAACCCCGTTATCTTGTTACTGTGACTCGTGGTAGTAGAAATTAAAAATTTCAAAGTTTCTCAAAATATATGCAACATTATACACAGTTTGGCCAGAAAACTTGAAATTACCATAAATAACTCAAAAATAATAAGACAGAAACTTGTCAGTTAGTAGAGTGGCAGCATGGTAATTTTGACGAAATCAGTGGTATTTTAGGTATTTCAACCTCAATTATTCAATAAGTTTTGGGTCCACTAGATTTTGGGTCTGACTTATGTCCTTTTTTGTTGAAAATTATTAAAAGTGAGTTATTTGTGTTTGTAATTTACTATATTTTGAAAATACCTATGGGTACAAAATAATGGGTATGGGTAATACCCACGGATAAAGCAGTTGTAATTGGTAATACTCGCGGGTAAAATTTAGCACCCAACTACCCAAAATCACAAATACTCATTGAGCTCCTTAATATATGTCATTATAATGCTGGTCTTTTTCAAGGATTTGAACATATTACTTTCAAATTTTTGTCTAATTTGCGACATAAGAATTAACACATGATTAAATTAGTGAAATATTACTGGAAAGTTATGAAAAATTTAGTAAAACTATTTTTTTTTCTTCTGGAAATGACAAACGGCTAGAAAAAGTTATACAAAATTTTTGGTTAATCTATAAAAATACTTTTAACCTCTATATGTCCCACACCAAAAATCATTAATTTCATAGACAATGTTAGGAAATTTCGGATAATTATATTTCTCTTTCTAGACTTAGAATAACAATCTTATTATAATATTTCATATTGTTTATTTAAAAGTTATTTATTTCACATGTAGATGTGGAGCTTAGGGTACCATGGCACCCTTTCAGCCATTATGTATCAATTGCTTGATTGTTTAATTGAAATGATAGGGAGATGCTCATCTCTATATGGATTACTGGTTGAATAACAAAGTATCAAGGCTTTGAAAAACTATAACCTTGTCTCCACAATTTACTAGATTAACCCATGTTTATAAACTAAAAAAAAGTAGGGTAAAGTACAAATAAATACCCGAAGTTTGAAGCTCATTTCAATTAAATACCTCATCTATAAATTATTTCAAATAAATACCCGAACTTTGAAGTTCATTTCAATTAAATACCCCATCTATAAATTATTTCAAATAAATACCCGAACTTTGAAGTTCATTTCAATTAAATACCTCATCTATAAATTATTTCAAATAAATATCCGAGCTATACAAATCCTACAAAAGTTTCAACTCCGTTAGACATCCCGTTAAAACAACCGTTAACTTGTCTATGAAGGGTGTTTGACTTATTGACTGAACCCGCCATCGAGGGTATTTTAGGCAATACAAATTTATTCCCGCTCAGTGTCTCCTATAACCCTAAACTTTCAGCTATTTCTCTCAACATTTAAGCTTAAACGAAAGTGTTACATTGCAAACTGCAAAATTGAAATCAACTTAATTGTATGTAAATAAATTTTTGTACAAAAATTTCAGTTATTATGTTTCAGTTATATTAAGTTGATTTCCATTTTGCAGTTTGCAATGTAGCACTTTCGTTTAAGCTTAAATATTGAGGGAAAGAGCTGAAAGTTTAGGGTTATAGGAGACACTGAGCGGGAATAAGTTTGTGTTACCTAAAATACCCTCGATAGCGGGTACAGTCAATAAGTCAAACATCCTTCATAGACAAGTTAACAGTTGTTTTAACGGGATATCTAACGGAGTTGAAAATTTTGTAGGATTTTGTATAGCTCGAGTATTTATTTGAAATAATTTATATATGGGGTATTTAATTGAAATGAGCTTCAAAGTTCGGGTATTTATTTGAAATAATTTATAGATGGGGTATTTAATTGAAATGAGCTTCAAACTTCGGGTATTTATTTGTACTTTACCCAAAAAAGTAAATGTTTGAAAACTAAAATAGATCAATAAATGAATCCCCCAGAGTTTAGTTATTATTTTTTTTAGAAAGTAACAGAGTCTAATTTTTTTTTTTTATAAAAAAAAAATACATAAGAGTCTAATTAGATGAAAAAAAAATAAGAAAGTCATCGAAAAAAAAAAAGTTAACAATCAGAAAAAAAAAATGGTTCTTTCAATCAAAAGAACACTTGTATTTCATTACCCATCAATAATCTGATGGGTATTACATATTACCCGTATATTAGTGGGTGGGTAAATACCTATACCCACTAATAAACTGATGGGTATTACCCGTAAATTAAAATGAGTGGGTAATACCTAAAGGGTATACCAACAGGTAGAAATGCCAACATAATGTGCATCCCATGCTAGCTATTCGTTAGCTTTCTATATTCATCGATCCCTCTCAAATCTCAATAATTTGTTACAAGGAAATGGAAGAAGGATCTTTTCCTCATCAGGCCCTATCATCTTCACCCGTCACTCTCCCGCAATTTTCAGATTTGTTTTTTTCGTGTGGCATGAGCACACTTGTGTGCTCCCATGGCAAACAATTGATAGCTACATTCTTTCAATCTATTTCACAGCGAATTTTGGGGACATCAAGGAAAAATTTAAAGTTTCTACTTCAATTTAGAAATCCAGTTACGTATTGACTGACAACGTACTTTGGGGTTGTAAATTAATTTTTTAATTTTTTTGTTTATAATTAATATCATTGAAGATATACATCATGTAAAACTATATACATGCATATATAATACACACTGTGATCTTAAAGAGGTCGATCGGTTAATATTGATCGATGAAATGATGGATATCGATCAATTCAAGAAATGAGAGATGATAAGATAAAAGCTAGTCACGTATGTACTTGTAAATACGTACTTGATGACATGCAATTAGTTCTGAAAGGGAAGGCGTGCAATCTTCATTCGGCGTGGGGAGATCCCATATATTTAACAAGACGTACGTAGTGACGTAGTAGTTGGACTACTGTTATATATGTGGCATTCATGGGGAAACCACGTATCTCAAAGAAACAAAATAATCTAATGTACAGCAAGAATCTTCTGTGGAAGTGTCCTGGATCAGGTGTTATATCTCAATTAGAAATTAGATTACTTTAGGTGATATATCTTGGGTCGTACTCCCCACCGGCACCGCTCCTGCATCCAGTTATCGATCAGCAATGTCAACATTGAGCTAGTGATTGATGCGTGACGCGACAAGCAGTTTAGTTTGTAGCCCACTTTGTGTCTCTCTATGCGGTTGATATATGCTATCTAATCGATCAGCATAAGCAAATAATACATCCATCTCGTCAATGTCTAATGCTGTATTGCGCGCATTTATACCTTAGCTAAATTAAAGCTTGACTAGACGAGGAATCAGGACTTAATCATGTGCAGGGCACTGATCGATCCTAGCTAGGCTCCTCCTAGCAGCTACGTATCTGCATGCTGATGAAACCAAATGCACGTATGCATGACACTGCCATTGAAGCCATAGCTATCTAGTTTATTCAAACTTACCCGATAACATTCAACTTATTCCTTTCATAATTAAAAAAAAAATATATATATATATATATAGCACATTTTTATAAATTAGAAAAAAATGACCATCTAACTTTGTAAATTAGAAAAAAAAGCCCCATATTTTTCACTTAATAAAAAAGAGCATATTTTAAATATTTTTATCACAAAAGGCTCTTTTCAATTTTACTAAATTATAAAAAAAGACTGTTTTTGATTTTCCAAATGACGATTTTACCCTCAAGCATCAAATTTGTATTCTAGTTCTGTTACTTTCCCTCTTTCAGCTATGTTCTCTCTCTCTCTCTCTCTCTGCCTCCAATCTTGAATTCCTCATTGCCTCTGATCTTCAATGTCTCATTGCCGCCGATCTGCAATTCCTTTTTTACCGCCGATCTGCAATTTCTTTTTTACCGCCGATTTTACAATTCGTTTATTTTCCGCCGATTTGCAATTCATTTTCTTCCGGCGATCTGTAATTCATCTGTTTAATTGCTCAATTTGCGATTCTGATTTGTCTCTGAAGATTTGCGTTGCGATTGCGATTTGTCTCTGAAGGTATGTTAATGTTTTGCAGCTGTTTAGATTTGCGTCTGTAGTCTCTCAGTTGATTTGCTCATTTTGCGATTTTCTATTTGCTTTTGAAACTTTGCATCTGTTATTTGTCAGTTACGAGCATACTGCTCCGAAAACTTCCTCATCATCTTTTTTCTGTTCTGCATTTTTTATTTTTCATAGTTAGTGAGATAGTTACTATTAGTAAGATATTTACCAAGATTATAGTTAGTATGATAGTTACCAATTTCATAGTTAGTATTTCAGTTTCTACGATAGTTAGTAAGCTAGTTACTAGGCTGATAGTTGCTGCATTTTGGTTTTTTCATAGTTAGTAAGATAGTTACCACGTAATAGTTAGTAAAATGATAGTTACTAGAATAGTTACTAAAATAGTTAGTAAGATAGTTACTGAGATGATAAGTACTAGAATAGTCAGTAAGATAGTAGCAGATATAATTATGCTGCCTCTGATAGTATGATAATTAATGATGTTATTATGATTTTTTCTGTAGGTGCAATGAACAGTTTTTATACTGCTAAGCTCGTGTATTCTGGTAAAGGAGCAGCACTGTCGTTTGTTCATAATTGTAGTTTTGTTGATTTTTGTCATAAGATACGTGATCGTTTTCCCGACTTGGAAAGATTGGTTTTCAAACTTAAGTACAGTGTTTATCCAGATCCTACTGTTTACTGTATGGAAAATGAGATTGATATGAGCATGATGTTTAGAGTTTTGGGACGATTTCAATCTGATTTTTGTTGATGTGGATGTTCATTGTTTGGATGTCATTTCTTCTGTTTTAGAAAGTGCAGTTAGTAATACTATTAGTGAGGAGAGTAGTGTTTTGGTGGAAGAGAATGAATTTTTGGGATGTTATAGGCGTGAGGACCCAAAAATGTATCTTTCTAAATGATGGAAATATCTTATTCATTCTAAGGGTCAGACGTTTGAGGGTGGGTAAAAGATTTTAGGCTGAAGTTGCGGATGTATGCTGTGGAGGTTGGTTTTGAGTATTATTTTGATAGAAATAAGCCTGAACGTATTGTTGCTTTCTGCAAGAAAAAACATTCTGAAGGTTGTAATAGGTGCGTGAAGGCATCTTTATGCAGATATTTTTTCATTAGTCGTTGCACATATTTTGTATAGTTGATATCGACAGTGTTACACTGCCATGTTTGCGGTGCAGCGGCACGCTGCATTGTGTGCTTCATTTTTAATCATGTTAGTTACTTGTATAGTTACTTAGATAGTTATTTATATATTTCTTAGTTACTTAAATAGTTACTTTTTATTTTGATAGTTACTTTGATAGTTACCTATTTTTTTCTTGAATAGTTAGTAGTTACTTAGATAATTACTTCTATATTTCTCAGTTTTAAAGTTTTAGGAATTGTTAATTGGATAGTTACTTATATAATTACGTTTTTTCTTTGATAGTTACTATGAAAAAGTATATATGCTGATTGAGTTTTGCACCTTTTATTCAGGTATAATGGTTTATTTTAGTTAATGAATTGGTGAACGAACATAGTTGTCGTTGCGTCATCCGGCTTCAAAATAGTAAGATGATGTGCAGCAAGATTATTAGGGAGGTGATGCTTGACAAGGTTCGTGATTGTTTCTGCACAAACCCTGGGGCCTGGTAGATACAGATGAATCCAACTCGATCTCCTGCAAACTTGCTTACTAAGGGGAATACTGGGCGGGCCGGTCTTCTCCTCTCCGATGCCTAAGTCAGTATAGTTGGAATATATAACTTGAGCACGCATGTAAGCGGTGAGAGAGATAAGTTACCTATTAATGAGGGTAGTTGGGGCCCTTATATAGGTGGCTGGGGGCGAGGGCTGGCCTCACCCTTCGATGTGGGACTGGTTCCCTTCAAAGGGCAGTTCTGGTGACCTCTTTGGCAGGCAGGCGCCCCCGGTCCCAGGGTCCCTGGCAGCCGGATAGACTGCTGGACCCCGAGGCCGGGTGCTGGTGGTTCGGTCCTGGACCTCGGGCCGGGCCCTGGTGCACCTACTGCGGGTCTGTGGGTCTGCTGTAGCCCCTCTGCGACTACTGTCAACAAGTCCCCCAAGTTCCCGGTCAAGTGCAATCTTGAATGGGGACTTAAAGTCTGTCTTGCTCTTGTCCCGCAGACCCGCAGGGTTACCAACCCAACGATGCCCATTCCCCCAAGTTCGGATTGAAGATTGGGCGTGACCGGGCGTTGGGCTGTGCTTGGTATGAGGCGGAGTTGACAGGACCTCGACCGGGCGTTCTGCCATATCGAGACGAGTCCCGGATGAACTTGCAGTCTGGACCTCGACCGGGCGTCCTGCCATATCGGTGCGAGGCGGAGTTCATGGGACCTCGACCGGGCGTTCTGCCATATCGAGACGAGTCCCGGATGAACTTGCAGTCTGGACCTCGACCGGGCGTCCTGCCATATCGGTGCGAGGCGGAGTTCACGGGACCTCGACCGGGCGTTCTGCCATATCGAGACGAGTCCCGGATGAACTTGCAGTCTGGACCTCGACCGGGCGTTCTGCCATATCGAGACGAGTCCCGGATGAACTTGCAGTCTGGACCTCGACCGGGCGTCCTGCCATATCGGTGCGAGGCGGAGTTCATGAGACCTCGACCGGGCGTTCTGCCATATCGAGACGAGTCCCAGATGAACTTGCAGTCTGGACCTCGACCGGGCGTCCTGCCATATCGGTGCGAGGCGGAGTTCACAGGACCTCGACCGGACCGGAGTTTTTCAAAGCTTCCGAAAAGAGAGGCGTGGGCACATACACGGTCCTTCTTCTTCCCGTGGGCTGTCCCACTTTGAGGTGCGGGAACTCGCTAACCTTGCTTGCGGGCCGTGACGCCGCCCGAGGAGTGCCCGGCTGGCCTCCTTTTCCCAGGGCCGCTAATAAGGCGGTGTTTACTGCTTCCAATTCCTGGCACCGGGCATCTGCCCTTAGCCGGTCTCGGCCGCCCTCTGCTCGCAACCGCTCGACTTCTGCCTTCATCTTCCTTATTTCCTCTCCCGCACCATACCGGTCGGGGTTCTCTGAATCTTGGCGATCGTGACTTCTGTCTTGGTCTGGAGAAGGGGCGAACCTCACACCGACCTCAGCCTTTATATTACGGGCCCGGTCGGGGATCTGAATTCGCTCTGATCTTCCGTCTCAGTCGGGAGAAAGGACGAACCTCGCACCGACCTCAGCCCCTGTGCTTTGGGCCCGGTCGGGGATCTGAATTCGCTCCTTCAACCGTCCGGTGCCAGTTTTTATCTTCCTTCCTTCCATGGCTTCTGGACTACGTATTTAACTATCTTTCAAAGGACCGATCGGGCTCTACTCCCTGGTAGAGCAATGCTAACTTTTCTCGTGGATCAAAAACCGTTCCCACAGACGGCGCCAATTGTTTCTGCACAAACCCTAGGGCCTGGTAGATACAGATGAATCCAACTTGATCTCCTGCAAACCTGCTTACTAAGGGGAATACCAGGCGGGCCGGTCTTCTCCTCTCCGATGCCTAAGTCAGTATAGTTGGAATATATAACTTGAGCACGTATGTAAGCGGTGAGAGAGATAAGTTACCTATTAATGAGGGTAGTTGGGGCCCTTATATAGGTGGCTGGGGGTGAGGGCTGGCCTCACCCTTCGATGTGGGACTGGTTCCCTTCAAAGGGCAGTTCTGGTGACCTCTTTGGCAGGCAGGCGCCCCCGGTCCCAGGGTCCCTGGCAGCCGGATAGACTGCTGGACCCCGAGGCCGGGTGCTGGTGGTTCGGTCCTGGACCTCGGGCCGGGCTCTGGTGCACCTGCTGCGGGTCTGTGGGCATGCTGTAGCCCCTCTGCGGCTACTGTCAACATTGATAATCCCAGTAAGAAAGCTATTGATATACGGCAAGACATAAAGTTAAACTACGGCTTAGATGTCCCCTATCATACTGCTTGGTATGGCAAAGAACTTGCAAGGGATGCTTTGATTGGTGTTGATTCTGAGTTTTACAAGAATTTATCATGGTTTTGCCAGCGCACATATGAATGCAACCTATATTCTAGGCTAGCTGTAGAGTACGAATCTGAAACACAAAGGTTCCAACGTATGTTTGTTACGTATTCTGCTTGGTTGAATGGTTTTCAGTCTTGCAGACCAATTCTCTATATTGATGCTACATTCATCACAAATAAATACAAATGCATGCTTCTTGTTGCTTCGACAAAAGATGCAAATTGTGGTACATCACTTTCTTTATTGTTTTGTTCTTTCTTTTCTTCATTGCTGTTGTTTTTCTATTTTATTTACATTATTTCCAGACTGACAGTTATTTTGATAGATACTAGGGTAGTTTCTTTTATAGTTTCAGGAATTCCAGCGCAAATAGTTACTTTGATAGATACTATTGCAGTTACTTTTACTTTGATAGCTATTTATATGAACCTGACATTATTTTTTGCTTTCTTTTGTTTAGGAGTATATCAGGTTGCTTATGCTATTGTCGATTCTGAAAATGAGAGCAACTGGACCTTCTTTATTAAGATGTTGTCTGAAGAGTTGTCGAGATATTCAACAAGGCAAATTACTTTCATATCTGATCGTAATATTGGTCTTCTAAATGCAGTTCGTGCAGTTTTTCCGAATAGTCCTCATGGATTTTGTTATAGGCATCTTCAGGCTAATCTGAGCAACAAGTTTGCATGTAGTTCTTATCTGAGCAAAAGAATTCCATTGTTGTTTATGAAGTGTGCTTATTCTCGCACTCGTGAATATTTTGAGATTAATTTCGAGAATTGAAGCATGAAGGTGGTGAGGTTGTTGATCAGTTTTTGAAGAATCTCCTTCTGGAAACATGGGCTTCTAGTTTTTTTAATGGTGAAAGGTTTGGTGAAATGACAACTAATTTGGCTGAGTGTTTCAACAATTGGGTGAAGGAGTTGAAGAGCATTCCCATTATTGAATTTAACGAAGGCATTCGTCTTAAGTCTATGGCTTTAATTGCTTCTCGGAAGGAAGAATCGGCTGGATGGGTTACTGAGCTGTGTCCAAAGTTGGAAAAGAAGCTGGTTGACAACTTGGAGTTAGGTAGACACTGGTTAGTCAATAGTTCTGATACATACGTTTATGAAGTTCAGTGCCAAAATTATTCTGTGATGGTAAACTTAGAAGCGTTATATTGTTCATGTGGAGAATGGCAAGTTTACGGATTTCCATGCTCACACGCCCTTGTCGTGATTCAGAAATACGGTTCTAATGTGTACTCGTATGTCAACCTAATTTTCAAGGTGCACCACTTCTCCTAAATTTAAAATTATTTAAACAGTTATGTAGGTAGTTAGTAAGGTAGTTACTTCAAATTAAATAGTTACATAGACAGATACTAGTGAAGTTACTTGTATAGTTACATGAACCTAACATTATATCCTTTATTTTTCCCTCTCTTTTATTAGGTGGATAAATATCGTGAAACTTATTCTTTCACAATCAACCCGGTTCCTACTATTTCAAAGCCGGTGGATCTAGCTCAGCCTGCATTGTTGGTGCAACCACCTTTAACAAAGAGACTACCTGGAAGGCCAAAATTACAGAGGTACAGAAGTAAAAATGAAGTGAAAAGGACATTCAAGTGCAGCAGGTGTAACAAATATGCTGGTCACAACATAATAAGCTGTAGAGAAATTATATAGTTCCCTAGATAGCTATTCAGGCAGTTCTATTTTTTTTTTATAGTTACATTGAAAGTTACATTGAAATGTACATTGATTGTTTATTTTTTTTTTTTACAATAATTGAAATGTTACTTTTATTATTTTTATTCATGTTGATTTCGGCAGCGTTCCGCTGCCGTTGCGCGGTGCAGTGGCACGCTGCATTCTGTCCTGTATTTTTCATACTTGGGTAAGTTGCTCTTCTGTGTAGCAATTGTGTTTTTCATAGTTACTTATATAGTTACTAAGACAGAGTCTGATTGGTACTTAGATGATTGGTAGTAAGATGATAGTTACTTTGATAGTTAGTAACTTAAATGATAGTTAGTAATATAGTTATTAATATGACAGTTTGATAATTAGAAAGATGATAGTTAGTAAGATAGTTACTAAAATGATAATTAGTTTGATAGTTAATTTGATAGTTACTTGTACAGTTAGTAACGAAAATGATAGTTAGTTTGATAGTTACTGATATGATAGTTATTTTGAAAGTTATAACAATAGTTAGAAAGATAGTTTGTAATTAAAAAACTTCTGAACAGATCTGTACTATGCATAGTACAGAAAAACAGGGGTTTACAAACTAAACAGAAACATAATCAGATTGCAAAAAATGTACTAAGATGATAGTTAGTTTGATAGTATATGAAAAAAGTGATAGTTAGTCTGATAGTTACTGAAAATGAGCCCTTAAAAGTGGAATACTTGAGATTTATATGGAATGTACATATAGTTACAAAATTTGTTTCCTGAATAGTAACTTTGATAGTTACTCAGAAATAATGTGTTTTAACTGTTCATGTAATAATCTGTTTAAAATAAAGAATGAAAAATCTGTTTAATCCATCTAAGAGGGCCTCCAACTATGCCAATTGTCTTCAAACCGCATCAGAATGTGAGCCATGAACTTGTCAGCCTCTTTCTTCCCAAACTTCTTTGTGAAATCACCTTGTGAAAATATGAGGCTCATGAAGTACATCACATATATTCCACAGTCGACGCTGTTTTGTCAAAATAAAAAGATTACTAAAAGTAAGACAGTTATAAAGATTACAGTTACTCATATAGTTACAAACATAGTTTCACATACAATTACAGATATGATAGTTACTGAGATAGTTAGTACTATAAAAACACAGAGAATTTACAAAGATGATAGTTACTTAAATATTTACTTAACATAGTTCCACAGACAGTTACAAGTTTATAGTTATTAAGATATGCTGAGTTTAGAACTTACGAATCAGATAGTTGTTGAGGTAATTTTCCCTTGAACGGACTTAGAGTCATGTTCGACTTGTAGTTGTCTTTAACCCACCTTATAGTTTGAATTTCAGCTTCAGTAAGAGCCTCTTCTACCATCTTCAATTCGGTGCTGGAGCTCTTGCTGGTGTCTATTTTGTACCGGCATCCTTGCTCCAGCATATCATCTGATTGATCAAGGACAACTCTCATCCATATATCAATCATTGTGACCTGTTAATAACATAGTTAGTCAGATAGTTCATATATGATAGTTATTCAGATAGTTACAGACATATTTAGTTAGATAGTTAGTAAGATGATAGTTAATCAGATAGCTACTAACATAGTTACACATATAGTTACAAATACCATAATTACTTAGATAGTTACAAAATAGTTGATAGTTACACAGTTAGTTAGTAAGATAGATACGCAGATTATAGTTACAAAGGTAGTTACAAAGATAGTTACTGAAATAGTTGATAGTTACTAAAACAGATAGTTACAAATATGATATTTATTCAATAAATAGTTACTCAATAAGATGTCCACATACGATAATTACTAAAACATATAGTTACTAACATACCATTTTTTTAGCATCATTATAACTTTGCCCGGTTTCCGGTTTTCTGGATTTCATGGAATCTAAGTGTGCAAATCTGCAGGCTTCCTTGTCAAAAATGAGAAGAGTATGGTGAAAATTCCTCTTATGAGTAAGTGGGATCAGAATCATTTTCGCTTTACCAAGCTTCTCATACAGTGGTTCACACAGGAACTGGTGCATTATTTTTGCTTCTAGCTCTTCTGTGGACATCTGTTTTCAAACAAACAAAACCTATGATTAGTTATCTCACAATTGTTTAGAAATATATAATTCTCCTGTTAATTAGTATCTTATCCAAGAGTGAGTCTGTATAATTTCTACTTTATATTCATCTGGATCGTCTTTGTCTATCATTTCAGAATATAATAGAGCAGCAAATGCATCAATCATGTTGTTCGCAACTTCAGTTTCGAACACCACCTGTTCTATTTCATACTTTGAAATTTCTGTTCCCACCTCTTTTCCTTCCCAGAAGAACACTCTGCACACATGATATTAAATAGGTTGATAGTTACAAGTATCTTTGATAGTTAATATGATAGTTACTAGTTACTTTGATTAGTTACTATCATAGTTACTAGTTATTATGATAGTTACTTTGATAGTTACTAGACACTATTATAGGTAGTAGATACTGTGATAGTTACTAGTTATTTTTTTATACTTAGTAAGATAGGTACTAGTTTTTTTTTTTCATAGTTACTATGATAGCTACTAGTTATTTTTCCTAGTTATTTTGATATTTACTAAGATAGTTACTACAGAAGCTATCCAGACAGATACCAGGACACAATTAGTAAGACAGATAGAATGATAGATTACCCGCTCGGTGCCTTATTCCAGTAGTCTTGCAGCCTGAGCTTTGTGTTCTCGTCCATGTACTGTTTGTAAATAATGTGGTCATCCCAGTCCAGAACCTCTCTTTGACTGGGTTGGGAAGGTTCCTGTGAATCACCAACGAGGTATATCGGTTCACCATCCTCTGTGATCCCAGCCAGATCGTCAAATGACGTCTGAACAGAATTTTCAGACGTTTGAACAGGATTTTCAGACGTTTGAACAAGATTTTCAGACGTCTGAACTGCATTTTCAGATTTCATCTGTTCTAGTTGGACCACCTTTTTAAGACTTTCCTCCTCCTTCTTCTTCCTCATCTCTTCTTCCCTCTTCCTTCTGTTTTCTTCTTGCATTTTTCTTCTTATCTCCCGTTCAGCTTTGACATCACCCCACCACTAAATGTTGTCCTTTTTAGAAGTCTGCTTTCTGGTTTTTACCCGCACAACATACGAATATATTCCCAGCGACTTTGCCGAACACGCAGAGTGCATTTCGTCAATCTTAAATTCCGTCACACTTCTGTTTGATTTGAAATGCACTTTTTTCTTTTTTCTTGCCTCTGATTGATTGTAAACAGCCATTGCAACCGGTGACTCTATGATCTGGAACTTGTGAGGTTTCACTATCATGTCATTCAGAGTTGGTGATCCAGTTGCAAGAGGAATGGAAACTGATGGAGTCCTGAGATTTTCTGCTGGAATGTCCATTTGCTGTTGCGGTGATTCAGTTGGGGTGTTGTGACCTCTCCAAGGAGATATAATCCCCGGCAAGACGTTGAAAGAAGGATATTCAGTTACGGGTGTTTTGGGTGACCATCTTGCTTCCTTTGGGATTTTTCTACGATATTTTTGAACTTTTTCTTCTGCACCTGAGCGATAGGAAATCAGATTGTTACTAAAACAGATAGTTACTAGAATGATAGTTACTAACATAGTTAGTAAGATAGTTGATTGTTACTAAAACAGATAGTTAGTAAGATGATAGTTAATCAGATAGATACCAAAATAGTTGATAGTTACTAAAATAGATAGTTACTAGAATGATAGTTACTAAGATAGAAACGCATATTATAGTTACAAAGGTAGTTACGTAGATAGTTACTAAGGTAGTTACAAAGATGATAGTTACTCAATAAATAGTTGGTGAGATGATAGCTACTAAGATGATAGTTACTCAGATAATTTCTCATATAGTTAGATCTACAATTACTAAAATAGTTACTAACAATTAGTAGTTATTAATGCAGTACTTACTAATGCAGTTACCAAAATAATTACCCTTGAGTTGTTCTTCCTCTTTCTCTTTTTGCTCAGCCTCTTCTTCCTTTGCTCTTTTTGCAGCCAGCCTACGATTTCTTTCGATTTCTTCCTCCACTTTTCTTAATGCTTTCAGCTGATCTTCTTCTAGTTCTTCTTTTTCTGTAGTTACTCATATAGTTAGCTCTAGAATTTCTAAGATAGTTACTGACAATTAGTAGTTACTAATGTAGTTACCAAAATAATTACATTTGAGTTTTTTTGAGCTTCTTCTTCCTCTGCTCTTTTTGCAGACAGCCTACGATTTCTTTCCTTCTCTTCCTCTACTTTTTCTAAGGCGTTCAGCTGATCTGCTTCTAGCTCTTCTACTTCTGCTTTTTGTTGATTGGTTTTGTCCTTCACTCCAGTTTTCTGCCTTTCTTGCTCTGCTAGAATTGCCAAGTTTTCCAGGGCAGCTGAATTAAGTTATGGTGGTGTCAGCTCCATTGAGTCGGAGAATTGAGTCAGCGCGGCCACAATCTTCTGTTGGCTCTCTAAATCAGCCTTCATTTTAATATTTTCTTGTTCTTGTGCCGTTACTGTCTGTTTGAGCACTACATTTTCCAGTCTGACAACTTCTAATTCTTTTGACAGCTGCTCTAATTTCTTCTCCTTTTCTATTAATTTTCTTTCCAACTCTTCAATTTTCATATTGTTTTGCCTGAGCTGTTCTGAAATTTCGTCGTTCATCACTCTGGGTTGGATTTCGTCTTTTTCAGTCTGCTCGGCTTCTTGAGGTTCATCTTCATCCTCCTCACTGGTCCCGTTGAGGTCTTCATTGCTTTTTTTGAAATGTTTCTGAAAAAAATAAAATAACAATTTACTGACAGAGTAAGCATATAGGTACAGTTCCTAACATAGTTACAGTTATAGTTACTAAGATTTTTCAGATGAAAGTGACTAGTTAATTTTTTATAGTTACTATGATAGTTACTAGTTAATTTCATAGTTACTATGATAGTTACAAGTAAATTTGATAGTTACTATGATAGTTACTATCTACTTTGATTAGTTACTATGATAGTTACTAGTTACTATGATAGTTACTTTGATAATTACTACACACTATTATAGTTAGTAGATACTGTGATAGTTACTAGTTTTTTTTTCATAGTTAGTAAGATAGTTACTAGTTATTTTTCATAGTTATTATGATAGTTACTAGTTATTTTTCCAAGTTAATATGATAGTTACTAAAATAGTCACACAGATAGTTCACAATGATGATAGTTACTAAGATAGTTACTACAATAATCACACAGAAAGTAACTATCATCCGAGTGAACTTTCTGTGTGATTATTGTAGTAACTATCTTAGTAACTATCATCATTGTGAACTATCTTTGTAAGATGGTAGTTACTGACATAGTTACTAAGATGATACTTACTGACAAGTCCTTCAGTTGATACTTCCACATATTTTTCTTCAACTTTTTCAGGTCCCATTTTTTGACCTGGTGTTGTTCATTTTCCCTCCCTGGAATTGGCTCCACCAAATTCGCCTTCATGCACAGCCAATACTGGTTGCAGAAGGAATGTTAGTTTTTATAAGAAGCAAAATGTTATAATATAAAAAAAATAAAGGAATATAAAACTCACGCGCTTACCAGAATGACATGAACGCATCCTCCTGTATTCTTAGATACATGTTTTGATTTCTTGTACATTGTGAGACATTTTTTCAAGAATATTTTTACTTTTTTTGCCCATGCATAGTTAGATGTCTCATCTAAATCCTCCACATCTCTGACCATGTCTATATGGATGGTTCCCTTTGCATTTGGGAAGAGAAGCTTGACCGGAATGTCGATGATTATCAACCTTGCTATATTTGTATCTCTGCTAACTCTTTCCTCATTAGATTGAAGATTCTTCTTCAATTCGGCTGTTATGGCTGAATTCACCATCTTTTTGTTGACTTCCTTTGCTTGTCCGAAAAATCTGACCACAAAATCAGAAATGGGAGTCTCTTTTCTTTGAATGTACATTCATGTACGGTTGAACCCCAGAATTTGTGAAATGTGTGAAGATTTTATTTGGAACTTCTTCTCAGCAAACTGAAACACATCTCTTACGTTATCGTAAGCTTCTGGCACCATCTCTAATTAATTGGTTGTTTGACTGTGAACCATAAATTAGATTTTGGTGGAGTGCTTCAAACAGCTTGGCAAATGGAGTCCTCTGGACCAACTCAACTACTTCTTGTGGTATTTCGCACCCGTATTCTTTGAAATTTGGTATAGTGCTTCTGAACTGTAGGGTCGGCTCCTTTTGCTTATGCCCCTGTTTCTGCTCATTTTCAAACACAATTAAAACAATAAAATTACTATGACAGTTGAATAATAATTATTCTGATATTTATACTAGTTACTTTGACAGATACAATGGTAGTTACATTAATAGTTACTAGTTAATTTCATAGTTACTATGATAGTTACTAGTACCTTTTGCTAGTTACTATGATAGTTACTAGTAATTGTGATTGTTACTATGGTAGTTACTATGATAGTTACTAGTCACTATTATAGTTAGTAGATATTATGATAGTTACTATGATAGTTACTAGTTATTTTTTCATAGTTACTTTGATAGTTACTTACAGGACTTTTCAGTTGACGTTCTTCTTGTGTTTCTATCAGGGTGAGCTCCTGTGTAGATTTATCATCATCAACATCAGCCTTTTGCTTCAGTTTTCTTTTCTTAGCTTGAGTTCCCCTTTCTTCCCTTATCTGCACATTTGATAAACAAAGTTACTACGACAGTTTTTTCAATTAAACACAGTTACTAAGATAGTTACTCAAAATAAAAACAGTTACTATGACAGTTACTTACTGATTGTCTTACTTGCTTTCTTTTTCGTCCATCAGCAGCATCATTATCATCGCCGCCGCTTTTATCATTTGTTTTTCTTTTTCTTTTGGCAGGTGACGATACTTTACCTTCGCGTAACTGCACATTTAATAAACACATAGACTGAGACACTCGTTCAGTTGTAACATAGTTACTAGTCACTATTATAGTTAGTAGATATTGTGATAGTTACTATGATAGTTACTAGTTATTTTTCCTAGTTACTATGATAGTTACTATCATATTTCTTAGTTTCTATAAAAAAATAAAAGTTTCAGTTACAAAGATAGATAGTTACCTTTTGCTGAATTTGCTTTCCAGTTGTTTTCTGGACATTTTGATCGCCTTTTCTTTGATCTGAACTCGTAATCAGTTTCATCATCACTGCTAGTGACCTGTTTTGCTTGACTATTTGTTTGTTTTGGTGCAGGGCCGGGCCTGGGCTAAGGCGGGCAAGGCGTGGGCCTAGGGCCCCCAAAATTGATAGGCCCCAAAAATTTTAAATTACAGTTTACTAAAAAAAAATATATAATATATATATTTGCAATCAAACGTACGTAAGAGACTAAGAGTGGGAGACAAAACATACACCACAACCCACGTGACTTTTATTAGGTTTATAGTTTTATAATTTTATTCCTTTTTTATATGCTAGTGGGGCCCCCAATTCTTTAAGTCCAAAACTGAATTGGAGTGTTCTGATCTTCAAATTTCTCAAACCCCATAAAAAGTGTGTCATAAAAAATAAAAATAAAACCCTTGTTAGATTAGATACATCAACAAGAGGGAAAAGTGGTGGCTGTGTTGGCGGTGTTGCACAGTTGCAGACTTGCAGCCGGCAGACTTTGCAGAATACAATACCAAGTGCAAGTACAAGACTACCAGAGAAAAAAAAATGAAGAGAAGTATCTCTCATCACCGATTGTGATTTGTATAACAGGTAACTTTCAATCCCTCTTTGCCTCTTTCATTAGTTTAATCTAAACGTTTCTCTACTCTCTTTGTGTGTATTAGATATTTTTGTTAAACTTGATTTAAATGCTATATATATTTTTGTTAGGGAATTTAATCATTGGATTTGTTGTTATCATGGCTCCGATTAGAAAGTGCAAATCTGGGGCTACAAAAAAAAGAGAGCAAAAAAAGAGAGAGGCGTTACATAAAACTCTAGTTGGTTCCCTTGATAGATACTTTACTAGCAAAGCGGGAGAAACCGCAGAAACGAGTAACAATAATACTCAGGGGAATGAAGAAAACGATGAACCATTGAATGATAATGAAGAAGAAACTCAAACCGAGAATACGAATGAGAATGAAGAAATATCGGAGAATGCAGAGCTACAACAAGAGAATGAGGAGGTTGATGAAATTGTTAATGAAGAAGTTAATGAAGAAACAAGTCTTCCTTTTGATGTGGATGATCCAGCTAAGTGGAATATAATTGATCAAAATATGAGAGACTTTTTAGTTGCAAGAGGTCCTAAAAGAGAGAGCATTACTGTCTTTCCCAAAGATGATTCTGAAAGATCTTTTTCTTCAAAGCATTACTTTCAGCATATGCCGAATGGTGAGAAGCGTGACAGGAAGTGGTTGGTATACTCAAATTCTTTGAATAAAGTCTACTGTTTTTGTTGCAAGTTGTTTGCAAAGAAACATCTAGTTGGGTTGTTAGCTGATGAGGGGACGAATGATTGGCATAATATTGCTGATCGTCTTAGAAGTCATGAAAGAAACCAACAACATATTGCCTCTATAAATAGCTGGGTGGAATTGGGGAAAAGATTGAAAACTTAAGTCAACGATAAATGCGAGTTTGCAAGAACAAATTGACCAGGAGACAGAGCATTGGAAGCAAGTGTTGGAGAGAATTTTTGCAGTTGTGAAAAGACTTGGAAAAAATAATTTGGCATTTCTGGGAGATAACAAAAAGTTATATGAAGATAACAATGGTCTGTTTTTACAGATAGTTGAGTTGTTTGCTGAGTTTGATCTAGTTATGAAAGTGCATGTGAGGCGTATTCAAAATCGTGAGACTCATTATCATTATTTGAGTCACAAGATTCAGAATGAAATCATACAGTTGATGGCAAGTGAGGTGAAAATCTCAATTATTCGTCAAATAAAAGAAGCCAAATACTTTTCAATTATACTTGATTGTACTCCTGATGTAGGTAATGAGGAACAAATGTCTCTTGTAATAAGATGTGTCAACACCTCAGCAAGTCCTGTGAAGGTTGAGGAATTTTTTATTGACTTCTTAAAGGTAGATGATACATCTGGATTGGGATTGCTTAATGTGTTTTTGGAGGCAATGAAGACGCTTGGACTTGATGTTGATGATATAAGAGGCCAGGGATATGACAATGGTTCCAACATGAAAGGGAAGAACAAAGGTGTACAGAGTAGACTACTTGAGATAAATCCCAGAGCATTTTACACTCCTTGTGCTTGTCATTCTTTGAATCTTGTACTTTCTGACATGGCTAATAGCTGTAAAGATGCTGTTACTTTTTTTGGAATCATGCAACAAATATATGTATTGTTTTCGGCTTCTACCAAGAGATGGAAAGTCTTTAAAGATCATGTCAAAGGTCTCACTGTTAAGCCATTGTCAGAAACACGTTGGGAAAGTCGTATTGATAGTGTTAAAGCAGTCAGATACCAAGCTCCACAAATACGAGCAGCTCTATTGCACTTGGCAGAGAATCGTCTTGAAGAGAACGGAACAAGAAATAATGCTGAGACTTTAGCAAATTATAATATGCACAACTTTGAGTTTTTTCTAGGCATTGTTATTTGGTATGAGTTGTTGTATAAAGTTAACTATGTCAGCAAAGTTCTTCAAAGTGAAGATATGCAGATCGATGTTGCTGTTAGAGAAGTGAATAAACTTCTTTCGTTTCTTCAAAAGTTCAGAGATACAGGGTTTGAGGATGCCATGATTGAAGCTAAAGAAATTGCAAGTGAGATGGGAGTGGAACCAGTATTCAAAGACAGAAGACCAGTTCAACGTAGAAGACAATTTGATGAGAATGCTACTGAAGCCGTGAGACAATCAGCTACTGAAAGTTTTAAAGTCAACTATTTTTTATACATAGTTGATCAAGCCATTTCATCATTCAAAACCAGATTTGAATAACTTCATTATTCATTTATAATGCGCAGCTAATCATTATTTTTAGTTGAATCTTATTTATTTTTTGTATACCAGGTTTGAACAATTTCAAATTTATGAAAAGAACTTTGGTCTTCTTTATGATCTGGAAAAGTTGAAGTCTACAGATCGTGATAGCTTGAAGAAATTCTGTGGTAATCTTGCGAATCTAATTAATCTTGGTGAAAAAATTGATCTTGATAAAGATGATCTGTATCAAGATTTACGAATGTTGTGTGATGATTTACCTGAAGAAGCCACAAGAGCTATTGATGTGCTGAATTATATGATTGAAAGGGATGGCTGTTATCCAAATGCCTTGATTGCTTACAGGATTTTGCTAACCATACCAGTCACAGTTGCTTCCGCAGAAAGAAGTTTTTCAAAGTTGAAGTTGATCAAAACTTATCTTCGGTCAACTATGTCACAAGAGAGATTGAGCGGTTTGGCTATATTATCAATTGAGAAAGATTTGGTAAAGAAACTTGATTATGCAAGTTTAATTGCCGCATTTACATCTAAAAATGCACGACGAGTTGTATTTAAGTGATTTTTAGTTTATCAAACTACTGATGTGGCCAATTTTTTATTATTTAAAAGAATTTTGATTGGATTTTATTTGATTATTTTTCATTTTGATGTATTATTAATTCGAAAGGTTAAAACGATAGGGCCCCAAAAAAAAATTCGCCTAGGGCCCCAAAATTTTCAGGGCCGGCCCTGTTTTGGTGCCATTTTCTGCATATATATGTATAAGCAAATCCCACAGTTACTAACACAGTTATTCAATAGTTATACAAGATAGTTTCATTCACATAAATTAAAAATAGTTTGATAGTTACTAGAATAGTTACTGATATAGTTCTAACACAGTTTCATTCTTCCACACATACACAAACAGTCAGAATATTTAGCGCTAAAGCAAAATTCAAAATGAAATAGTTACTTTGATAGTTCTAACCATTTATTATTTCACAAAATGTTCTATGAACACTGGTAAACACTGTATATATGTAATAAACCTAAAATCATCTTCCAATTTATCAGTTAATCCCCGAAATCTAAAATCGTTATCCATCCTCCACCTTCTTCCTCTTCAACCAAGTCTAATCATCTTACATTTTAGAAGCGGTGGTTACCTGTAACTATCCGGTACAGTGAGTGAGGTGGAGAAGCTGTGGTTAGCCGGTGATGGTGGAGAAGTGGTTTTTAGCCGGTGACAATCGAGAAGCAACGTGAGCGGTGACGGTGGAGAAAACCAGTGAGAGTTGATAAGGAGCGTGAGCCGGTGACGGTGGAGATTCGATTCCGCGCCGGAGATTCAGAGAAAGAGAGAGTAAAGGAGGAGAGAAGTTTTAACCTAGAGAGTGAACAATATTTGATTTTCAGAGAAAAAGTATGAGAGTGAATAGTATCGTGCGTAACCACTTAACCACTCAACGGTAGTGGGTACACTACCGTTTCTGTTCCGTTTCCAGTGGCATAATATGTAATTATATGAGTTTTTTTGAGTATTTGTTAACCGCTGCCTTTTTTTATAAAGTCTTTAAAATTTAGGTATTTTTTCTAATTATGGACTTTCAATAGACCTTTTTTATAAGAAAACAAATTAATAACGTAGTCATACTTATAGTTCTATATGCGCGATGATCTAGATGCATGGTTAATTAAACCAACACAGATTCCTCGAGAAAGCGATGCATGCTCGGCAGGTTTTGTATGCAACCCAGCTCACCAGCCAATAAGAACCTTTATATTATTTGATGCTGGCTGGCTAACTACTCTATCGGGTCACATATCTTACAAATTATAACCCTGCATATTTATTATTTAATTAGGGCCATTAGACCGGATATCTTACAAATCCGAGCTCTTGAGTCACTCACCTATTACTGATAACATCACCCAGCTAGCTTTACCGCATAAACATGCATAAACAAACCTAGCTTATTGTCACGAGCTTAAGTTTGGCGACTCGATCGCTCGTGCGGCCTTAGAGTCTCCAATGCCTTGATGAGTACCCTAAGTAAGTCTTCACGTCCAACGCAGCGGAATAGGCCCAACACACTCACAATGATGTTAGAAAGGCTAGAGAATGAAAGAAATGAAGTTATATTGAGTTTCGAGAAACTTTACAAGAATTGTAAAAATTCCTGAAATCTATGTTTTCCCCGTGCCATGCCAATGTCGCCCCGACAGCCTATATATAGACATGGCCAACCGACCTTGGTGTCAAGGGCCGACTTTGCGGGAGCGCAAAGAGGACCGTGCGGCACTTACTGTCCCTTTGAGAAGGTAGTAAGTCAGCCTTGAGCGTACCTTGCAAGGAACAATGGAAACCACACGATATTAATATATTGTACGCAACAAGTAAGAACAGTATAATATAGTTGTGGGGCGAGCTCGTCGACAAGCGAGCGAGCAATTGAATGCAAAGTTGCAAAAGATCTCACGCGACACAGATGATTGAATAATTCCTCTCTTTATTGATGGTAAGACGTTTACAGGGGCGCAAGTACATGTGCTTACCTATACTAGTTCACTAGTCCAACCGTCGCCGACTAGGGAACCCCCCTGTATAGTGCAAGTCGGACAAATAGTAACTTGGCACCAGGGAAACATGAATATTAGGAAATATTAATTACAGAAATGCCACTAGCACACAAGCAACCGGCCATAGGCTTAACTCTTGACCTTGGACAAGGTTGCTTGTGGCGTTACAAGTTATATCCCTAACATGCTCCCCCACTTAAGCTGTCGGCGCTCTCGACGACGGCATTAAGGCTAGAGTGCTGCAATCTTCTCCCTGAGCTGCTGGCTTCGTCTTCTGCCTTGAAGTCTTCAATCTGCTGCTGGAACCTCCTGAGTGCTTCGACATTCTCCCAGCTTGTCTCTTCGTCTCCAACCCCCTTCCACTTGACTAAGAACTGCTGCTGCGGGACAACTTGGACAGCTTGACTGGTGCCTTGGCGATACTTGTTCACCACCCGTTCGGCAAGGATCGCTTCGACTTCCCTCGACTTAGTGGGCTTGATCTCCACATGGAGTCGAGTTGGCTTGTTGCGAGAGCCATCTTCAGGATCTGGATGATGGGGTTTGAGATTGCTGACATGAAAGACCGGGTGAATCTTCATCCAAGTGGGGAGGTCGACTTTGTAAGAGCACTTCCCCACTTTCTTTAGAACCGGGAGCGGGCCTTCATATCGGCAGAACAACCTCTTGTCTTTGTTGCGAAGGAACCGGAGCTGTTCGGGGAGTAACTTGACAAGCACCATGTCTCCCTCTTTGAACTCACGAGACTGGCGGCCTTGGTCGGCCCACTTCTTCATTCGCCCCGCCGCTTTCTCCAAGTAACTCTTGGCAATCTCTGTGTTGGCCTTCCACTCTTTAGTGAAGTTGAAAGCCCGCGGGTTCTTCCCCTTGTACTGTGTGAGGCAGGAAAGGCTGCTGACCCATCACTACTTCGAACGCACTCTTGTTGGTGGCTGAACTCTTCTTCGAGTTAAAACAGAACTGGGCCACATCTAGGAGTTCCACCCAATTCTTCATGTTGGCATGGACAAAGTGTCGCAAATACTCTTCAAGCATTCCATTGAATCTCTCAGTTTGCCCATCTGTCTGAGGATGGTAACTGGAAGAGATGTTGAGCTCCGACCCAAGCAGCTTGAACAACTCTGTCCAGAAGGACCCAGTAAACCTTGTGTCTCGATCACTGACAATATTCTGTGGCACGCCCCAATACTTGACCACGTGCTTGAAAAAGAGACTTGCTGTGTCTTCGGCAGAGCAATGCTTTGGGGTTGGCACAAATGTTGCATACTTAGAGAACCTGTCCACCACAACGAGGATACCAGAAATGTCCCCCACCTTAGGGAGGCTTGTAATGAAGTCCAGGGAGACACTCTCCCAGGGCCGAGTCGGTGTGGACAGTGGTTCCAACAAGCCCGGTGTCTTTTGTCTCTCCACCTTGTCTTGCTGGCAGATGAGGCAAGTTCGAGTGTACTTCATCACGTCATCTCTCATTTGTGGCCAATAGTATCCCTGCTTCAGAAGAGCATGTGTTCTCTGCCATCCTGGGTGCCCTGCCCACAAGGTGTCATGACACTCTTTCATAAGCATTCTTCGTAACCCATCGGCACGAGGGACATACATTCGACCTCCTTTTGCCATTAGCAGGCCGGCTTCCACCCAAAACCTTTGACTTTTCCCTTCCTCTACTAGCTTGACAAGGGATTGAGCGGCAGGATCCTTTCTCAGACCCTCTTTAACTCTTCCTTTGATGTCGGTAGCGACGGCACTGCCTGTCAACGTCGCTAACACTCGGGTGCTAGCAAGATCCGTCTTCCGACTTAAAGCATCGGCCACTTGGTTCGAGTGACCCGCTTTGTGCTCAAATTGGAAATCAAATTCTGCTAGGAACTCTTGCCACCGCGCCTGTTTAGAGGTCAGCTTCGGGTGTGTCAGGAAGTGACTGACTGCAGAGTTGTCTGTCTTTACAATAAATTTTGCCCCCAACAAGTAATGTCTCCATGTTCTCAGACAATGGATCACCGCCAACATTTCTCTCTCATGCGCGGTATATCTCCTCTCTACCGGAGATAGCTTGTGGCTTTCATATGCCACTGGATGTCCTTCTTGCAACAAAACTCCCCCAAGCGCAAAGTCAGACGCATCAGTCTGCACTTCAAATGGCTTGTTCAGATCAGGTAATGCAAGGACAAGATCTTTCATCACTGCCTCTTTCAACTTCTTGAAAGCCTGTTCACATTCCTCCTTCCAGTCCCACGCCACTCCCTTCTTTAGAAGCTCTGTCAGGGGAGTGGTCTTCAGCGAGTAATTCTCAATGAACCGCCTATAGTAGTTGGCCAGTCCAAGGAAAGATCGCAATTCTTTCACATTCTTGGGGCTTTGCCACTCTTCAATGGCCTTCACTTTCTCCATGTCCATTCGAATTCTCCCCCTTTCTATGACATGCCCCAAGAATTTAATGGTATCCTGCGCGAAGGAGCACTTCTCGCGCTTGACATACAGCTGGTTGGCACGCAGCTGCTGGAACACTACCTTTAGATGTTCCACATGCTCTTCCAAGGTGGAACTGTAGACCACAATGTCATCTAGGTACACCACCACGAACTTGTCCAGGTAGTCATGGAAGACCTGGTTCATCAATGTGCAGAATGTGGCTGGTGCGTTGGTCAATCCGAATGGCATCACTAGAAATTCAAATGCGCCGTATCGGGTGACGCAAGTAGTCTTTGGCTCGTCCCCTTCCGCAATGCGTACTTGATAGTATCCCGACCGAAGATCCAGCTTGGTGAAATATTTGGCACCACTGAGCTGGTCGAACAAGTCGGCAATCAGAGGGATAGGGTACTTGTTTCGCACCGTGACTTTGTTGAGAGCTCTGTAGTCTACACACAACCGCAAGCTCCCGTCATGCTTCTTTTGAAAAAGTACCGGTGCGCCATATGGGGCCTTCGAAGGTTGAATGAACCCTGCTTCTAATAGCTCTCCCAACTGTCTCCTTAACTCGGCCAGTTCTGGTGGAGCCATTCGATAGGGAGCCCTCGCGGGTGGTTTAGCCCCGGGGAGCAACTCAATCTCATGATCCACATTCCTTCTTGGAGGAAGTTCTTTGGGAAGCTCTACCGGCATCACATCTTTGTAGTTCTCGAGCACTCCCTGAACTTCTCGTGGCACTACTTCCTGCTCTGTCTCGCCTTTACTCAAAGGAACGAGAACATAAGAGGGGTCCTGACGCTTCACCCCCTTCTTGAATTGGAGTGCTGACAAGAGTCGAGGTTCACTTGGCGAGATTATTTTCACAGGCACTACACATGGCTTCTCACCCATAATTAGTAAGTTTCGTACATTCGGAATGGGGATGGCTTTGTTCTCCAGCAAGAAATCCATCCCTAGTACGACATCGAAGTCATCCATCTTTACAATAACAAGGTCCGCCTTCCCTTCCCAACAGTCTAGTTTCAAGGATACCCCTCGAGACAACCCGACTGTGGGTGACGGTGGGGAGTTGACTGCTTTCATGCGGCCAACATCTTTCTCCCACTTTAACTCCAGTCTGCGTGCCTCTACTTCTGACATGAAACTGTGGGTGGCGCCAGTGTCAATCATCACACTCTTGGCCACTTTCCCATTTAGGCTTCCACTCACAAACATGAGACCTTTAGGCTGAGACTTCTTAGATGCAATCGGTTGCTTCCCCACTGCATTCAGAAAACTCAGAGCCCCCATTTGACCAAGTTCTTCCTCTTCATCTGGGTGGACTTCCGACTCTTTTGCATAAATGTGGGCTTGCAGAGCTGTCAATGCTGTCTTGTGTGGACATTCATTCACCCTGTGAGGCCCCTTACACAGAAAGCATACTGGGGGTCTTGGTGTGAACCCAGTAGCATTGGGTTGTCTTGGAGTGTACACCCAAGTTGAGGCAACTGGCTTGGAGGAGGCGGTATCTCTCACATTACCCGCTCTTCTGTCTCCTCCCCCAAAACTCGAGAACCTTGACTCGGCTCCCCCACTTTTGCTCTGTCCTGGTCTCGCATTTCTGTGGACATTCATGTTTGTAGAGGTTGTGGGTCTCTTGGCAGAGTTCTCTTCAAAAGTATAATCTGTTAGTCTTTCTGCAGCTGCCTGAGCAGAAGCTAGATCTTGAACTCTTTGCCTCTGGAGTTCCGTCCTTGCCCACGGTTTCAATCCTTCAAGGAAATAGAATAGTCGATCCTTCTCTGACATATCCGGAAGGTCGAGCATGATCACAGAGAATTTGCTCACAAATTCTCGGATATTGTTAGTGTGTTTCAACTCCCTCAATTGCCTTCTGGCAATGTAATCTACGTTCTCGGGGAAGAACTGTGCCTTCAATTCTCTCTTGAGGTCTTCCCATGTTTCAATAGTACAAACATTCCTCTGAATGTCGTTGTACTTCGTTCGCCACCATAATTTTGCATCGCCTGACAAATACATTGTCGCCATGCTCACTTTGGCTTCTTCCGAATCTGGTTTCACCGCTCGGAAGTATTGTTCCATATCAAATAGAAAGTTCTCAAGCTCCTTGGCATCTCGCGCCCCTCCGTAAGCTTGAGGTTCCGGAACCTTCACCTTCCTGTAGTCCGTCACAGGTTGGGTGTTCATCGCCCGGATAGCTAGGTTGAGCTTTGTGTTCATCTCGAACAGCTCATTCTTAAACGCATCGATAGTGGCACGGACATCCTCCGTCATCGTGTCCACAGTCACTTGTAGCGTCTCAAGGGCATCGCCCATTGCCCCCACTTGCTCTGGGGAGACAATTCCTTCATCTCTTTCATTCTCTGTTTCAGACCTCGGGGCTTTCTTCTTCTCAAGGGCCTTCACTCGCCCTTTTAACCCTTCAAGGTCCTCAACACGCGTCACCAATTCATCTAGGTCGACGCGGCGTAGTGCGGCAGTAATATCAATCACAGTGTCAGGGACACCCGCAAGTTCTGCGAGTTGAGTTTCGATCCATTCGAACTTTTGTGCATTCGTCATCCCTCCCGGCATGTTCTGAGCCTTCGAGCCAAGTTGGCTCTGATACCAGCTGTCACGGGCCGACTTTGCGGGAGCGCAAAGAGGACCGTGCGGCACTTACTGTCCCTTTGAGAAGGTAGTAAGTCAGCCTTGAGCGTACCTTGCAAGGAACAATGGAAACCACACGATATTAATATATTGTACGCAACAAGTAAGAACAGTATAATATAGTTGTGGGGCGAGCTCGTCGACAAGCGAGCGAGCAATTGAATGCAAAGTTGCAAAAGATCTCACGCGACACAGATGATTGAATAATTCCTCTCTTTATTGATGGTAAGACGTTTACAGGGGCGCAAGTACATGTGCTTACCTATACTAGTTCACTAGTCCAACCGTCGCCGACTAGGAACCCCCCTGTATAGTGCAAGTCGGACAAATAGTAACTTGGCACCAGGGAAACATGAATATTAGGAAATATTAATTACAGAAATGCCACTAGCACACAAGCAACCGGCCATAGGCTTAACTCTTGACCTTGGACAAGGTTGCTTGTGGCGTTACAAGTTATATCCCTAACACTTGGCATGCCTCCGGAATTATCTAGGCCTAGCTAGATATATACAAGGGCACTCTAGATCTTTCTACACACACTAGAGATGCCATGACTATACAAGAGTATCCTAGAACAATCTAGACACCTCGTATCCTAGAATGTCTCGGATACGCTGAGGTCTTCTCTAGAACCTCCCGGAGAGTGTGGCGTCGCCCTGCGCCACTCCGATGTTGCCTCGCGTGGCCCGATGTTGCATGCTCGGTTGTTCTGCCACGCCGTGTCGGCCTCCGACACGCTGTGCTGCGCCTCCGACACGCTGCGCCTCCCTGCGCAGCCTCGCGCTGCGGCGCCCTACACAGCCTCGCACTGTGCTGCCCTGCCTCGCACAGTGCTGCGCAGCCCTGCACTGCCCGGCATAGGGCTGCGCTGCCCGGCACTGCCCTGCGCAGTGCTGCGGAGTTGCCTAGAGTCATCCGGATCCTTCCGGAGATCTCCACGACACTCATGAACACTTGGGAATGCCCTTGCATTCACCAAGGCTGCCCTTGAGCCTTGCTTGCCTCTGCAATGCTCAAGGGAGGCGGGTTGTGACACGCTCGCTTCGCTAATGCCTGCGATGCCCTTGTCATGGCCCGGCATTATTGTTGGCGAATTGGCGGGACGTGACATTATGCTCGAGATGACAAATGATTTTCGAAATGCATGCTGGAGACGAGTTTTCTACAAGTTATGTAGAATTTAAGCTATCGTTATTTGTATTTCTACAAGTTACGTGTAATAATTTTATAAACTAATGCAGGTTATCTGTGATATATCTGGTTAGAGATAGATAGATGATTCGGTCTGGGTTGCAAAAAAGCAGACGACGCTGACAAGGTGTACGATAATGAGCTGCTCTTTGGACCCAATGAGGCAATAACGCATAAACAAGTCAATTAAAGGGAATAATAACTGCTGGTCCACAACCGCAAGTGAGTTCTCCCATCACATGCACGATGGATGAAGAAAGACCGGAGGAAGGTCATATTAAGAATCAAAGAGAACATGAAAGGAAGTGAACCATCTTTATTTAGAGGTTAGCGATGATTCCACCACGTATCCAATCCTGACACGTACAATTGGTAGTTATAGAATACTAATCTGATTTAAAAACAGAGAGCAAAAGGCAAGCAGGGCGACAAAAAGAAAAAGGGCATAGAAAAGGTCGCAAAAGCGATCAAGCAGAATCTATTACTTGCATTCTAGGTAGCTAAACACCGGCCAATAAGCTACCAGTAACATATCAGATCTTCGAGTCCGAAAAATATATAAATAGGCCAATGGGGCGCTTGAATTGTATCACCATATCACCCGATTAGTTGTGAGCTACTTAGTTACTCGGAGCCAGCTACACTCAAGTAGTACGTTAGCTAGCTGGCTTGAACGACCAACATGCCCAGGGACAGAGACCCACTTGTTGTGGGAAGAGTCATAGGTGATGTTTTGGACCCCTTTACAAGGTCTGTTTCTCTCAGGGTGACTTACACTACTAGGGAGGTCAACAATGGTTGTGAGCTCAAACCTTCCCATGTTGTAAGCCAACCTCGAGTTGACATTGGAGGGGAGGATCTTAGGACCTTCTACACTCTGGTATGTATATATACGATACTATCAAAACGCACAGGCCGGCCTGCAGCTAAATAAATTTGCATATAAATCGATATCTTCCATATCTTGCGCGCATTATTTCCTCCTTTGGATTGCTCGATTCATATCAGTCTTGAGCTAGCAATATATACTGGAGTAGTCAACTGAGCTGCACAGTTAATTAGTTCTTGATAGATCGATCGATATATAGGCTAGGGTTATGATTGATTTCTACTTGTTGCAGGTTATGGTGGATCCTGATGCACCCAGCCCAAGTGACCCCAACCTGAAAGAATATTTGCATTGGTATGTACGATAAAATGAAGATTGTCAACTACCTTATCTCCAACCCCTTTACATCTGCAGATCCCTCTCTTCAGTGTTCTGATATTTTTGCATGTGATTAATTCATGAAACCCTTTATTCGATCTGGTCTATATCTTTTTGAAATTCTAGACTCCAGCGGACTATATCACACTGATTATGTGAGTGGTCATGGAACCACTTTATGTGTTTCTATTTATTCTAACACGACGTCCAAGTATATTTATTCTTTGACAACAAAACTCGGTCGCTGTCAGGGTTTATAATCCTCTTCGGAAAGCTGCCCCTCAAATTTTCACCGTACCTATTCGCTTATCTACCGTTATCTTTGTTTTGTTATTATTCAGGCTAGTCACTGATATTCCTGCAACAACTGGTGCAAATTTCGGTGTGTACTCACTGTCTACATTTTAAATTTCATAAGTAAAGGCACAAACTATTATTGGAGGGAATAACTTATGCAGGGGTTATTGCAAGTGCAGGCCAAGAGATTGTGTGTTATGAAAGTCCACGGCCAACAGTGGGGATTCATCGCTTTCTTTTTGTGTTGTTTCGGCAATTGGGAAGGCAAACTGTGTATGCTCCGGGATGGCGCCAAAATTTTAACACCAGAGACTTTGCTGAGCTCTACAATCTTGGATCACCGGTGGCTGCCGTCTACTTTAACTGTCAAAGAGAAAGTGGTTCCGGCGGAAGGAGAATATAAACTCTTACTAATCGATCGATCTCTCTCAATATATATAGTGCATGCAATGTCATTTATTATTCCCTTGCGTTAGTGGGGTAATGAGCGCGCAAAAGTATGATACGTATACGGTATAGTCATACTAGCTAGCTAGCTAGCTAGCAACAATAAGTTAGTAAGCTAGCTTAGCTTCCTTATCTTGTGATCGATCTAAATATATGTGTAAAACCAGTGAATATGTATGCATAAGTATAGCTAGTACAGGGACTAGCCAGCTTGTTTCGACACGACTTCAATGTGCAAGAACCGCAGACAGTGTGTGCCTGTTATAAGACTCGATCATATCATGTCAGCTAGCCTAGCTACGTTGCCACCACTCTCAATGAAGTACGTTGTATCATAAACAAAATTAATAAATGCGGTTTATATTGATTTTGAGGTTTCATTTTAGGGTGTGCGACATAGAGGTTGTTTAGGTCTTTTCTTCGAAAGTTTCGCATATTACAATTTTTTCGTCGCCCGCGAATACGTTAGAGCATCTCCAACATGTTTTGTATAAATTTTCTATTATAGAGAAGAAAATCACAAAATCTCTAAAATAAAAATGGCTAAACTCCAACAATGATTTTATTTTATTATACAAAATTAAATGTTTTCATGTATAATTTAATGAATTTATATAAGTAGTATATATTTATTTGACTCAAACAAACTTACATACTTTTCAAAGGAAAAAACCTATCGCCTGCTCTGCTAGGGTTTCACCGAAACCTTTCTGCCAAATCGGAGAGTGCGACCAAACTTTCAAAACAAACAACCATGGATCTTAATCTCTTGAGTTGGAACTGCAGGGGGATTTGTGGAGATGATACGACAAGAGCATTGAAGGATCTTCTTGCACAAAACCGGCTTCAAATTGTGTTTCTATGTGAAACAAAAATAAGTACTAAGAACGATTTCTTGCGTTTGAAGCGAGAACTAGGTTTCCCCAAGGCAACCATGGTTCTCAGTGAAGGGCGATTGCGAGGACTTGGCTTACTCTGGTCCGATGACGTGAATCTCCATATTAACTCTAAGTCGGTACACCACATCGATGCAGACGTCGTGAACGCACCAGGATTGGCGTCATGGCGATTAACAGGGTTCTATAGTTATGCAGCGACAGGTGAGCGAGACAAATTGTGGCAGCTGCTTCGTGACCTAGCCAACGCGAGCTCGATGCCTTAGCTGGTTATTGGAGATTTCAACGGGAAATCCTCAATAGCAGTGAGAAAATCGATGGTGCAGCAAGACTAGAAAGGCAAATGCGTGGATTTCGGGACGCGCTAGGATATGGTGATCTGATTGATCTCGGCTATCAGGATGTGATGGCAACTTGGGGGAATTCTGAATTTTTATTGCGCCTGGACAGAGCTGTGTGTACCATTTCTTGGTTTGATTTGTTTTTTCATGCCAAGCTATTCTACCTCTCGTCGTCAGACAGCGATCACATTCCCCTGCTCCTCAAGGTCAGCACGACACCTCTTGCTGCCGGTCCTAAAGTTCATCGCTTCTATTTTGAGGCTTTCTAGTTGCAGCATGATGAGTGTGATAAAGTTGTGAATGAGTCATGGTAGGAAGAGGTGGATGATGTTTCTATGTTTCGAGTTGTTACCAAAATGAAGAAAGTCCGAATACGTCTGGATAAATGGCAGTGTGAGGTGTTCAAAGTAATCAACTCCTTTATTATTGTGAAGTAAAATAAAATAAAATATACATCGATACAACATTTACTAAAAGAAGAACATAAAATCTTATAAGATAGACATGAATAAATCAAATAATGTTATAAATTGAGCTAATTTGGTTACTAGAAAGTAAAAACTAAAGAGTATGTAAAGAGAGTGATAGATGGGGAAAAATGTGTTGTTCTATTAATCACTAACCCTTTTATACAGAGATGTACATACTTGATGATCACACACACAAAGCTTACAAAGCTTGTTTGGTACTCACAAACTAGGTTGGCTTGGTTGATACTCACAAACTTAGAATATGTAGATACTAGCTAGTGAAAACAATTACCAAATTAATATGTGGACCTTATAACACAGAAGTCGGTCAACATTCATTCAGCAACGAATCGAGCTAGAGGAGCGCGGGCGCGCCAACGAACCGGGGCGCGAGCGCGCCAACTTTACCAAAATACTTAAACACGTATGATGACAAATATGCGAATTGCCTAATTGTAAACAAAATAAAGAAAAGTCGGGTCCAATTCCCAGTGTTTATCTAGTCTCAGGCTCTCAGCCTCTCAATCCAAAACGCGTGATCACAACACAAACATTTGAAAAGGGGAAGTGGAAAGGCTAACGGCCTCGAGCGATGAGCACCAAACAAATATAGCAACAAAAACAGCAACAAAAATAAAAAAAATAAAAAAACAGAGGAGATGCTGAGCAGAGCAGCTTCACTTTGCGTGTCTGCAAACCCATCAACCCAGTTGTTGTTGTTCGGCAGGAATTCTCAGTTACAGAATAATTATAATATCTCATCACATGTTGCTGCTGCTGCTGCTGCTTCTTCAAAGGCTGTGAGACTGAGCATCAGCTCCTCTAGAATGTCTAGAATGCAGAGTTTCACCACCCGAGCAACCGCGCAGCCTCTCACGAATGCTGATGACCTCATCGACTCTGTCGAGACCTTCATCTTCGACTGCGATGGTCTTCTTCTCCTTCATTCAGCTTCAACTTTCCTTTTCTAAAATTAACATTAACTGGCCCTATACTCAAATTGAATTCAATGTTGGAATTGGGTATTGTTAAAAATGCTGCTAATTCCGTTTATCTTAGTTTACTCACTACTGATCGGAGCTACAATATTCGGAGCCTGAATTAAATAACTGTTTGTTTACTTATCCTTGATGGTTAATGTTGGGATAATGTGCCTCCTTCTGTCTGCATATGTTTTGAAGTAAACTTCCTTGTAGTCAATAACAAGTGTTAGCTTGGTGATATGTTGCTTACCATATTTCAATTGTCCAGTAGGTAGGTGGCTTTAAGGATTACTCAACAATGTTCTGAACAATCGTGGGGTGTATATACGTTTTTGGATGGCAGTCCTCTTTTGAACAATGTTTGTGCTTTGTACTCATCACTAAACAACTGCAGGTGTTATATGGAAAGGAGATAAGCTGATAGATGGCGTCCCTGAAACTCTTGATATGCTTCGGTCCAAGGTCTGCCTGTGACTCTAGACACAAAGGGCTATTTTTATACGCATTCATATGACTAGAAACATAATGTCTGTTCTTTAGGCATGTGGATTCAATTGTAGCATGATATTATATTCTTTGGAAGACCATTTTAAGCGTTGAGCTTTGTTATGTGGCCTCAAACCACTTGCATATTGTGTTTCCTTCAGGGAAAACGATTAGTCTTTGTTACCAACAACTCAACAAAATCCAGGAAGCAATATGGTAAAAAGTTTGAAACACTTGGTCTGAACGTCAGTGAGGTCAGTCTTGTCCCCTTTTTCTTTGAATGTCAACAGATATCAGCATGCCAGTACTGCTAACCTCAAATGAACAATTGCAGGAAGAAATTTTTGCTTCATCGTTTGCTGCTGCTGCCTATTTGAAGTCCATAAATTTTCCAAAAGACAAAAAGGTAACTTGCTGGTATAACTCAAAATTTGGTTTAGTTTTACTTTTGTGACAGTGGAATATGTAAAGGAAATGGTCTGCATCATATGTGATGATGTTGTATATTTAGCTTAGGTATTTCATGCTATATTTTTGTATAGTCATGTTGACCTAGGCTATATAGTAATAGTATAAATTCTTTAAACATTGCTTACTTTACTGTATAAATTTCTTGTGGTTCATGAATGACATGTGCTAGTGAGGAATCCAGATGAAATACACTGATGATCTGGCATTTTATAGGTTTATGTAATTGGTGAGGATGGAATCTTGAAGGAGCTCGAGCTTGCTGGATTTCAATACCTTGGTGGACCAGTGAGAAGTCCCAAATCGCCTAAATTTCCTACTCGCCACCTTTTTGTCGTTCTATTTTCTTGTTTAGTCGATGGATCAAAAGTTGTGTTATTAATGTGACTAACAAGAGCATTTCACAGGAAGATGGAGGGAAGAAGATAGAACTGAAGCCTGGATTTCTGATGGAGCATGATGAAAGTGTACACCTCTGTCCTTTCTTATTCATATATTAGAGAGATTTCCAATTATAACTGCTTTTAATGGTTGTTTTCTATTATTTTTAGGCGCTGATAAAAATACGAGTATAACTTTCTCTTCTGCATGTTCTTGGAGCCAGGAACATACACTTATAATTTCTCTTTCTCTTTATCTAAACTTCTATATTGATAACTCTGTCTATTGATTGTAGGTTGGAGCTGTTGTGGTTGGATTTGATCGATATGTCAACTACTTCAAAATTCAGTAAGTTCTGCTGATTCCTGAAATTTCGGTAAAACTTTCTTGTATCTACTGCATCTCTGCACTTCGTCTTTTTGGTTACAAGTTACTGCAATTTTCTTTGTCCCTAGAATGAGAAGAATCATGCTCGATCCAGAACTTTGTATTAGGTTCTTTTTGTTTGGGAAGAGCCCTAGGAGTCTAGGACTGTTGTTTGGATTGACTTCAAGATAGACAATATAGTTTTATTCCTGAAGGTTTGATTCACAAAGTAATCAAACATCATTGCCAGGTGGTTCATCATCGTCTTCTAACCTTCTATAGACAGTATTTATGCTGAAATTTGGGTGTCTGTACAAAAGTTATGTTAAAAAACATAAATGAATAGTAGTCTATATGATACTATACCAAGTACCAAATTTACCAACATTCTCGGTCTATTGGTATTTCACTCCATAGTGTTGATGACATCTCAAGTTGGAATTCTGTAGAATAGTTAGGTTAAGAAGCATAAATGGAAAATAATCTACATGATATCATACCAAGTGCCAATTTACCAACTAGCTATTGGTCCAGTGGTAGTTTCAGCACAAGGTTGGTAGGACCCTAGTTTGGATCCCCTCTCCCTCCTCCTCCTTTCCCAACCAAAAAAGTCCTAGTATCAATATCAAACCAGTAATGTCTTATTATATGGTCTCAGGTATCTCTGTAACATTAGTTAATGTTATTAATTGTAGGTATGGGACACTCTGTATACGTGAAAACCCTGGATGTCTTTTCATTGCAACAAATCGTGATGCTGTTACTCATCTCACAGATGCGCAGGAATGGGCTGGTAAACTACTCTCCTCCCCTTCTCCCATCGATAACTTTATATTTGAATGCCTTACAAAAGTGTCTTGCTAGTTGAGATTTGCGTAAATATCTGTGAGGTAAATTCATATTACCAGCGCCTGCTGCTGTGTTGGGTTGCTGGGTATGATTCTATGTACCTTCCGGACCCAAAAGAGCTGGCCGCACAAGTGCTAAGAAATTGACAAGGGTTCTATTGGAACATGGAGATTTTGTCCTTCAAACTTCAGATATTTGTCTTTAAATATAATTAAAGTTTTGCCAAGTGTATAATTTGGTACTAATAGAATTTTATGGTTTATTGTCAAATGCTATTACGTTTTGCAGCCATAAAACATTTTGCCAGAAGACATGATATAAGGATTTTGCAGCCATAAAACATTTTGCCAGGAGACATGATATAAGGATTTTGCAGCCATAAAACATTTTGCCAGAAGACATGATATAAGGATAATGTTGTCTGTGTTGAGGGGATCTTGAGAATCATTACTGTGTTTGAATTTCCAGGATTTTGATTGAGACTCTTGGTTTTGTTTTAGTGTAGCACACCATACCAAACTCTATGGAGTCTGTGCCTTTTACCCTCTGTGTTGGTTATATCTTAATGATTTTCTCCCAAATACTAAAATGTAGTCTCCACTTTCAGGTGGTGGTTCCATGGTTGGTGCTATCCAGGGATCTACTCAGCGTGAGCCACTGGTTGTGGGAAAGCCCTCGACATTTATGATGGACTACTTGGCAAATGAGTAAGTCAAATGCTTTGTTGTTTAGTCGTGTGTTTTTCTTATGAAGCAAGTCCATAACATTAGTAATGTCGATTTTATGTGAAGACTTGTATCTGATAAGAAGTTTCTTGTCATATAACACTGAGGGAGTCTCTTAATATGCAAAGCATATGGTGTCGAAGTGAACTTGGCAGAACTTTTACATCTCAAGTAACTACAAATTATGGATTTGATGAAAACATTCGTGCATGAAAAGTCATGATATGTGGTTACTTGGATTTGATGAATGACAGATTTGGCATTCTGAAGTCACAAATTTGCATGGTCGGGGACAGATTGGATACTGATATTCTGTTTGGACAAAATGGTGGTTGCAAAACTCTTCTTGTTCTCTCAGGTAGATAAGTTCTGCATAATTGGGCCAAATTTACTTTTTTTTTTTAATTTTTTTTTTTGTTGAATTTGAACTAATTAGCTTATTTTCTTGTCTGTCCAATAGGTGTCACTACTTTATCAGTGCTTCAAAATCCCCGCAACACCATACAACCAGATTTTTACACCAAAAAAATTTCAGACTTTTTGTCACTCAAGGCTACAACAGTGTGACTACTCTTATCGAGCATTGATGCCTGTTTTACTGGTCATGACCCATGACAATGCTGCGATGTCCAATTGTCCATATTCTTATATAAGGCCATAAGGGCAGGATATTAATTCCTGAATTGAAAAGGAAAAAAAAAAATTCCTACTTTGCCCCTAAACCGAAAAACTGCAAATTTGTTAAGTGCAAACACCAACCCAGACCTTTGTTTGGTTGCTGTCAGCGTCACTGCAGACAAGCAACTCTATATCCTCTATATTAAGTTAGTTGGAAACATTCTCTTGAAAACTCTAGAATCTAGATGATTGATATTCATGGGTGTAAGAACCCCCCAAGGTTCAATACAATCATCTCATATTCAGATCTTTATGGTAGTTCATGTTCCGTAATCTTATAGTTATGGATACTATGCTGTTGTCATTTCACTGGTATTTTGGCTAATAAAATTTGTTTGTTTAATAATAATAATAATATAGATAAGATATAAGGGTGTTGTTGTCATTTCACATGTTTTTTTTTCTAACAAAGTCTGTTTGTTTAATAATAACTAGTTACCCATCTATCCACAGCGGGGCTCTTTATTTGACCTACTTTCTGATCAAATTTCTACATCTCCACCGTTCAGTATTCAAGTATATGTGTATAGATCATCTCTACAAAATTTTATCAAATTTGATAATCATTTGAATATTTCCAGTCGTAATTAACAAAAATGGTTCATACTAAACAGATGCGGTATGTTTATTGTTTTTTTATCGTTTTGATATCACTACATTATTGTTTCTCTTTTAAAAGTCATTTTTTTTATTACTTTCTTAACCCGAAACTCGGAAGAAAAGAATCCGTGTGTTTTTGTGGAATAAGTGTTGCCCATTTCACCCTCAAGTAGCGTGTAATTGTCAATTGTGTCCCCAATGTTTCTCTATTTCGTCCCATCAAACCCAAACCACTTCAGTTGGATGCCATTTGGATTTATTCGGTGTGATTAGGGTTTTGATCATCTTCTTCTTCATCACAGAAATGGAATCAGAGGACGATTTCGATATGCACGATGCCAACGACGACGACAACGACAACGACGAGGATTTCTACAGTGGCGGCGATGACGACGCCGCCGCCTCCATGGACAGCGACGATGCCGGCGTTGCCGATTACGAGTTCATCGATAACGACTCTGATGATTCCAATGACGCCGCCTCCCATCGCTACCAGGTACGAGTGCCGCAGATGTTGAAATCTGAAAATGACTCTCCTTTTTTGTGTTTGATTTTGATATTGGCTTAGCTGCGTTATAATGAATCATATCCATTTTCATCTCTTTTGCTCTGCTCTGCTCTTATTCTTGTTGTTGATTTTGATATCTGTGTTAATTGTGCAAGTGTTTCTTAACAAGGAATTCAATCATTTCTATCTCATGTTGTATAATATAGGTTATATCCAATGTGGTGCTTTTGTACAGGTTATTTACAAATACAGTGCTTGTTTTCCATTTTACCTTAATCGTTCTACCATCAACAATCTCATAGCTTCATCTTTCTGAAAGTTTGTACTGCTGTCTATTATTGCTGTTAATTCTTGTTGCAGCAAAACTACACTGTTCTGACGGAAGCTGACATTCGTCAACGTCAAGAGGACGATGTTACAAAGATATCTACAGTGCTTTCCATTTCAAGGGTTGCAGCTAGCATACTGCTGCGCTACTATAGTTGGTAAAATGCTGTCACCAACCTGTTGTATTTTCTTATTCGGCAACATGATCCTGTTTACTGGGACCTAAGATTAGTTTGTCTGTTCATTTTACTTTAGGCTTTGTTGTTTGCACGTTTGATTACAATGCACTTATTCGTTAGGCTTCATATCATAGTGTATTCATTGTCTCTAAAGAATCTTTACTTTTTTGCTCACAGGAGTGTAAGCAAAGTACATGATGAGTGGTTTGCAAACGAAGAAAAGGTTCGCAAGACTGTTGGCTTACCGGAGAAACCAGTTATTGAACACCATAATGCTAAAGAAGTAAGCAATTTATTCTTAAGGATGGTCATGAGAGGTTCTACCATCTTCTGTTGATAGTTGGGGATATTGGCTACTTGTTTTGTGTCGTGATGCTCTAAAAAGTTGTATGTTATTCTGATATCTTGCTCTTGTGTCTTTGGTAGTTCAATTGTGGGATTTGTTTTGACACCTATCCTTGTAAAGAGATGCATGCTGCAGCTTGTGGTCATCCTTTTTGTTTCTCATGCTGGGCAGGTTTGATATACATGTTAAAGCCATTTTTCTTTCCATATTCCTCCATGTTACTGTTTAGTTTCTCTGTTACTTGGGATTTGTTTATATAAGAGAATTATATCTGTTACGTGATCAAAGCACTGTCTCGATTGTGTGGATATGTACATTGTGTCTCGATTGTGTTATATTTGTATTTCGGCCGTATTTTTGTCTTATACTCTAATTGGTTAATGATACAAGTCTTGTATAGGCTTTCTTTTGAGTGAATTTTTTTGTTTGTCCTTCTCATTTTGCTGATCATCCATTGTAGGTTATATTGGCACGGCAATTAATGATGGCCCTGGATGTTTAATTTTGCGCTGTCCTGATCCATCTTGTGGTGCTGTTGTTTTCCAAGATATGATTAATGCACTAGCTTCAAATGAAGACAGGGAGAAATATTCTCGTTACTTTATTAGATCTTATGTCGAGGACAATAGGAAGGTAATTTCATGTTCATGAGTGATTTGTACATGCTCCCAAAACTAGGCAAATCTGAGTTGTTCTACTTGAAAAAGTTTTAAGTTATTCAATGGTTCTCGGTCACCTAGTGACCAAGGAATTTGTGGTCACTCCATTGGATCTGAATACAATGGAGAAAGCCCATGAATTCATTGTTTTGTCCTCCACTGGTGTATTCAGATCCAATGGTCAGTGGTCACAAATTCTTCACCAGGTGGTCAGGATAATACTAATAATAAGGAATATGAGTGAAGTGTTAAAGATCTATTTTCTATAATGGTATCATTTAGGCATATACTTAGTTTGGTGATATCATGGTTAATTATTTGTGAGCAATTGAGCAGTAATTGTTAGGACTGCAACTTAAAGAATTTATACTGAAATATTGCTTTAGTTTGCTGATTAAACCTTGTTTGAGCTCCTAGGGGAAAAAGAACTGTGTTTTGTTCATGTCAGTATCCAATCTAACAACTGTAAATCATAATGATTTAATTGGTATATATCGTTCCTTCCACATATTGCTATAATTATTCTGGTCCTTATCACTGGCTCTACTTTTTTCACCAATTTGTTTAACATGACGTTGACCATTATCACTGTTTCTTACTTTGTTGTTCTTTGTTCTTTTGTAGACCAAATGGTGTCCTGCTCCAGGCTGTGATTATGCTATAGATTTTATTGTTGGTAGTGGAAGCTATGATGTTACGTGCCGCTGTTCATATAGTTTTTGCTGGAATGTGAGTGCCTCTCGATTTCTCTTAGATATATATCTTGACTGCTTACAACATTTGATTTGCATATTGATGCTCATCCATCAACCATGGGTAGGGGATACCAGAAATCTCCAAAACTTAGAATGTCAAATGTGATAAGGATATACAAATATAACTTTTTTTCCTCTCGTCGTTTCAATTTTTTATGTTTCCTTTGGTTTAATATCTATACAAACACTCTAACGTACAAATCAGTTTTTTTCTTCCTCTCTATTGAAGCCATACAAAGTAACGTTTCTCATATTCCTTGTGTATTCATCGCGCAGCGTTGGATATCAATACCTTGAAAATATACTTGGAAAATTTCAGCTGGCTATGAATTTGTGGTATCTAGGCTTTATGGCATTTACTTATTGTGAATTTTAATATGCAGTGTACTGAGGAAGCTCATCGTCCCGTTGATTGTGGGACAGTGGCCAAATGGATATTGAAGAACAGTGCTGAATCTGAAAATATGAATTGGTATGGAATACACTGGTTATCAATATCAAAGTGAAATTATAAAGTACGAATAAATTTATTTAGATGTGAACTTTGAACTTCCTTGGGCCGTATGATTGCTGAGAGGATAACCTATGTGCTGATTTAGAGTGGTTGCATGGCCCAAGAGGTACCGTGATAATTTTTCTTTCTGGTGTAGAAGTAAAATTGATATTTTTTTAATAAGAATTTACTTAATTATTTAAAATACAAACAACTGTTGAAGTATTAGATAACGATTTGTTAATAATTATGATTTAATTTCAGTTTACAAGGAGTATTGGGAATTAGAGGGCCCGGTTGGTCCAATTTAAACTCCCCAACACCAAAATATCCTATAATTTGTCTATATCTATGTATAGACCTAGCCACTAAGTTGTTATGGCTGCTGGATTTCAGGATATTGGCTAATTCCAAGCCCTGCCCAAAGTGCAAACGACCAATTGAGAAAAACCAAGGCTGTATGCATATCACTTGCACACCACCTTGTAAATTTGAGTTTTGCTGGTAAGCATTTTTGGAATGCAGTTGGTTTCCTTCTGATTTCTGGTGTGCCTTAATTTTATTAAAAAAAAAAGGTATGTATCACCTAGTCTCCTCGTCTTCTAGATACATTTAATGTGTTTCTACATGCTTTCAGGCTCTGTCTTGGTGCATGGTCCGAACATGGTGAAAGGACAGGTGGGTTTTATGCCTGCAACCGCTATGAGACAGCAAAGCAGGAGGGAGTGGTATGTTAATGTAGTTTGCAACCTTATTTTGATGATTGAGGATTTTTCTCTTGTATTGTTTCTGTTAGTGCCATTATTGATTGATTGTTTATCATATGGTTATTTACAGTATGATGAGTCAGAGAAACGAAGAGAGATGGCCAAGAACTCTCTAGAGAGGTACACCCATTATTACGAGAGATGGGCAACCAATCAATCGGTATGAACAGTTTCAATAGTTTATTTATAGCTGGTTAACTTAAACATTCAGAGTCTCTGTGTATGGCACTTTTTTCGCCCAATGAATGTGCTGGCTCCTAGTATTTTTTTTTTATACTTTTGAAATAATTTAAGATAAAGCAAGGCCTGAATTACTTTTTCTTTTTTGACTGCAGTCCAGGCAAAAAGCATTAGCAGACTTGCAGCAGATGCACACTGTGCATGTAAGTAAACATTTTGTCCTCAGGGCTTTCTTAATTGATGAAACTGATCCTTATGAGCATTATGTTTCCTCCAATTAATAGTTAAGCTTTTTTTATTTTTCCATATCTCAATAGAATTGCTGTTGTGATTTAGTTTCTTCAATTTGTCTCATCGTTGATGGTGTTTTGCCCATTATCGGTAGTTCTCTCCGCTTAGTGGATTTCAAATGTACTGTTCTTTTCATCATTAAAAATAAGTACTATTCATTTTCCTATTGAATTTACTGATCGATTTGACTCTACATATGTGGTTTGCTCCACAGTTCCACATCCCATATGATGAGTAGAATGTTGTCCTTCCATATTATAGCAGTTTTCATTTTTGTCCCGAACTATTTGTTGGTTTTCATTCAACTTACTTCTACTGTTTGTGTTTTGTAGCTTGAGAAGCTGAGCGATATCCAGTCCCAACCTGAATCACAGCTGAAGTTCATTACAGAGGCCTGGTTACAGGTAAGTCACAATTTTTATTTTTCTTTCAACTGAGAACATTTTGTTGTTCTTTCTTAAATTTTCTCTGTTTGCAGATAGTTGAGTGTAGGCGAGTGTTGAAATGGACATATGCGTATGGTTATTATTTACCTGAGCACGAACATGCCAAGAGACAGTTCTTTGAATACTTACAAGGTATGTCGTTTCCTTACCTTGAAGGGAGACATTGCACCTTCTCTCTTTATTCTAAGTTTCTTACTAACATTTGTATGTGCAGGTGAGGCCGAGTCTGGGTTGGAACGACTTCATCAATGTGCAGAAAAGGAGCTGCAAGCTTATCTCAATGAAGAGGACCCACCAAAAGATTTCAATGAGTTTCGTACAAAACTTGCTGGATTGACCAGGTATTATCTCTTGAGGTATTTAAATTTGAGTACAAGGACTCATTTAAGAGATAATTAGCAAAAATTAGGGTAGTTACCCCCCTGCCTCCAGAAGGTAAAGGGGTTATGAGATGGAGACAACAGTGAAGGAGGGTAGGATGTTTGGCTACTTGATAAATTGAAGCGAGGATATACTTGCAAATTCTTATCATAGCCATAAGCAATGAGATATTCTCTTTTTCATTTCATGATTCTGCAAGTAGGGGTATTAAAGATAAGACAGATGCTACACAGCACCTGTGGCTTATTAGAGTAATTTTAATAGAGATCAGGTAACTAGGTTCACTTCTATTTTCAGTTTGCATATTAACATACTTGGAATAGTATAGCTTTCTACCTATTGATGTATTGTTCATCTTCAGTGAAAACAGTCAGTCTGCATATTGACATACTTGGAATAGTATAGTATTTCTACTTGTTGAATAGTTCATCTTCGATGAAAACAGTGTGACACGAAACTACTTCGAAAACTTAGTTCGAGCTCTGGAGAATGGTCTGTCAGATGTTGACTCTATTGGTGCAAGCAGCAAGATGGTAAACTCGAAGAGTTTGGGAGGTGCAAGTAGCAAGGGAAGAGGTGGGAGGGGCAAGGCTACAACATCCAGGTCTAGTAGCTCCAATAGAAATAATGATGATTTAGGCCACTGGTCCTGTGAACATTGCACCTTTGCAAATGTGAAGTCAGCCACTGTCTGCCAGATGTGCCAACAAAGGCGGTAGGTTAATTTTGTCTAGCAAATTCACCTAGCTGGCTGTGGGGCTTGGTTTATTGCCCTGTTGACCGGCTTGTTGAGGTGAAGTATCAACCAAGTGGGCTGGTAGGGAGGGAGAGGTGTCCTATAACCCGTGTTTAGAATCAAAAAATGCAAGGACAAAGAAAGGGTTGGGGGAAGCAAAGGAGAAGACACTTTGTACGTCTCGTGTTAATGGAATGTGAGCGGTATATAGTTCCTGTTGTTTGTCTATCTTATCTGTGCCCGTCTTGTTTCACGCAAATGTAATTTAATGTAATTTTATTAATTAATTAGTTACTGATGAAATTGTAGCAAGTTTGAAGCTTCATGTGGGTTGTAAGAGTAAAACTAGTCGGGGGACAATATACTGAATTGGCCCCTGCATAGATGAAATAAGTATATGTATGTCCTTTTATCTTATTTTAGATTCGAACTCTTTTGATTCAAGAAAAAAAGAAACCCTTTTGTCACCTGAAAATTTGAACAGTACAGTAAAGTAACAAGATTTTTTTTGGGGATGTAAATTGAATCTAGATTTTGTATCCTAATTTCGAAACTAGCCTAAACTACCCCTTGTTTAGGGTTCGAGTCCAAGTTTCTCAAGAAGGACAGTGCCGTTTATAAAAAAAAATTCTCCCAACAGTCACTGCTCAATTTTTCATCTATTAATTGAGAAAATGAGGAAAGTAAGTTGCACCATCTTTGCCGATGAAAAATATATGTTGGCCAGGGTGGACATATGGCTCTGAAGGACCTTTGTTAACCAAAATTCATCTGGAAGTCACTGCTCAATGATGAGAAAAATGGCATACCACTTGGATTCTTTAAGGTCGATATTGTATTCCAACAATGAGCTTTTGGAAACACGAAGGTGGCCGGGATTACTTCGGTGAAGCAATCCAAGATACCAATGGCAGGAATTAGGATATAAATTAAGATGATACCCACATCAGAACTAACCAAAATAAAACCATCGGACTATCCCACACTTCGAATCAAAGTAATTAATCATCAGGAAAAAGGGAAAAAGAAAAAAAAAAAAATCCAAAGTGATGCAACTGATTCCAATCTATTGATCATTTCCAATGCCCAAGATCCACTGTGCAAGATGAGTCAAATATGGCGCTTGGGAACTGCTGCTCAGTATTGGTGCTAGGCTCTGAAGCTCCGCATTGAACTCCCTCTCGAATTTGCTGCAATAAAGGGTTACGGAGAGTTAGAGAGTAACAGGGACAATTGTCACTGTATGATCATGTGCGTCTTTCACACCCACTTCAAAGTTCAAACTTACAGGATAGCATCAGTAAAATTTGTGTTGCTGGAGCTTATTGATAGTGTCGGACATCGGCTCCGTGATTTGGACTGCTTAGGTTTTTCTGACAGAAGGGAACTTATCAACCACTGAGTAGCTGAAGCATATTGTAGGCAAAGTGATTTCAGCCTCTCCACCTGCTATTCAGAGAATTCACTATTAGGAAAAACCCAAAAACCAATACCAAACCCAAGTTCTGAGCATAGATCCAAATTTCCAAACAGATGTAATCCCAAACCTGTCTTAATCTGATCCTCCATGATCTATACATTCGGGATTTATAGAGGACAAACATGAATTTTCAGATTCTGATCCGAAATCTTTGGTGTAGACTCAAAAAATATTCTATATGGACAAATCCTTGGGGTAAATTAATGAGATACAGAAAAACAGAAAACTTGGAGTGTCAAATTCTCTAATTCGCTTAAACCCGAATTTTAGAATTTAATTAACATTAAAAAGTTAGAATTATTGTTTGGACCATTATACTCTACATACGATCTAATTACAGGACAGAAGAAAACACAGTCCAAGAATTTCATCCAATCATTATTATATAATAATTTACCGATATTGTTAAATTTAAATTCCCCTAAATTCACGAACTTATCAAGATTTATTCAACGCTCGCAGATCTCCTTCGCCTGAAAAATATCTGGTCTTTTTTTTCTTCTTCTTTCTTATCGATTTTTCTGTAATCAAAACTGTTCACTCTTTTCAATATGAGAGATCTCCTCCGACCTTTTCAAGGATTTTTGTTTTTTCTAGTTATTATGCAAGTAAATCATATGAGAAAGCAAACCTTCAGAAATTCAGGCAAAAGAAGCAAACATCCTCTCAAGCACTTGTCAAGGACGAAGTCATGGTGTTGAATAACCTGCATCAAGAAGAGCCTCATAAGAGTAACATGAGCTTCTCTGTTTCTTTCCTTATTCTTTGTGTCACATGAAGAAACACAAGTTCTATAAAAGAAAAAGACCAGACCTCATCTATGCTCTTTGCAGTCTGAAGCCTATTATGCATCACATGCCAATTGGGTTCAAGAACCTGCAAGCAAGAAGCTCGGTAGTGAAAACGCATAAGGCCTTAACAATACGAGGCAAAATATAGTTCAGAATATGTAGAAACAAAAATGCAAAGATTTTCATCTGTTTTCTTCCAGGTCAACAGGATAGAATGAGGGTGCAACTGCCAATCGGAAGTATAGCCAAGTGTATCAGACTCAACGACTAACATGCTCTGCTGTGTGAAAAGAACCAAACAAAGAAAGCGAACCAATACAAAGCTAAAGGGAAGTGAAAAAAAAGAAGATAACTAAGAAATAGACCTTTTTCTTTTTCATTTTTTTGGAGTATGAAACTAAGAAATATACTTGGGATGGCAAAAAGAACTACAGTACAGCTATGGCATGGCAAAGGCATCCCAAAACGGAAAATATAGATGGTGAGAGGGCACAAGAAATTAAGAAAGCAAAACCTGCCTCAAATGTTAGATAGTGTAGAAGGCTGTTAATAAATTTAAGCATGCTGCGACAGAGGAGAGATGATCTGCAGACAGCAGATCCACGCGTGTTCAGGGCACGAACTCCCTGCAATTACATACTCCCACTCAATTAAGCACAGACATGAGGCTACAGACCTGGCTACGTATCATAAAAATGGAGTCTAGTCTGTACCTGATGCAATTGCCACGCCCCACAAAGTTGGCGTTCTACATGCTTACAGTGGAAAAGGAAGCGGAAAATCAACTGATACTTTGTTAGGGCTTTCTTAGAGATCACTATAGACAATGGCCACCTAACCTGTAAATAGGAACCAAATGGTCAAACGAATCAAAGAGAAATGGGGCTAGATCATGGTGCGGGTGAGATCAAATAGCATGATATTCTAATTTTGAATATTCAAGCTCCATGGAGAAAATTGAAACCGTGAATCTCCTGCCAAATATAAATCGTCTAAGTAATAATAAAAAAAATCCATTCTAATTTTGAATATTCAAGCTCCATGGAGAAAATTGAAACCGTGAATCTCCTGCCAAATATAAATCGTCTAAGTAATAATAAAAAAAATCCAAATATATTTTTTTTATTATTACTTAGACGATTTATATTTGGCAGGAGATTCACGGTTTCAATTTTCTCCATGGAGCTTGAATTTTTAAAATTAGAATATATATATATATATATATATATATATATATATACCCCATCTAGTGCATTGCTTTAGAGAAAAGGTCTCACACAATCTTTCAGCAGACCTTATAATTCAAAGAAAATGTCTCAAGCCCAGTTAAGCTCAGTGGTTCCTCTAGATCATTATCATCAAGGACATTCCTGCTCTTTTCAAGATCTTTAAGTGTCCCTAGTCTTTTAAGCAAAGAAGATGTTTCCTGACGCAAAACAGCAAAGGTATTAGTACAAAATCTTATCCAGGTTTTTCACATAGAAACAAAACGTTATAGCTGTTTACCACACAAACATGTTAAGTCCTCATGGCAGGGATCTGCTGCAGCTGCTGTGGTTCGCAAAGCAAGGTCTAGTAGAGACTATTTAGCCAACAAAAACTTTAAACATCACTTATCTCCAAAATAATAAAAGTATTTGCCTGATAGGGCTATTGATGAAGATGAAAGACGTACTTGCAGTTTCTCTACAGAAATGTCATCAAGCTTTTTCATAAGCTCATCCCGAGCAATATCCATAAAATGAACTAAAAAGTCACCCTGAAATAAACATCAGGGTTATCTAACTGATTTGCATAATAATTTATAGTATGGCAAAACTTGAGGGAAAATATTATACTTAATAACAGCATGGTAGAATGAATTAAACATCACCGACCTAAAAACCAAGCATGCTGGTGCTTGACGTAGCTAATACCCAAGTGTTCAAAACCCACCCACGATGTATGGTGAACTTAGGCAGAAACATACAAATGCTCAATTATTCCCAGGGAATATTAAGTTAATACTGACCTAGCACCTGACCTAATATAGATGACCGAAGCTTTCCAATCTCAATAGTAGATGAAGCACAAATATTCATACTAAAACATATTGCAGATTTACCAATCTACTTACAAGTTCACTGGTCATGGAGTATATACCTGATCAAGAAGAAGGTAGTGCTTTATAGATCGTAGCTTTCCCATCAGATCATACTACACGGGGAAATAAAAATTCAAAAGATTAGACAATTTGTTCAGGAAAACAGATGATAATTCATGCACAGATAAATATTTATGGCCTCAACTTTTCTTTGATAAGATTTAAGAGCTCGCTGCTGGAAAAGTCATAAGCAGATTTTATACACTCAATATAACGATGATTTGATCCAAAGCTCATCAATTTCGAATTTTCAGATACAGGGACCTATTCATACAATCCAGTCACTGATTGATACTAATGACACCACAAAGGGGGTGAAGAACTGCACAAAAATAAGATAACCATGGTAGAACCTGAACATGGTGCCCACATTCTCTCCTGACATTTAGATATTTTCCGGTGATCAAAATTGTTCCAGCAATATTTGCAAGAAAGCTTGGAATTCATCCTTAAGGCTGTAACGTTGCCTCCAATACTTGGCATCATAGTCTTGAGTGAGGCTTTCCTGTAACACATTAAGCATAACGCTTTGATGGGATTACCAATCCTCATTTATATATAGGAGAATGCAACATAAAATTCACGAGTGTAAGGCTATACAATACCTTCTGAAGAGATTTGTTCTCAGCAATGAAAAATTCACTGTAAGGATCATCAATAACTCCTTCATAGACCCACCTATAAGAGATTAATTTCCAAATATTGGGATCAAACAAAGTATCCTTTAAATAAAGTAAAATGATAAATCCAAGTCAGAAGCTTATAGGATTGGATATACAGAAAGAAGGGATGTAAATGATACTCATGAAAAAGTATGAATAAAAAATTAAAGGAGAGAAATGAAACAGTTGTGGAGAAAAACTGCATTTTGTCTAGAATGGGGAAACAAGTTAATTGTTCCATTACAGTACCAGAAGACTTAAAAAAGAACATAACACGAGGTAGCATCTTCAGCATATCTAGTTAACCAATCGCATTTAACAGAGATATTTCTAAGGATTTCAGGTATAAGACACTGCAAATGGACGTCGCAATTCCCACAGCAAAGAATGGAAAACATTCCAGAAGGGTACCTCTCCAATATACCCAGGTAGGCATTGCTAGCACATTCAGCCATCTTTTCTAGCAATGACCTTACAGCAGTATCACCGGCCATGGCCTTAGCCTGAATATTTCAAAGACCCACATTAATATGAATTAGCAATTGAAGAAAAAAAAAATAGAGAAAGATAGTGTGAGGAAGAAGAAGCTGAGAATAATATACTAGTAAGAGTGAGTGCTTATTATTCCAAAAGAAGCAGCTAAAGGTTATGTGATTTTTATTATCCAAACAAAAATTAGGTAACACAAAGATAAGAACTAACCTGACTCTGCACAAGGTTAAGTACTGCAGAACCTGCAAAATTATTAGCTGAAGCTTTCTGGATTACAGTTGATAGTGCTTGCATAGATCCCATCATTGGCTGAAACACACAGTAGATAATTTATTAAATAGTGAAAAAGAAAGAAAAAGGAAGCTTTAAAGTGGTGAAATTTGTCAAAGAGAAGGTGAGACCTGACAGTAATTCCACAAGCCTTGTAAGGACAGTCTACCAAGTCGAAATTGGTGTTCCAACTGTGCCACCATAGCCTGGTAATCCTAATAAAGAATGAAAGGATGGAGGTATTCAATGAGGAGATGAATGATGAAAAGTATATATAATCTTAAAAGGTGAAGTGAGAGCAAAAGTAAATGAAGAATGTTACTACGAGGAGGGCCCTGAGTGCAGCAGCAAAGGCATGATTAACTAATCCATTCTTGAACTGAGATCTTGATTCAACAAACTAATTGATGAGCATAAAACTCTCGCAAAGAGGAAACAACCGTTTGGCCAATTCCTGAAGAAGCAAAGAAATTTGAGTAACAAAAACTTAGAGCTAAATGTTTAAAGCAACTAATTGAAGTTGATTGATAACCTGAAGAGCTAAATCCATGGATGCATCAAGTTGAAAGGTGAAATCATGGTCACTACCGCGGACTCTTTTGGAAGACAAGAGGTCATCGATGACAACCAGTTCCTAGTATTAGTGGTCATGTCATGCGTCATCATCATAAAACATGAGAAATACAACTTCATAGTTGAACTCACTCACCTGGACAGCAGCATTGTAGCAACCAACAAGATAGCAACACTGATAAACAAACTCACGCATGCGCGACGTCGTTTTGGTTTCCTGGACAATAATATCCAAAGAGGGCAACCCAAGGAGACAAGGTTGAGATTAAAAAAGTAAAGTGGGAACCTGGTGGAAGCGGCCGGTGAGGAACGGCCTCTCGGAGTTCCAACGAGGGGTGGGTCTCCATCGGAAACACTTTCTTTTCTCTCTCCCTCTCTCTCTCTCTCTCTCTCGCTTCTTTGACCCATTTCATTTCAAGCGACTAATACAAATTTAAATACTTGCTCGCTCCTCATGCTTGCCCCTCTTTTATTAATTAATAAATTCATTCATTTGATGCATTAGAGTTAATCACATTTCAATCATGTAAATCAATCAAAAACCAAAATGAGACCTACAACAGAAACATTTGCATCTTCCCAAACAAAATATCGCATTTCTTTGAATTTATGAATCGAAAAGTTACAGAATTTGTTAGGAGTTACAGTAAACAACTTGGATATCTTAATTGCTAGATGTTGTTGGCTGCTTCAACAGAGCAGACTTCTTCCGGCAAGTCAGTCTGCATGAAATGCGTCCTACATATATATGTAACCAAGACTGTTTATACAACATTTGCAGAATGCGAGTACAACTTTGCTCTCTGCACATATTATTACACACTCCTCCTAGTTCTGTAGACAGTATAAGCCAACACTACTGGAATTGTGAGGCTGTATCCTGGAAAATTGATTATGGGATTCATCTCGTAAGCTTTGATCAGAACCCTGCAATTCTGTAATCCAAACACCAAAATACACAATAAGGTACAACAGTACAATGTAAAAAATGCCCTTTTTACAGAAAGCGGAACCATACAAAGAAAGAACGAGCACATGCATCTTTCAGGTAAAATAGTGTTAGTAATTGTACTCGAGTATTCAAGAGTCCATATAAATGTAATGTATGATGAACCCAAACCAGGTATTTCAAGCCAACAAAGAGATGTAAAAGAAACCTCACCATAAAATGCTTCCCACAAATAGCCAAGCAAAAAACCATAAGAACTTTCCGAATCCACCGTTCTCCAACATAGGAATTTGATTTCCTATTGCCCCCATAACCATACCATAAAGATCTCTTTCCTACTTGATCTGGATCATCCTCTTTCTTTCCTGAAAGTGTAAGAACATGTTCCCGATAGATCTGTTTTTCAGCCGCTAAAGCTCCACTGACCAAAATAGCAGGAAAAACTACAAACAAGAGATGTGGAAGAACAACCACCATTACATCTGGAGATCCAACGTATTCATGTTTTCCATTATCATTGAAAGATTTAACCACCCAGCCCATATACGTCATGTATCCTTTATCCTTGCCGTCAGTGAACACTTGCCCAATAAACCATGGGAATAATACGAGGTAAAATAAGTATCCTAATAAACCATACCATGCAAGGGGAACCCTGCAAAGCTCCTGTGCAACCCACACTGAAATATTAAGCAAGCCCTTGTTCTTGTAAGTAAAATGCTTATTTGAGAACATGAGGAGAGCTTTTGGAACCAGGAGAATCAAGAGTGAAAAATATACTGCAGACCACAGCATTGGGTAATATAATGCAGCCCATTGACAACCCATGACCATAAACTCCTTCCAGGTCCATGAAAGCTTCGTACTAAGACCATTAACAGAAAATGGCCTCAAATCACTTAAAGTCGATCTTCCCATAAAGTCAGTTGCTTCTATTTGCAACCAATATCTATCTGGAGATGGATCCTCAAAGGCTCTATAATTCCATCGAGCAATATAAAGATCTCCCCTGGAAGTGTTATGCTCGAGCTTTATCATGGGTCCCTCAAATACCAAACTGAGATATCCAGGTCTTGTGTCATAGATCATAGCTGTAACTGACACAAGTGGAGAAACAGTAAACACCAGGGCTCTAATTGCCTCATATGATACAGGTCCCATAGCATGACATTCATACTCATGACGGGATGAAAATGTTGACATGAGTTGTGAATCAAGAGGAAAAGTTGGCAATATGATAGTTTTCTTGGTGCCTAACTTGAAGTCAACATCAACATATGAAACATGACCTCTATCAATGGCCAAAATCCGCATAGCTCTGCTCCTCCTCCAGTCGCCCATCTCCCATTCCCAGAATTCATTGGCCATTGGGGCATCAGTTGAACAATTAACAGGAGGATCAGAAGATAGTTGGTGTACATTAAGCTGGAAAAATTGTGGCAAAAATGAAAACTCATGACTTAACTGATGGCGCCTCTTCAAGTTTTTACCGAACCTTGCATGTAGATGGCCACATATATAAGCTGATATGGAATGATTGAGGAAAATATGTTTGAGGCTCTTCCCGGAGTGTGAGGTTGCTGAGAATGAAAGAGGGAAATGCCCAAATGAAATCTTGCTGACTGGCTCTTTTGATTGAGAATCCCACTGGGAGAGCTCCATATCTAATTCTGATAATAGTTGATCAGTGGGATGCCCAAAAAGATTAGTTGGGCCTCGTACACCAACAGACATAGTGGTATCAACTCCAACAAACAGATGCTTCCGGTCAGCAGTCTGGAACAGAATGGAGATGGAATAACTATTAGGGAAATATGCATTGACATGCCAGAATCTTTTATGGATTTAGAGTTTAAATCAGAACTTGAGTAGAGTATTGAATCTTTGGGACTAAAACATAAAGAGAGTGAGTAACCTGAAGAGTGACACTATTGAGATAGGTAGCTCTCCCCAGCTGCCCATTGATGCTATACTTATCAAAGAAATCAAAGGCACCACCAAGTAGAGGGACACCAAAATTATCGTGATTACCTCTAAGATCAAAGAAGGCACTCTTGTCAAGTCCACTCCTTTTGATAACATTTTCCATCACAGTCTGGTATTCCACCCACTCCTCCTCGTTTTGTTTCATTGTTGACAAATCCTTGCTTTTTCCGTCTAATGAAAAAGGATTGTTACTATACAACACAAATACAAACATTTCTGTGTCTTGTGCATTCATCTAATCAAAAAGTATCAACATTGGATATATATATATATAAACAGAAAGAAACAAGTGAGTGAGGTGGGGGGGGGTACCAGTGAGATCACCAGTGATGAGGACGAGAGAAGGTTTGATTATGGAGAGAGCAGGGCCCACAAGACTGGTGAAGTCTGTTGCTCTTTCGGGATGGTGGACACTGAAATGGAGATCAGAAAGCTGAACCACCCACACCACAGACTCCGGCGCTCCTTTCACATCGATCACACCATTTGGGTTTGCAGCACAACACAAGCCCCAGGGAATGAGCATAACCATAAGCACCTTCATCTTCATTAGATTGAGTTGATTCTCATTCCCCATCTTCTCGGTCGCGCTTGGCCGTCCGTCTTTGGCACAGTCCTTGTTCCTAAATAAAATATAGTCCTTGTCCTTGTCCTTGTCCTTTGTCAAATAAAAAAGGAATTACAGCAGTACCGAGAGGAGGGATAAGAATAGATTTACAAAGATGAAAAACGAATAATGAAGCTGAGAGAGGGAGGGGTTCTCGCTCTGCTGTGCTAATTGCTCCATCAAAATTAGGCGAGGGCTTGTGTTTCAATGTGAGTAGTAATCCTCTTCTACATTTATGGGTATTGCTTTACGAGTTCTACTGCTTTTGCTCGAGTTTGCTATCCATCCATTATCGTCTGTGTTCTTTATGATTTTATTGGATTTGAACTATGAAATTGAGCCTTCCCTCTTGGTGCATTGTTTTCTCTGCTTTATTCTTCTCTTTTTTTAACTAGCTTCTTACATTCCTTGCTTTAATTCTGCCTTTTCTTTCTTCATCTGCTAATCAGTGACGCCAACAATTGTATAACACTGTGATTTGTAGACCAAGCCTTATGATCATTGAAGCTTTATCTCATTCCTGAGCATGAGTGGGCTTTGAGTTTTCAAGTGATAAAGGAGATAAACTGAGTGAGGGGGTGTGGTGTGGGTTAGACATAGTGAGGTTCATGCTGCCGACCAAAGTGATTCACATGACCGTTACCAATATCCTTCTCCCATAGATTGCCTTGTACCTCAGGAACCTCGCTTTTATAGTGTTTCTAATTTCACCAAAGAGGCAAAAAGTACAAGTTCTAGATTGCTTCTACTGCCAAATGCATTCATACTTTCCCACTCTGATGGCTTGCCGAATTTAGTTACCACCCTGACCACTTTTTAGTCTTAGACTTCTACAATAACATCTCTTGTCTGTTTATCATAGTCATTTGTCATTACTGGTTGTATTCAAATCAAACAATTCTGAGATAAAACTAATGACGTCTTTGTAAATACTGTCATTATCCAAATCCAAGGATTGTATGTATTTAAAGACCTATTTTTGTAGTGTGACCTTTCAATGGGAACCATGATGCTACAGTCTACTTTTCCAATTCGGGAGAAACAAATTCATGAAAGATTGTCCATTACTCTTGCAACTGGTCTTGTCCAGAACTGTTGCAGCGAGCCGAGTTTCGGTATGCAGACATCAAAGTTTGGCTTTAACTCTCTGCCTTCTTTTCCCCAAAGGAGGTAAACATTTTGGGATCAAGTGCTTTCTGTGGTCGTGAACATTTGCATTAATTATGGTCTTATGCTGCTTGTGAGCCTTCTTGGACATCAAAATTGTTCGAAGAAGATTGTTGTTTCTCATTTTGAAAGAAAATCAACTGCACTATATTTCCTAATGAATCTTAACAAGTTTCCCAATAATAGTTGTTTTGTATGTATCCTTCTTGCCGAATGCACTTCTACTTTGTTCTCACATTCTTGCTCGGACTTTCACTTTTTCCTCTTCTGGGACTCCATTCCTGTTTCCCGTATCCATAATTCCATTTTTATTTTTCCTGAACATGATTCCCATTTCCGGAATATTGCTGTGTAGTATGATTGCCCTGATTTTGAATTTGGTGCTGTATGTTAGAAACTTATGCCAAAATCCTTCATTTATGAAATGGGAAGACTACTCTCACCCTGTAGACCTAAGGGACCTTGAACTTAAATGTAGTAGTAAAGTTTATGTGCAGTCCAATTATAGAGACAATTGATACCAAACAAGAGTTTTGTTTGCAAAGTTGAAGGATTGTATTTATACCAGGTTCCAAGTTTCAAAACTGTATGTAAGAATTATTAGTTTCCCAGCCCTAATGCAACTAGAAAAAACACTTGCAACAAATACTGATGCCTTTTGGTTTTATTAAAAGTATATCAATGCCCTTTTAACCTGCTTATCTATGTTATCCTGAAGCAGATTTCAGGCAAGAAAGCATCAATGGGGATTAGTCTTTGCCTTGGACACAGGTGGGTTTCCTGATAATGGTAGCCAAGAGAGTGTCAACGACGACAACTTCAATGATCTCAATCGCACTCGTTTAGGTCGAATAGTGACTGCAGCTGGAAGACAGCTATTAGAGAAGCTGAACTTAGCTAGAAAAAACTTCCCCATGAAGATATTTCTACTTCTTTTGGGTTTCTACACAGCAAATGCGTTGGCCACGATCCTTGGGCAGACGGGAGATTGGGATGTTTTGGTTGCAGGAATTGTGGTTGCAGCCATTGAGGGTATCGGTATGCTCATGTATAGAAAGCCCACTTCCCCTTCTTTGTCAAGTGGGAAGCTCAAGTCTTTTGTCATGCTGATGAATTACTGGAAAGCTGGTGTATGCTTAGGCCTCTTCGTGGATGCTTTTAAATTGGGTAGTTAGAATATGCTCATATTATGAAAGATGTTGATTGTCCTAAATACGTGTTCTAACCACCTTTGCGCCATGACCTCCATTTGATGGATTGTCTAGACCGCAGTCCAATTTCAAGTTTTCAACTGCAGTTGTGCAAATAAGTATATAGTTCGTCTTAGTTCGTAGATTCGTTTTGCATTATGAAACGAGATAACGTTCAAGTTCAGATATTGTCTACAAGCAAGGAAAACCTAAAATAAGTTAAAGTTTGTTCTTTGATCGCATATTCTGTAGCTAAATATTAGCACTTCCCATTCCTAAACGACCATGGGAAGAGCGTGATCGACGACAAAAATCACGAACAGCCAAGCTCAAGATGTTTTCTCCCCTTTCAATGTATTAAATTCATACTAGCATCTGGAACAGTAAGGCAAATACTACCATTTCCTACCTGTCACAACCATAGTCGCACTTGTATAACAACTAAATTGGCATTTATTTCTTTAATCAGGAAAACAAAATTCATGTATGAGATCATCTAACTCTCTAGCAAGAGCAAACTCATAAAAGCCAGTGTTGATATGTACAATACACATTAGAATGCCAACTATCTGAGGTCAGGACGGTTTTTCAGACTTTTTCCCTTCCGATTCAATCTCCTTTACCTTATCCACAACGTACTGAACTTTCTTTGACAGGTCTTCTGTATGTTCCTCAATGTGTTCAAATAGAAGGTCTATGACTTTTCTTAGTGAAGCAGACCGCTCTCTCTCAAGGAACAGCTCTTGAGTTAATTCTTCGATCTTCGTCTTATCATCCTACAACACAATGGGAAAGAGAAATGAAATTCAGGCCATATGAACAACAAATACATGTCATTTCTATGATTCTACTTTTGATAGGTAATGCATGTATTAGTGAACTAACTATAAGAAGCTAATGAACTAACGTAGCCAACTATAAATAATATGAGCTCCTAATATGACTTTTCGCAAAATGTAAGAGCAGTCATCAAACAGTCTCATAAACACTTGATGTCAGCTAGCCCTGGCCTGCAAGGGGCTTGAAATAAGAATTCCGACTTGAAGACGGAATAAATTACCTACAGAACAATGATGGTCAAACAACCACAAGTGAGGTACCAGATTTTCAGTACCCCCTTTGATCTCACTCCCCAGAAAATAATACAGAAAAATGTGTAAAAACACCAATATTAAGGACTTTATATAGAAAAGTTCATACTTGCCGGGCAATGAAAGGAATTGAGAAAACCGGAAGAAAAATTCCTGAAAAGATCATTTTCTTTTGAGACCCGGATCCAAGATAAACTAAGAGCTCTTCAGCTTTAAAAAATCTATGACCTTAGACTGAAAGGATTAGTTTCCTGCGATTTAATTTTTTTTTTTCTTCTTCTTTGAAACTTCCAAATCCACATAAGCTGTCATATGTTTCTATACAATCTTCTATGTAAACACGTGCACACGATTTATAGAATCACTTAAGAATCTATTTAATATGAATTGATAGGCATCTGAAAAAAAAAATGGACAAGGAAAACAAAACAAACTAAGTTAAGAAAAAATGTACAATATCACAGTAACTGACCCGTATTTGATCCTCAACCAACCCTTTCGGACGTTTGCTCGGTGTTAGTGTATGATTGTGCTCCTTGATAAACTTTGTAACGACCCACTTGTCAATATTCAGTTTTTTTATCGATAGCATTGCCATACAACCTATCCTAGTGGGAGCCCGTGGGTTTATGGTCTTCTTGTCACGCCTATCAGGCTTCCGGTAACCCTCTTTGCTGCATACAAATGTTCGCGCAATGACAGTACCATCATGTTTGGATCGAGACAGATAGTTCATACGAGTATTGAAACCCATACGCAAGCCATAGACATTATAAAATGCTTGCGCACTTACTTCTGTATCAAATTCCTGACCCACATATGGCTCATCAACTTCGAGTAGAGATCCATCTTGAGTAGAGTTTTGAGTCCTTTCATCATTTTGTACAACCCAAAGTATCTTCTGAAGAGAAGTGCCTACCAACGCACCATGATTAGAACGCTTCAAGTCGGCACCATTTGACGCCTCATTTACATCTATATCGACTACAGAATCCACTGCAATATTCAGATTCATGGAATCAAAAGTATGCCTTGCACTGGTTTTCAGTGATCAGTACCTATACAGCCAACAAGAATACCAGAAATGATGATGAATGGGCTTCTTTAAAACTAGTATTTGAGTCCACAGTCGTTACTACTAATAGGTAATTTATATTGCCAAACAAGCCCTCTTAAACAAACGAATTTCCATAATCCATAATTTCAAATAACAAGAAATCAGAGACAACCCCAGAAACCATTCGCCAAATCAACAACAGTAAAATTCGATTTCAATCTTCAAATAAGTGAGAATGTGAAGCTGAGCCAGTTATTTAAAGACCACCATAGAATATTTCAATTTCGGAAACTTACTGAATTATGAAGACCGAAATTCAGAGGTCAGATCCATAACAACTCCACGTTTGCTTCAGACAGAAGAGGGATGGTTCGTGGGGATTTGAGTCTTCGTGTTTTATACAATTGGGTCGGGTTGTTTAGAAATCCGGGTCACTCAACTTGGCCCAGGTCCAGTATATTTCGACAACACTCGAGTAAAAGGACGAGTCTTATAGCAATTTTGCCGGTGCTTACTGCTTACCTAGTAACAATCCTCTCGTTCCTGTAGCAGCACTAAGATGTTATTTACTATATTACATTCGGCCTAGGGGTCCTGCACTGTTCCTAAGCACAGTAGCTAAGCTCGGCGTAATTACCGTTTTGTCCCTGTTTTATGCGGTTTGACGAGAGTGCCCTTAACCTGTTTTTTTTTCTCTTCGCTTTCTTTCGTTCTCTTCACTTTCTCTTTGGATCATGATATGATATGGGAGCTGTAGAGGCTCAGTTTCGTGTTCTGGTTTTGATGATAGCATCATTGACAGAAAGCCGCTGACTCTTTTTTTCCTTCTCGCTATTGAGGCAAGTCAGGGTTGGTGGTGGCGTCTTCTTCTTCTTCCTTTTTCGATTAAATCTTCTTCCTCTTCCTTTCATGCCTCCAAACTAAAGAAATCACAGCTTTCTTCCTACGACGCTGCCCCTTGATCTGGATATAAAAGGATTATGCATCTGCTCTTTTGTTCTTTTTTTGTTTGATCGGATCCGACTGTCCGGCCCGACTCGAATTTTCAGGTTTGTGCTTAATTTGTTCTGTTCTGCTTCCAATAACATTGCTTTTTGCTTCTTTTGTGCGATTTCTGGATCTGGGTGTGTTGGGTTTTGACGAAGTTGGGATTTTTGCTTCCAATTGGGGTTGATTTTGGTTTTGTTACTGGATGACCATGAAAAAGTTTCATCCTTTCGCGAATTTTTGGTTTTGGTCACACAATTGAATTTGAATTCCTTCATTTTGAGGTTTTGTTTCTGGGTTCCGTAATTTGGATTTTAAGGAGTGAAATTTCTGGGTTCTGTTTGCCTTATGGATCTCTTAATTGTGGACTTGGATCATAAATTATAGCATAATTGTAGGAGTAGGATTCCTTGATTGACGATTGCTTCCTGTATATGTATGGGGTTTTCATATCAATGAATATTCATTCATCCAAATTAGCTTTCTTTCAATGTGTACCAAATTCATATATGATTTCATTTACTTCTAGAATGAAAGGGCTTGATATAAAGGGCTTTAGATTATTTTTCTCTGTTTTGACAATGCTACTCTTGGTCTTGATATAAAGGGCTCCAGAGTTAAGCCGACATCTCTTTCTTCCTCTTTTCTGTTCTCTGCTTTATGCACTGTCCGTGTAGCTCTGTGAGTTGTGGGGTAAAGGACGAGGCCACACTTGGGTTTTATTTTTTTTCTTTTGGGTGAACGAGTGGAAGAGAGAGAGTTGTAGAGAATTTGTTCTTTGCAAGTTTAATGTAGAGAATCCCTGATCTGTAAGCTGCTGCTGGACGAAGAAACTGTGGACAATGAATCCACCAAACAAAACCAAATTCGGTTTCTCTGTGAAATGGTAATCCCATTGGACATTGGGTTATTCTGTTTTTGCTTTTGGTTTTTAAAATTAGATTTGTTTTTTGTTTCTTTAGATTATGGAGTTTGGGATATTAGTCTACTGATTGAAATTTATGTAGTGAAATTTTCCTATGATTTTTGGCATAAACTTGAGCATCAGATCGAAAACCAAATTAAAGATGAATCATAACAAATTTTGATATTTAAATTTTGTTTGATACAACATAGTGTTTACTTTTTTACTGTTTTATTCTTCTTCTTTTGATGAATAATTATCAGAGTTTTTTCCTGTAACTTTAGGGTTAAAGTAGAGGTAAAATATGTTTTCTCCATCTTAAAAGAGAAGTGTTCTCTGTGCAGGTAATTTGATTTGTACCTGAGACTTCGTTATCGTTCTCAATCACACTGTCTGTGATCACTTAGAAATTTTAACCCCGATGAGGTCACAAACCTGTTACGGTGTACTTTGGTAAATAAAGTAAGTTCAAACAAACTTAGCGTACCAAATTCCATGTATGATTTAATTCACATCTAAAATCACATTATGTATTACTTTACGTTCAGTTCATGTTGAATTTTGAGTTACTACTTATTAGTATCTTTCCTTTGTGCAGTTGAGTATACCAATTGAGCATAAAGAGGATTTGTATGAGAATGTGTAGGAACTAGGAAGAATGTGTTTTGTTTTTAAGGAGTTGAACTACATGGTTTTGGTGTCGCAAATTTATACTACATTCCAATGTTAAATTTGTCTATCAGTGACTTGCTTCTGTTGTTCTTTATTTTGGCATTTTGCTTTTTCTCTGTTTTCTTTTCTTATATAGGTTTGTAGTTTCATGTATCATGTCGTTGTTTTTATCTTAATGAAATTATGATTGTGATTTGGTGGAGTATTCAGAAATGATAGAGCAGATTAATGATAAGTAGTTGTTATACAGTGGCAATGATACACATCCACCCTATAATTTTCCATTTTTTCTGTGGGATTTCTCACTGGAAATGATCCTTTGATTTTTCATCAACTTTCTTTTCCTTCTTTGCCCCCCATCTTTCAAATTTAGGATGCTTGAATCATTGGACAAATTTCTCCAAGCATCCATGTTTATTGGTGTGAGGAATGAAAGACATTCTTGAGAGGAATATGCCTATTTAGCATCATCAAACTGAGTCTCAAAAAAGATCTTACCAAAGGAAGATGAAAAAGAGAGGACTTCCTAGCAGAAAGGATTATAATAAACAAGTTGTGATAAATTAGCTGTATTTTCAATGCTTCATACTGGAAGAATATATTGTTATGGTTGAAATCCTGCTAAACACCTACATTATTGTAATTTTGTTTATAAATTTTGTGTATATTACAAATTTATCTTTTTATACATACATTGTGCTTTCCTATATATGGTGGATGCCCTTTGTCCATTTATAAACAAAACATACTCATGGAAAACAATCAACACAAACACCATATTCTATCGAAGACATTAACGGAAGTCCGCAGCAACGCGCGGGCACCATATCTAGTTCACTACATTAGATCTCGAGCAGTTAAAATGAACTACAGGAAATAAATACATGAAACAACAAGCCAACGACTAATTCTCATACAATTTGATTGATTAAATTGAGAATTACATCGAAGGTTTAGTGCTGAATTTGAAGGTAACATAGCAATCCAGCGAGATACCAAATGTGACGCCTTTACATATTTTACAATTCAGTACATTATTAATATGAATGACTGGAGACTAGCGGGGATTTTGACGGCCTTTTCCTTCAGATGATGCAATGTCTTTGAGAATGTCATTAACGCGCAGGATCTTTTGTGAGAGGTGTTGAGTGTGATCATCAATATGATTGAATAAGAGGTCTATGATTTTTCTATATGAAGCAGACCTCTTTCGCTCAACCATCAGCTGTTGAGTTAATTCTTTGATTTTCATCTGTTCATCCTGCGAGTAACAACATGCTTGGTTATAACTTCCACCAACAATCGTGGAAAACAAAACAACATAAATATAGCTCAGTGATTATGTGCACACACATTATTATGCCCGTAGAAGACTCTAGTTCTAAAGCCCTTGGAAGAAGGAAGAAGTTTTCATGAAGAACCAATTTATAACAGATATTGCAAACTGAAACTGCAGCAGATGTTAGGCTGGGTATCAAGGAAGCAACTATTCCTACCCAAAATGGAAAATGGCTACTGTGGAAAATATAAAAAGAATGATTGAATAAAGTTAATAAGCTATAGCATTTTCAAATGCACTTGTAACATACAGAGTAAATGTAGCATAGTCAGGACCAACAAGTTTTAAACAAGTAGCATCCTTCTTCCTAAACAAACACTGATCTACCACAAACTATAAAATCAGTTAATCACAACCTTGATGCAAGACATATACAGGCAAAAGCAACAGTATTATAGTTGAGTTAATCACAGCCATGATGCGAAACATAAATAATAAACCTCAAAATACACTTCCCACGAGACACAAACAAACATCCGAATAAAAGAACACAACTTTGATGCAGATGTAGAGGTGTCCTACACATAGCCTGAGACTCGACACCATGACACTAGAATCCGTGAAGGTGTTTCCAGGATTGAAACAAAACCGAAGGGAAAAAGGAACAACAAGAAAAGATCTACCAACAGGTGCAAACCATGTAAAAGTTATGAACAGGCAAATTTTTAAATGAAAGAGAATGATTTCCTTGTAAGTCTAAAAGTAAACTAACTGAATGATCATATTGTAGAAGGTGCATGATGAGCATCCAAGTTGGACTCTAAATTGGGGACATGTCCCCTTACTCCTATTAATTCATAGATGCAACGAATATCATTTTAACCGAAGAAATAAAATAAAATAAAAATGAAAACCTTCTCATAAATAAAAGCATCAATAAAACTTACTGAAGATTCATCATTCAATCCCTTTTCACTCTTTCCAGGAGTCAAGGAATGTGCATGCTCCTTGACAAACTTTGCCACCACCCAGTTTCCATTACTCAGTTTTTTCATTGAAATCATTGCCTTGCAACCAACCCTAGTGGGGGGCCGAGGTCTCACACTCTTCCTATCACGCTTATCAGCCACTCGGTAACCCTCTTTATTACATACCAGTGTTCGAGCAATGACAGATCCATCCACCCTGGAGCGAGATAGATCGTTTACACGTGTTCTAAAACCCACTCTCAGTGCATATGCATTATAAAATGCATGTGCAGCCGCTTCCGATTCAAATTCCTGACCAACATAGGGTTCATCTGCTTCAACCTCGGTGCTTGCAGAATTTGGACCCACTTGCTCAGTTTGCCCAATACTAGAGACCTCCTCAACAGAAGTCCCCAAAATTGCATCATCGTTATTCAATCTCAGCTCAACATCAGCTGATTTATCGGATGCCTCATTTTGAGTCTGTGTATCAATTCCAGCATCCACTGCAAAAACATGAACTTTGAACCATTACCTCACCTCTCTCTCCTCTCTATAAATTACATTAGCAAGAGCAACATAATACAGGGAGAACCAAATGCCCATCATATAGAGATGAATTGATATCATTCATCTTCAGCCTGAGTTGGACTGTCCTAGGTTCAAGAAAGCAGCATAATTCAGTTCAATGGATTTGATTTGCATTTTACATAGGGCACACTGATTATTCATATTCCCAAATGAGCAGATACATATCTGTAATTGTTGCGTGTGTAAAGCACAACCCAGTATTAAGAGAATGGAAAATTTGTAAAATTTTATATTAGAAACGAGCAAGAGAAACTCCATTTATCAAGAATCAACGGACGATAGAATCTTTATATTAAGGAATCTTTTAAAAAGAACTTACTTGTTCGTGAATTCTAAAGGTGGCCCAGAAGTACAGCCACCAAAACCAATTGAAGCCACCGAAATGAGACGAAATAAAGCAACTTTTGGTTACTGGGGAACAAGTCCAAGCAAGACGAAGACGACGACGACGACAAGTGGGGGGTATTCGAGGGAGAGAGAGAGAGGAAGAGATGGGCCAATTAACCGGGTTTCAATTTTATGGTGGGCCTCGGGCTGTAGGCCTAGTAGGCTCATTTGAAAGTAAACTGATTGGGCCGGAGATGTCCACACGCTTCAAACTGGAAATGAATGTGTATGGATGGAGGGGTGAGTTAGAGACTAGCTTTGCAGTTCAAACATGTGCATGTGTACCGTGAAGTAAATAATGTTGTAATTAAATTGGCACACTGTTGGTTTTAATACAACTATAATTATGATTATATGCATGAGAATCTTACTGTAATTCAAGACATAATCTATGTAGATTGTCATATTTTTATACAAAATTTTGATTGTATATGTTATTATTATTATTATTTAAAAATGCTTAAATATGAATCGCCTGAGTTCCAAACTTCTTAGAATAAACCATATATTATATAAATAATAACCAGTAAATTCAAACAGATCGAGATAGAGACGGTGAAGCGTGCTCATTGATCACATTGCTACTTGTCATATTAGGTCTCATATTTTGCATTGGCGTAGTACTTTGGTCAAAGTCATAGTTAAGATGAATCTTCCAACTCTGTGTCGTCTAAGAAGAGGGCTCGGCATGACATTTGATTAGGTTATCGATGACCGGCAGAGAGCAAGCGAGCATTTGCTTAATTTCTTAATAAAATTTTACACTAGCAACAGGCCGGCAGGCTTTGAATTAAAAATGGTGATTAAATAGACTGGCTAGGTAGAGTAAAATACCATCTGTTTTACCGTCTTTGATTTCTTTCCTTCCTTCCTCCTCGGTCGGTCAAACATAGAGAAGGGGAGGTGGTGTTTTTTGAAGCCTTCGAGATCATGAAACTCTCTCCCTTGCTTTCTGCAGCACCACACCTCCACTTAAATGGTTCCACCCTATCAAGCTACTCCTTTATATAAGCGTCTCTCTCTCATACATACATACATACATACATGCATACATACGTACAGGACCGAGAGATACAAGTAAACTGACACACCTAGCTATAATAAAATCTCAGCCATCTATTTAAAGAAAATTATAAAATAACTAGACCTAAACCCTAATTCCATGCCATCAGGTGAACATTTAAGTTAGGCCAGGCGTATATATACATATGTATTGGCAGAATTTGACGAAAGCGATCGACCTGAAAGTGAAATTTCCACAAGATACGAACGTAAATACGTACAAAGGAGTTGTAAGTACTTAGATTTTGTTCCAATCTGTCCCATTGGAATTTAAAAGCTTAGATATATAGAATAGTGATCTAAGTAGAAAAAGAATTGAAAATATCATTACACTGAGGGGAGGGAGGGGATGGAAAGGAAGGTCGACCGGAAGACGAGGGTTAGTGTCTTCAAATAGGGGTGCAAACCTAACCTCGATCATCGCTTATCTCTATCTGCTGCGCATGCACGCCACCTATATATATAAACCTAATTTTGTTTTTTCTTCACACTCCCATATAGATCGACTGCGCATATTTATATTTATATATAATCTAATGCCTGGAATCCCTTCTGCCCGGGCATATACAAATATATAGTTTTTTCTTTCACTTTGATTTATATGTATCATCTCTAGTCCTTTACTTGGAAGAAGAAGAAAAAATGTGCCAAGTGTCAGACGACATGCATGAATTATTGTCATATATATGCTGAGTACGTGGCTAGCTAGCTAGAGAGACGACTCGATCACACTCCGTTTGAAGCGGGGGAGCAGATTGATGAAGATCAGAGAAAGAAAGATAGATGTATAGATAGGCCGGGAAAAGATAAATAATTTGAGGATCGGAGTCTGGTATGGATGGTGAAAGGAAGGAATGTGAGAAAATTATGGGTACACATTTGTTTAGCGAGCTGGTAGGCAGAGAGCCAGAGGGAGTGAGTCAGAAAAAGAAAGCGAAATCTGTCCAACATAATGCATGCTGTATTATTATCGATCTACTGCTCATATTTCATAAATACTGCAAGTCTGCAATGAAGAAAATGAAAACTACAGAAGGAAACCTAGCTAGGTCGACGTACGTTCTGAATGATAAGTCTGACGATGAACGAGTATTGTATATCGTAAATACAGTATGTTATATCAATCAGTATCTGACATACTTGAAAGGGCTAATGTCCATGTGGGCATGAATAAATGGGCGTGGGGAGAGGCTGCCTCTGGGTTTTTTTTGTTACACTTTGTCAGATACATTATATAATTTTCTTTATTTATATCATCTTAATTTATCTCTCCGATCCTCTTATTTCTACAGTCTACAGGTGATTGTACGTACATGCTTCCTAGTAAAATAAAGAGAACGATCGAATGTAGCTAGAGATCAGACAACGATGTATATATAATAAGAAAGACACTAGCAGCTAGCTGGCTTAATTTGAAGAGGTACGTTGCAAGGGAACTCAACTAGACATATAAACTGATAATTAGCAAAACCCTTTCCACATAGCTAGATGGACGATCAGTATCGGTGCATCCTATGATCCTATTTTAGGCCGGACTGGATTGAGTAAGTACCTTAATTAATTAGATCATACTTTTATACAGTAATGATCGATATCTCTGTATCTAACACACAGTTAATTATTTAGTCAATCTAGCTAACATACACACACTTTTATATTTAAAATTATTGCTCTTGTACCTTTTGATTTTTTATTGGTCATTTGTCAGGTAAATACTTAATTAGCAACCGCGCAATACTGGGCATTGTATACTATATGCATGAGAACCCTAGCTGCTCACACACAGAATAATCTGGGCACCCAATGTTTTTTTTTTCTTCACCATTTCTTCTTATGGGTTTTGGGAGCAAGTTTTGGTAACAAATTAAGTCACAGTATATGTTACCCGCTTCTTATGTCGACCTTCTAGTTAATACTAAACTTTGTATATATGTTTAGACTCTTTTAAAATTAGAGAAGATCCAAGTGCATGGCCTTTAAAATTAAATTTTGAAAGATAGTCCAAGCTAATCAATGAGTGCCCTCATACTAATCAATATCGAGGCGCCCCATTTCCTAGTTTTATGATACTAGTGCGAGTCAAAGAAAGAGAGATATATAAATCTTCATTTTGCATTGGAAGCAGAAAACGATTCTCTCATTGTCAAGACTACTCTCTTCCTCTATCTCTCTCTATCTCTCTCTCCGCAAGTTTTTGACCTTTCTTCTTCCTTCACTTTCACTCCCCTGGAAATATATGGATCCTCACCGCTGATATTTCAATCTTCATTTATCAACCTAGCTTCAAGTATGGACTAAACTCATTCTCACTCCTTTCGATTTCGATCTCCTTTTCTGTTAGCTTAGAGATATTCATCACTCGATTGTCTGGTGAAGAAATTAAACGTACCCACACTGACACAGCCACCGCCCAACTGAGTCTTGTAAGAATATAGTGGTTTGGATCGATGAACATGAACTGGTTGGGTTTCTCTAGATCTCTTTCTCCTCAAGAAGATGATCATGCTCCAATATCACACCAGCTGACGGACCAGGACACGTTAGCCTCTCGCCTTGGCTTCAACTCCAATGAAATCCACGGTGCTGGTGGTGGCACTGATGTTTCCGCCGGCGGCGGCGGCGGCGCTGAGTGCTTTGATCTCACTAATTCCGGCTCCAGTGTTTCTCTCAATCACCACCTCCCTCCGTCTAATTTTGGCATTCTTCAAGGTGCAGCTTTCAACAGGAACAATGATCACATCCACTCCCAAGGTATGCCCATCATCTCCCAAAACCACTAGCAAGCTGCTAGCTGTTCGCTTGCTAGCTTTTCGATCAGTACAACAAATTAAACCCTAGCCGGTCAGCCTTTTGATCATTCCAGATCAGAATATATATATTAGTACTTTGAAAATACCTCTAGCATATTCAAACCCTAATTAATGATTATATAGATTTTCCTATTTCAATTTTTTTTTGTTCTGTAGAAGCCTTTCTCTAAAGATCAAATAATTAATCCCTAAAAGTATATTGCCATTGAAACTTTTTTGTTGATTCTTATTTTGACGATTAATTTCATCTTTTTTCAGTTCTCATCTGATTATATTAATAAATTGTTTCTAATAAATTATTTTGGAGACGCAGATTGGAATATGAAGGGTACAGGGAACTCATCAGATAGCAATAACTACAAAAGGACTTCATCATCAGACCTGTCTCCTATGCTAATGGGAAGCAGTACCACGACTAGTACTTCATGCCTTATCAGCCAGGCAAACCTTGAAAATCATCAGCAACAACTACCGAAGCTTGAAAACTTCCTTGGCCAGCATTCTTTTGCGGATCATGACCGCAGCAGTTCTAGTCATGATTACATGTTTGATATGAATAATGAACAGGGCCCAGCTTCTAATACTAATAGTAACAATATTGGGTTGTCCATGATCAAGACATGGTTGAGAAATCAACCTTCTCAGCCGCGCGATAACCACCATCAGCTGGAGGAGGAGAGTAAGAATAGTAAGGAGAGCAGGAATCGACCACGGAGTAGTTTATCGCTCTCAATGAGTACTGGATCGCTTCATACAGTTACTACTGCAATGGGAGGTGGTGCTGCTAGTACCGCTACTGGAGAAACTACTTGTTCATCAGATAATAATACCAAGCAGTCACCGGTGGTGACAGCCACAACAACAATAGGGACCGATGCCAAAACTCAAAGTACCGGTGGTGCTACTGAGGCCGTGCCCAGAAAGGCCATTGATACATTTGGCCAGAGGACATCTATATACCGCGGGGTAACAAGGTTGATAACTTACTTAGATCATTGCTTTCTCATTTGTTGTACTTATTTCAATTGTTTCGTTCAAATGATGACTTGTTATTAATTAACTGAGGATCTTGATTTGGGTGTGGCATATATATGTACAGGCACAGATGGACAGGAAGATATGAAGCCCATCTATGGGATAACAGTTGCCGAAGAGAAGGTCAAACTCGCAAGGGAAGGCAAGGTAGTATTTTCTATCTATTGTAGATTATATTAGGCTCATTTCAAGTTTATATTCTTCTAGTAAAGGATACCTCATACATATATAACGTATTTTGCATTGACAACTGATGCTGTTCTTTTCTGTTGTGGGTCTTGATCACACCGGCCTGGGTTCTTTTGATCTCATCTCAATCTCTCCAACTGCAGTTTATTTGGGTATGTACAAAGGAAGAGCTCATTCCATAGAGCTTCGATATTTTTGTATTTGAAGCTAGCTTTCTCATTTTCTCCCTTTTTACTTTGTTCGCTTAAATTCCGATCGTATATTGCTTATGCATGCGTTCATATATATCGAATCATGATGTAGGTGGTTATGACAAAGAAGACAAAGCAGCTAGAGCTTATGACTTAGCAGCATTGAAATATTGGGGCACCACAACCACCACCAACTTTCCGGTGAGTGTATATTTGTTATACGTATTCTGCTGTGGCTTAACAGCCTTCACTGGCTTGATCATTATTATTATTTTCATATCAGATCAGTAGCTATGAGAAAGAGATTGATGAAATGAAGCCCATGACAAGACAAGAGTATGTTGCCTCTTTGAGGAGGTACGTAACTAAATATTCCCCAATACCAGCATTATAATCAAATGATCGAGATGACGGCAATGGAGTGGAGCGATCATATGTGATCTCCTATATATATGCATCATTTAGTTAATTATTAATAATATTGAATTTTCAATTTGGATTACTGTGTATAAAAAAATTGAGATTACATGCATGTAGTCAAAGTAATTAAATTAATTTGTTGGTGCAGAAAGAGTAGCGGATTTTCACGGGGTGCATCCATTTATCGTGGGGTGACAAGGTAATATAAGAACTCTAATGCATGTAATTGATATAACATGTTTTATGTCTTACTTCGGGTAATAAGGTAACACATATATTGTTTTGAAATTGGATATTAAAACAATATAGGCACCACCAGCATGGGAGATGGCAAGCAAGGATTGGAAGAGTTGCAGGGAACAAAGATTTGTACCTAGGAACTTTTAGCACCCAAGAGGAAGCAGCGGAGGCGTATGACATTGCTGCCATAAAGTTTCGAGGACTAAATGCAGTAACCAACTTTGACATGAGCAGATATGATGTCAAGTCCATTCTGGAGAGCAGTGCGTTGCCCATCACTACTGGTGCCTCTGCAAAGCGATTGAAAGACGTTCAGCAGCAGCAGCAGCCTCCTCCTGCAAATCATCATCATAAGATCATGTTATCGTCTGTACTGGATCATCACGGACAGATGATCAGATCACCATCATCAACAGAACATGACGTCATGAGCAATGTGTACTCAGCATATGGATCTTATGGGGCCGCGCAGGGGTGCAGTTGGCCAACTCTCGCATTCAACCAAGCTCAAGCAGCTGCTGCTCCTCATCAGGCGCCTTTTGCAGCTGGTAACAGTGGCATGCAGCTGCACTACTCTCCGTATGGATATGGATATGGTAATGCACATGCACAGAGGGTTTGGTGCAAGCAAGAGCAAGATACTAATTCAATTCAGGAAAGCAGCTTTCATCATCAGGATGATGATCATCTTCGTCAACAATTCCAGTTGGGAGGTACCCACAATTTCTTTCATGACCATGATCAGCAGCAGCAGCAGCAGCAGCAGCAGCCTGGTGGCCTTATGGGACTGATGGATTCTTCAGCATCTTCCATGGAACACAGCTCAGGTTCAAATTCTGTCATGTATAGTGCTGGTGATCACCATGGTAATAATAATGGGTATGGAAGCAGTACGACAGGGACTGGTAGTGGCTACATAATGCCCATGGCTATGAGTACAATTGTAGCTAATGATGACCAAAATCAAGCTGATGGAACTAATAACAACATCAATGGTTTTCGAGATGGTGATGATCAGGAGGCCCATATAAAGGCGCAGCAGCTTGGTTATGATCATCATCATCAAAATATGTTTCTTGGTTCAAGTAGTACTACAGATTCGTCTTATCAGCATCACGCAAGCAATAGGAACTTGTATTATCATCTTCCAGTACATGATGATCAGCATGAGTCTTCGTCGGTAGCAGTAACTACTAATAATACGACTGCTACATGCAACATGAATTGGGTGCCGACAGCAGTTCCAACTCTTGCTCATCCTACTTTTACAGTCTGGAACGACACATAGCTAGACTGTGTTGATTTATGTACGTAGGGAGTAGCGAGCTAGCTAGCTAGGGAAACAAAGGATGCATGTATACGCTGATAATATTTCTAATTCGATCTGATTGATTCGCTCTCTTTATTATGCACCTCCCTAGCTAGCTACGTCTGCGTACTTTTTACCTGTTTTTGTCAAATGTCCAGCATTCGGATTTTAAAGGAGTAGTAAATTAAGTAGCTAAAACTTGGAATGCTAGGATGCAGACGGATGAGATATATATGGGATCTATATATAAACGACTTTTTCATGCGCATCAGTCCCGCATGCATTACTTAGAAACTACGTACTGGAGTGCATCAGTGCAATTGGTATGTTGGAACAGTTTAATTTAGGGGTTTACTTGTTTACGGTGAATATATATAAGTGGTTTCATATACGGACATATGCGTGCCGGAGATAATTATGTACATCAATACACACGCACTTTATCAAAGGGATATGCATGCATATATACTATCTTTGCCTCTATAATAAACTATATATATAGTCTATATGAGAACAAAGATGTATTTACACATGAAAGTGATCGCGTTTAGGTAACAGACACTCAGGTTATACGTAGATTGTAGTTACATGCAACTTGAATATATAGAGTTCTGTCAGTTTAAGAGTACGTACAAGAAAGAAAAATGTTATTTAAACGTAAGGTTTGGGCATGACAGATACATATATAAGTGGAATGGAAAGTACCGAGGAGAGTTTCAGAGATAAGAGCCAAAACAAGTTTGTGTGGGAACTGGGATTGGTGTCAGGTTAAATAAAGAAAAGAGACTGGGATTGCGCGCATTGGAGAAATCAGCGGAGGGAGGAGCACCCGTGCCTGCTCGGGAAGAAGACCCAGTAGTAGTACTGCCTTCCCTTTCACAAATACCCCTGCTAAGTCCTGTAACTGCATCTGCATGCATCATGATGCGACTCACTCGCACTCTACACAAATAGAATCAATCTCGGCCCTCCTTAAGCTTACTGGTCCTAGGTTTCCTCATTCTCCTCTCTTTCTTTCTTGGCCTGTTCATTCATTACTCGCATTGAAACCCTAACTCTACTAATTAAACTCGCTCGATCTCTGTTAATCAGGATTCCATTCCAACCTTTTGACCATTGACCATGCATCGTCTCTCTCTCTCTCAGCTGGTTGTCCTTAGCTCCTTTTCATTATTCGGTCGGTCATGTTCTTTTTCATCAGTTATATATCTATATAAGAGCATCAAACCATAAGTAATGATGCATATTTGATGCGCAGCGACAAACCAAGAACACCGTTATACTTATACATAGAAGTATAGGTAAGCGTGTACGCAACCTTACATGCATGCATATATCTATACTCGTACAAAGTTTATTTTTTGACACATTTTTCAGTCATATTTTTATAAGTTACTATTCAGATGTTTGAACCTAATGTATAGATCAATCTTGAAAAATTTCATGTAATTTGATTACTGTTAAGGTTCGACGTACTATATTAAATCAATAAAAAACCGAATCTATTCAACCTGAACTATTCGTGCAAATCGTCATAACGAAATGTCAAACTATTATCAAGTTGGATGAAATTTTGCAGAAATGATCTATACATTAGGTTCTAACAACTGAATAATGGAGATATGGAAATATAACCGAAAAATGTGTCAAAAATAGAACTTCGCACGTTAATTTCAAAACGAAAGTTCGCTATGAATAGAAACTATATATATATATATGTGTGTACTTCCAAGTTAGCCTTATAGTACAGACGAACTGCGAGCTAGGTAGAAATGCAAGTGGTACTGTACTAGTTTTCGACTACTTGCTTGTAAAAGAGAGGGATATGATAGGAAATGGGAAAGACTATATACAGACTATAAATTTTAGACTTATCGACGATATTGATTGTGGCAAAAGTCTCTCACTGATTGACATCTACTTTTTTAATCCAAGAAAATATAGAATAGCTAATCCCGGATACGTCTCGAATCTCCATTTTATGATCGACACATTAATGCTGGCTAGACATAAGGATGTTTAGTTTTATTTTACGGGTGAGACGTGCTAAATTGCTAATGATAAAAGTTTGTTCAATATTTCACATCAGTTATGAAGTAGCATGTTGCAAATTTAGACGTGCGCGCCAACTTAACAAACTCCATAAATACCTGGGAAATAGTTTTCAGCTGTCGGAGAAATGAAGCAGGGAAAAAAAAAACAAACTTGGCGCAGGTTATCTGCGAAAGTCCTTGATTTTAAGCCCTTTTTTGAATATAAGAGTATAGATCGAATAAATTCCAATAAAAAAGAAAAGATTATATAATAAATACCGGATAACTATCTACGCCATAAGAAACAGATGATATGCGGAGCGGAAACAAAGAATTTGCTTCAAGTTATGTTACTATATGGTCCTGTAGTCCTGTACTACACATTTTGTGTGTACCAATATTTCATTGCCTCACAGGATCATCTGAAACTCTGGATGTCTTGGAATGTATGTGGACCTTCTGCTCAACTCCCAACCACTTTTTGATGTGTTGAAAAACCGTTTTGTCACTCAATAGTTCCCGGTGTCTTGCAGCTATTGCTACTCTTTCAACTGCAGCGAATCCATCTGCCTGCGGAATACGAAGAAACAAGTTTGATTCATCCAGTCTATGGCTTAAAACTGGCTAGAAACTAACAATACAAGACTACACCATAGCATGAATAGTTAGATACAACACCTTTGCTGATTCAGCAGAAACTGTTTCATCTCCATCCACATAAGAATACTGAGGCTGTGTTTGGACCACAATTGAATTTATTTCAATTGGGCTTTCGCCCCAAGGCCCAGTAGGGGTTTTGATCAGATTCAAACCCATGGAAATCGGGTTTTCCCGCTTCAACCAAAGAGGTTGGGTTCGAGGGAGAACGTGGTTGCTTCCTAATCCGATTGGGGTTGTTTCGTAACAATCCATCAGTGAAGATATTTGTTAAGATTGAGAAGCAATGTAGCAATGATTTCACTACCTACGCTGGGCTATCAATCACTAACAGCTATAAGCCACGCTGCACCATGCTTTAGGGAGGTTGTTAGAGGAACCGGCCATACTGCGCAATGATGAGTGATGAACAGCAACAGCAGCATAACAAGCAAGGTCAAGACGTGTTGCTCCGATCTTCGAAGCTGCAATACCAACTATGCCTCTGATAATATCTTCGCTGATTTGATGGGAAGCATGGTAGGGGAGGACATTCCTAATGAGTCTCAAGGATCCGCCATACTGGAGTTGACAGCCCCAGGGGTCCTTGAGTCATATAAATATGAACCTGCCGGCATCTGGAAAAAGGTTCTCAACCAAAAACAACCACAAGTCCTAGCGCAACGCTAACTTGCCAAAGCCTCTCCGGAGCAACTCACGCAACCCGCCTCCGCCTCACGATCGATCTAATCTCGTGCTTGTGCCGAGCGCTTTGCTGGGTCTACTCACGCAACTCGCCTCCGCCCTACGACGGGTTCAACCTCGTACTTGCGCCGAGCATTTGCTGAGCCTCACGCAACCCTCCTCCGCCCTCTTACGATCGATCTAATCTCGTACTTGCGCCGAGCATTTGCTGAGCCTCACGCAACCCTCCTCCGCCCTCCTACGATTGATCCGCTCTCGTACTTGTGCCGAGCGTTTGCTGAGTCTATCGAGTCAGTCCGCCACCCCCGGTGGCAATCGAGTCTGTCAGTCCGCTACCCCTGGTGGCAATCGAGTCGTCACTCCGGTGACACACCCGTGGTCTTGGAACAGCTCTGCTTTGCTTCTCCGGATCAGAGTAAGACCCTCAATCCTCAAGGGGTTGGGAAGAAAATCCTGGTAGAGAGTTCTATTCAGGTCTTGTTCGAGCCCTGTACGCCGGCTTAGTCAGCGCCCGCGTAACAGTCGCTTGACCAGGAAGTCAGAGTCGAATTGGGAGCAGACGAAGCGACTCGCTCAGGGGGTCGCGCGCAATCGAGTGGCACCGCTCCAAGGGTGCTGGCACGCCTAAGCACAACACAGAGACACACAAACCATCTGACAACGACCGTGCTGACTGTTCGCCGGGTGCTGAACCCGCCACGAACATTTTGGCACGCCCAGTGGGACAGGTGTCAAGGATTGCGGGATCCACAAGGGGTAATCCTTACGTAAGGGTGACCATGTCTTGTTTGAAGATTTCCCACAAAGGGCTGATCCAGCATGGAACAGCTGAGTGTAGGGGATTAACTGACGCTGAAGTTAAGGAAGTGTTTGGCGGGACTTTGGCCGATGCAAAAGCTATTGCTACTGCCCTTAAAGCCCTGCGAAGCAAAAAGGGTCTGAATCCGGTTTCCGAGCCGTCTATTTCGGAGATCGAGGAAGAGACCACTGAAATCACTGCCGCTTCCCAGGATGACGACCGCGCTATCGGTTTTGTTAACCGGGAAGCTACATCTGGTTTTTTGGAAAAGGGGTCCGCGGATGAATCCGCTGATCCAAGTGCGTCACCTGTGGTACAATTTACTGGGGAGTCGGCAACTCCCACGGAGGTGACGGATACTTTGAAGATGTTGATCGAAAAGTCTTGTCACACGGACGAGGCATTGAAAAGAGCCAATGAGGTGGTCATTGATCTAAGTGAATCCGTCAGGCGTATGCAGACGGAGCAACGGGGGTTCACGGCCAATTTCAAGTACCTCGCCGAACAGCAGGATCGGCTGGGGAGCAGCTTGACCACCTATGCCAGGAGCTCCGAGGGCAGCTGGCAAAAGCAGCAGGAGCAGCTGGCGGAGACCAATACCGCGCTCGCCAACCTGAGTGCCTTGATGAATCAGTTGCTGGAACGGGGTGACCACCCCGAGGGGTCCGGCCGTATAGTTACGGATCCAGCTCAGCTGAAGGACCAGCGCAAGCGCGACGCCGGTCGTGGTACTATTGGCGGATCTAACAACAGGCCCACTAATAGTCAAAGGGGAGGTCAGGTTCCTCCTACAGAGCCGGTTAGCAACGATCAGTCGGTACCTCCAGCGAACGCCGTGGCGCAGATAACCCTGGAGGACATTGGCAGGATCTTCGCTGACAAGCTCAGGGAGCTGCAGGGGTTGCCCGACGTCGACAAGACGTACGAGAATCCGTTGACTCTCGAGATCAATGCGGTGCCCTTCCCGGTCGGTTTCAAGCCAATCCGTTTTACGCCGTTTACTGGCCAGACATCCGAGGATGCTGAGACGCACATCATGCGTTTCACCAACGAATCAGGTCAATATGCTGAGAACCCGATCATGAAGTTGAAGCTCTTTCCTACATCCCTGGCAGGGGAAGCAGCTATCTGGTATAAGCGTTTAAGGCCTGGGTCAATTCCAGACTGGAAGACCATGGAGGTCATGTTCAGGACCATGTTTGGGGTCGTGGAAGCAAAAATCGGACTGAAGGACCTGGCAGAGACTGAACAGAGGCCTGACGAGTCCGCCACTGATTATCTGCGACGCTTCAAGCTAGAGCTAACTCGCTGTGAGATGGAAATCCCAGAGGAGCACGCCGTGCGGATGGCGATTGACGGCTTGATAGACGAGATCCGCCAGGGGTTCAGGCAGGTTCATGTAACCACGATGGCGGATCTGACTAATCGTCTGGGTCAGGAGCAGCACTATGTGGATCGGTCCAGGGAGAGAAACGAAAGAAGGAAGGGGATTCCGATGTCCTACTATCCGGGGACTCTGAAACCCAAAACTCCAATTCCGACCGCGGCTCAGACCGTGGCAGCCGTTCAGGCGGATGCAATTCCTAGGCCAATCCTGACATGGGTTGATGAGGAGAAAGTAGGGGTCGAGGTAGCAGCCATCGAGAGGACTGATCAGAAGCCTCTGCAGTCCCAGGTAGCGAAGCCGGTCAGGGAGCCTATTAAGCTGGTTACTCCTCTTCCAACCAAATCAGCCTTTGATGCATACACCTATAACGCCCATAGAGCTCACGAGATTTTGCAAGAGTTGTTCAACCAGGGGCGTCTGCATCATGACGGATTTACCCCCAAGCCTGATTATATGGCGGGGAAGACATACTGCAGCTATCACAATATGAACAATCACAATACTAAGGATTGTGTGAAGCTGAAGGACCAGTTGCAGATATGGATCAATGACAACGTCCTGCAATTGGAGAATCCTAAGGAGCCTCAGTGGACAAAGGCTAGGGGTACACCGCAGGTGAATGCTATCGAGATCAGTGTTGGTCCGAGTCTGCCGCAGCAGGGTAAGAAGCGGGTTTCCAGGTTTCAGGAGTATACTTACGACGCAAACAAGGCGGAGGAAATCTGGGAAACCATGGTGTACCATAAGGCGCCAGAAATTCAGGAGTTTTACCAGGGCCATCCTATCAGTGGGAACGGCGGGTTTACGTGTCTCTTCCATAGGTCCTTTGACCACTCTAGTTCTGAATGTGTAGGTCTGAAGGACCAGTTGCAGGAGTGGCTGAACGAGGGCAAGCTGGGGTTCGACGCCAGCGAACCTAGGCCCTGCCCAGAATTTTGGGTTGGGGCGATTGAGGAAGAGGACATGGTGATGGTCCCACGCTCCAAGCTCTGCCTCACGTGCAGACTAACGACAGGACAGCCGATTACCTATGAGGAGTTTCAGGCAGCCTTGAGGGAAGCGGAGCAGAAGGCTGAAAGGAGAGCCCTCGAGAAGGCCAAGTTAGAGCGTCCGCCGCCCGAGAAGTCAAGCAGGGAGGGTTACAAGCGGATGAAGTACCATCACGGGTCCGAGGACAGTTGCGCCAGCAGGGCAAGGCCTAGGCATGGTCCAGGACCGTCCGAAATCAAATCAGCCACGGCTGGGGGTTCGCAGAAGGCTGCGAATCCAGAGCCATCCGCGAGGGTCTATGTTCCGCCAGCATCTAGGAACGATCCGAAGGCGGACACATGGTATACCCAGCGGGCCGGCAAGGCTGTTGAGCTTGCAGCGGTGACTACCCGGAACGAGCGGAGACGCTTCGGCAAGGCAAAAAGAACCTTGGCGGATCTGGCATCGGGAAGGGTAACCGAGGAAGAGCTGTCAGTACCCGTGAAGCGGGTGGAGGAGATCCATAAGCGCTACAAGGTGAGAACCAAATCATACATGGACTCTAGACGACAGCGAACCACGGACGTTCCACCGGCACCTCGAAAGAGTGTGCACGATAGGATAGCGGATCTGCCGAGATCCGCTGGGGCACCCCAGTCCAGGCCAAGGAGAAAGCTGGTTTTCCCTCCTGAGCCTTCGGAGATGAGGAAGTCCCCTCCAAAGAAGCCACAACCGGAAGCTGCCGGGAAGCAGGGGGCTTTGGAGGCCCAGGAAGATGTGATGGTGATTGACACCAGCAAGGGTTCCACCGTTATGCGGTGGATACCAAAGGAAAACAGCGCGTCATTGGCGGCGAGCACGAGCAACGTGGGGGTTTCAGAGAGGGAGGCTGTTCCCAAGGAATCCAGATCAGTTATAGCGGAAGTGAGCGGGCCGTCCGCTACCATATCGCGGGCAAGGCCAAAAGGGCCTAAGGCGCCAACCAACTTCGTGGAGTACGCGGCTAAGAAGCTGCAGATGACGGTGCCAACTCGGACATCCTCGGTCGCCCCCAGTATACGAGCTGACTCCGACTTAGGAGACCTAGCCCTGGATAAGGAAGAGGATGTGGTCGACTACGAAGATGAGCCTGAGGCGGTAGACGAGGGCGAGGTGCCAATGGACGAGGAGCAGACCGGGGATGAGGCCATGACGCATCATTGCAACATGGTCTTCATTCTGTCATCTGCTTATGCTCTGCCAGAGCCTTTGCCCACTGCTCACTTCATCACCGACGAAGAGGCTTCTCATCCTGTTTACTCAGTACAGGAGCCTGAACAGGGGGCTCAAGCGGAAGCTGAGCCCGGGGTTTTTCGGTCCGGTCATCGGTATCCGGAGGGGGCCGGGGACCTTCTGAAACAATGCGTGATGTTTGCCAAGCCTACGTTTGACATGTCCCAGCATCTGAAGCCTCTATACGTGACAGCAGAGGTGCAGGGCATGAGGGTCCGCAAGATCTTGATAGATACAGGGGCTGCGGTAAACGTCGTCACCACTACTCTTGTGGAACAACTGAAGATCCCGAAGGACAAAGTCATCCAGACTGTCTCTAGGGTGAAGGGGTTTTCGGGGGAGGTAACGCCAACCGCTGGGGTGGCTGTGCTCCGAGTCAAGATAGGACCCTCTGATGCCCATCACGCATTTTACGTGGCCAACGCAAACGCTCCCTACCATATGATCCTAGGGAGAGATTGGATCCATAAAGCGCTGGCAGTGCCTTCATCTCTCCACCAAGAGATGATCATGTGGGATCCAGTCACAGAGTTGCCAGTGCTCATCAAGGCGGATGAGCGCCCGTATTCGATAGCGGCCATCCAGTTGGAAGCCAGCTATTACAACAGAGACATGAAACCCCTCCGGATTGGGGGAGTCGACCATAGGGGGCATCCACTCGGGGTGACCCAGAATGAGCTATCTCAGTGGGGAATTGCCCAGGCTATGGCGGATTGTAGTCGGCCAATTTCCATTGAGCTCCGTCCCAATACTTCCAATGAGTGACGCCTTCTCACAAGAGGAGTCGGAGGCCTTTGCTAGCTTTCTGCAGCGATTGGCGATTTATCGATTAGAACGAATGGCTTGGGAGGAAGTGGCACTGGTGGAGTGTATTGAGGAAGAAGAGTTCGAAGTTTCAACAGGGGTGGAAGTAATTCAGCCTGCTCCAGCAGCGCTAGATGATACTCCGCCCAAGGTACGCGATCCTGTCGAAAAGATCAACCTGGGGACAGAAACGGAACCCATGGAAGTGGGGATCAGCCAGTACCTTAGACCAAGGTTGAGGCAGCAACTGATAGGGTTGCTGCATGATTATAAGGACTGCTTTGCCGAGAAGTATCAAGACATGCCGGGGTTATCAAGAGAGCTGGCTTGCCATCGCATCCCTATCAAGGAAGGGTGTAGGCCAGTTAAGCAAGAGCAGCGGCGGATGAACGCTGACACGGCAATGGCGGTCAAGAAAGAAGTTCAAAGCATGCTGGACGCTGGGATAATCAGACCAGCCCTTTATCCGGAATGGTTATCCAACGTCGTCCCTGTTCGGAAGAAGAATGGCAAAATCAGAATATGTGTGGACTACAGGGATTTAAACGCTGCATCTCCTAAGGATGTTTATCCTATGCCCATAGCGGATATGCTGGTGGATGCAGTAGCGGGGCACGAGTTGCTCTCATTTATGGATGGGACGGCAGGGTATCACCAGATTCCAATAGACGAGCCAGACATTCCTAAAACCGCCTTCCGCTGCCCAGGGTTCACAGGAGCGTTTGAGTATCTCAGTATGCCATTCGGTTTAACCAATGCAGGGGCTACATACCAGCGTGCAATGAACGTAATTTTCAGCAGAATTTTGGGGGACATCCTTGAAGTCTACATTGATGATGTAGTAGTAAAATCCAAAAAGAGGGAAGATCACATTGATCATCTCCGAAGGGTGTTCGCAATCATGCGAAAGCATCAGCTTAAAATGAATCCGGCCAAGTGTGTCTTTGGGGTTTGTGCTGGTGACTTTCTAGGGTTTGTGGTACATGAGAGAGGCATCGAGGTGTCGGGCGACAAAGTGCAAGCTGTGTTGGACGTGCCAGCACCGAGAAACAAGAGGGAGCTGCAGAGCTTGCTTGGAAAAATCAACTTCCTCAGAAGGTTTATATCCAACTCAGCAGGCAAGGTAGCACCTTTCTCGTCTCTACTCAAGCTCAAACCAGGAGAAATCTTTGAGTGGGGTCCTGAGCACCAGGCTGCCTTTGACAGGATCAAGGAGTATTTGGCTAGTCCGCCGGTCCTTCGGCCGCCGACACCGGGTATCCCTCTCAAACTGTATATTTCTGCCTCTGATATCTCTGTCGCAGGGCTGCTAGCCCAGGATGAAACCCTGGCCGATGGAAAGAAGGTTGAATATGCAGTAGCCTACGTCAGCAGGACATTGTTGGATGCAGAGACCAGATATTCGCCAGTCGAGAGGCTGTGTCTAGCCCTGTACTGCGCGGGCATTAAGCTCCGCCATTACATGCTTTCATTCACAACGATAGTGGTGGCACAGACTGATTTGGTGAAATATATGCTAACGAGACCTATCCTGAGGGGTAGGATTGGCAAGTGGGTCTTAGCCCTGTCAGAGTTTTCCCTACAATATGCGCCACTCAAGGCCATGACGGGTCAGGCCATCGCGGATTTCCTATTGCACCATCCTATTGAGGGGGAATTCGCAGAACCGCCAGAGTTCGTTAACGTGATCCGATACCAGCCTTGGGTCCTATACTTCGATGGTAGCAGTACCAGTAAGTTGGCGGGCGCGGGGGTTTGTATCCAGACTCCAGCAGGTGTCAAGTATTTGTATTCTTTTCAGCTGGAGTGGACATGCACCAACAACCAGGCAGAGTACGAAGCCCTACTCATTGGTTTGGAGCTGTTACTCGACCTGGGGGCACAAGAAATTGAGGTACTTGGAGATTCCATGTTAGTTATTAATCAACTGTTGGGGATCTACAAGTGCGTTTCCTTCCATTTAGTACACTACTACGAGCGGGCTATTGAGCTGCTGGATCGATTTATTGATGTTTCCTTAGACTATGTTCCGAGGGAATTGAACTCAGCAGCCAACGAGCTGGCACAATTGGCCACTGGAATCAGCTTAGCCCAGGGAGTGAAGGAACGAATCCTTAGGGTGGAGCGCAGAACTCTACCATCCTTTGTTATCCGCCAGAGAGAGCGCGGAGGTTGGTCGGTCGCTACAGTTGAGCCGGTCGACACTGACTGGCGGATACCAATCATAGCGTATTTGCAGGACCCATCTGCACCATCCGAGAGGAGAACTCGACATCTCGCAACAAGTTATCTTCTCAGGGGAGACGAACTCTTCCGTAGGGGGGAGGATGGAGTCCTATTGAGGTGTATCTTTGGCGTCGAAGCTAAGCGGATCATGAGAGAGGTACACCTAGGGGTCTGTGGTTCACATCAGTCCGGACCCAAAATGAGATGGCTGATTCGTAGATATGGATATCATTGGCCATCCATTTTGAAAGATTGTCATAGTTTCGCTCAGGGTTGTCAGGAATGCCAGCGACACGGGCCAGTGCAGCGGGTTCCTAACATTCCTTTGCAGCCCATCATCAAGCCTTGGCCTGCTAGGGGCTGGGCATTGGATTTCATAGGGGAAATCAATCCACACTCATCTGCGCAGCATAAGTTTCTTTTGCTGGGTACCGATTTCTTTACTAAGTGGGTTGAAGCTATACCAACCAGGAACTGCGATGCAGATACGGTCATCCGCTTTGTTTTCCAAAACATAATCTGCCGCTACGGCATTCCAGAGTGTATAGTAGCGGACAGGGGGGCAGCCTTCATGGCTGAGAAGACCCAAACTTGGTTAGCAGATTATGGTGTCCAGTTCCTCCATTCTTCTCCTTATTATGCTCAATCCAATGGCCAAGCGGAAGCTACTAACAAGGTGATCATATCCATTCTAAAGAAGATGCTAGTGGATAGCCCGAGATCATGGCACACTCAACTTGACAACACGCTTTGGGCCTATAGGACCTCTAGGCGGACGCCTACAGGTACCACCCCGTATTCGTTGATGTATGGCCATGAGGCTGTCCTGCCAATGGAGATCAATGTGGCTTCTTTACGGGTTCGCGAGCAACATCAACTCCTGGGTGAAGACTATGTCCAAGCCATGTTCCAGGAACATGAAGACCTCGACGAAAAACGACTTGAGGCCTTGGACACTATCATCCAGGAAAAGCAGCGGATCGCCAAGGCATATGACAAGCGGACCAAGGGTAAAACATATGGCGAGGGAGACTTGGTCTGGAAGGTAGCTCTGCCCCTAGACGAACCGGGTCGCGGTAAATGGAGTCCTCGCTGGGAAGGTCCATTTGTCATCGACCGAATCATGGGAAAGGGGGCGTACCAGCTCCGAGACTTGGAAGGTGAAGTTCATAGAAATCCCATTAATGGGCGATATCTTAAGAAATACTTCCCAAGTGTTTGGGAATTCGAGGTCCCTCCGGCAGACGACGGAGCTGGACAGAATTCTTAGCCCATCGGCAGTGCGCTCAGACGGCAATAAGTTAAGATGGTACATCCGCCAGGGGTGTTCCCGCCGTGTTCGAAGTGTTCGTCTTTTTCATTGCGAAACCGTGGGGGTTTTGTTCTTCTTTTACCTTGTCTTATTTCAACATCCGCCAGGGGTGTTGATGTCCATATACTTTTCATTAACAATCAAATTCATATCTTGGTAAGTGTTAAGTACGAAAATTGCAAATTGCTTTATTCTTACGCAGGCTTTGCGGCCAAGGGCATTACAAGGAAAAGAAAATACAACGAGAGCTACTAGCTAGCTCTGATACCATCCTACGTCTCTCTTCGTCTTGGGGGATTCCTCGTGCTGCTGCTTGATCTTCTTGCCCAAATCCTCTTCTTCTTCGGAGCTCTGCTAATTCCAGGAGGGGAAAAGGAGTTGGAAAAAAGGGAAAGATGAGGATGCAGTGGCGGTACTGGAGGAAAAACATACAGTTCCGCTGGGAACGTATGGATGGATTGCTCGGGGTGAAGGTCATCGGCTGTGTTGATGACATTCATCCAAGCACCTAACCGGGTCACTAGCGTTAGTCGGGCCGGGTGTTGTTTAAGCACCAGGAAGCACGGCTTCAGGCCGCCTAACGCTAGGTGACCGGGGTTAGGATTTACTTAACGCTGGGTGACCGAGGTTACTGGGGCATTTAACCAGGACTGCGGTTTCTCCGGTGGAAAGGCTTGTGGCAGCCAGAGGGCTACGCCAATCGCTAACCACTCTACGATTGCCATATTTGTTCTAAGCAGGGTGATCTGGTGAGGTTTTTGCTGCAACCAGGGGGTTCCTCTTATACTACATATGCGAGAGGATCCAACGGTTGGGGGGTCACGTAAGCTTTAATGCTTCGATCTACCCATCTTTATGCATCTATCCGTTTTCGGCGCCTGCTCGCCTGGGAATCGATGCGTGATCAATTGGGTTTGACTGGCGCCGTCTCGGTTTTCCCCACCGTTTCGGTAACTGTCAAATCCTGCATTTATACCAGTTTGTGGTTCCCAAGCATCTGCTTAGGGCTACCTGGCGTGGGTGCTTAGTGGGCCGGACAGGGGTTCGACGACGAACGGGCTTTCACCTTTTCGTCGAACCTAGCCCATCATGGGGAAACCACTTGGGAATCCTATCTAGTTTACTCGGCTTGGTTCTGGATTTGCCCATCCGCGCAGCCCAGCAAACTAAGGGGGCAACATAGGGGCAATATCCGACTTATCTTTCGCGCTGAATTTTTCGAAGTTTTTGAGATTTTTGAACCTTCTTTAGGGCCAAGCCGGGTCGTCCTTTGAATAGGGGTTTTTAGGAACATCCGTGTTGGGGTGTGCCCTAAAACCTTTGCCGTTGGTAAGAATTGTGCGATGCAAGCCTTGATTCTAAAATTTTTGTTTTATTTACAAAAGTAAAGGGGGCTTTGCGGCCACGGCGATTACAAAGGCAAGAAACTAGTAATACATATCCGCCAACTAGCTCTGATACCATCTTGGTATATGGGGATCCTCGCCACCTCCTTCGATCCGAACGCGGGCCGAACAGGGGTTGTAGAGTAAGATCCTGCAAGATCAGCGGATGAAGCGTAGAGATAGGGGTGGCAGAGACTGTCTTGACGCCGAAGCAGAGTGGCACATAGACGTCCGCTACCCATAATCTCTCGATCATGCAATGAGTTCAATAGCCCAGCGTTGTCCACGGTTATCCAATACCCTTCATGTGGAGGTGGACAACTGGCCTATTGAAGCTCATTGCGCCTCTCTCCGGAGAGGAAGGTACCCCGAACCGCATCCATGCTGGACTTCCGGCCGATGCGCTAGAGGGGTGCCAAATCGACAGCTACCAATCTATAATCACATCCGCCCGGAACATAACATGGAGTGTTATGGTTCGAGATTTGTTTAACATGGGGTGTTATGATTTGGGGTGTTCAGCGGAACATCCGAACTAGATCGGGTGGCAAGGATCGAGGAGGCCATAACGGCTGGTAGCAGAACCTAAAGGAAGAAACGCTGAATAACATTCTAAGGCAGTTTTTTGGGGTTCTCGGGTCTAGCCAGGGGGTGTTGCTTTTATAGCCTTACTTAGAAGCAATCCAAGGGCTGAGATGAACTTGCGCATTTATTGGGCAGTTGGAGGTTGAAACAGTTTCCCGTTTTAAAATTCAAATGCAAATTCATGGGAAAAAGTTTTGCAGTTTTCTGACTGCATGATAAGACTGATGCGCAGGGTTTGGTTTGCGAATCAAACTGAATAGGGCTTGGTAAATGGGCTCATTTCATTAAACTTAGTAAATGAAATACATCAAGCCAGTTTTTACGGGCTAAGGCCGAAACTCATATAGATGCAGGCCCAACCGTTTGATGGTGGCCTTGGTCTTGCTTACCCCACGATCAAACTCAGCTGTTTCCCTCTTTGCTCGCGTCCGCTCCTCTTGTAGCTTACTCCCCAGGGCTTTCTGTTGAGTTATTTCATTGGCGCGCTGGATTTGTTTCTGGCGGAGGAGGGAAATTTGCTCTTCAAGTCTAGCTATCTCAGCCGCTTCGGGGTTGCTAGTAGCCAGGGCAACCAAATCTTTGTAGGCACGAGCAGCATCCGCGAAAGCGGTCTCAGCTCCCTCAAGCTTAGCATGCTGAGTAGACCGGACAGGCAAACGCTCGTGCAGGCTCCTTAGCTCCGCGGGCAGCCGGAGGAGAGAAGCGTTAGCTTCAGCTTGGACCTCGGGAGGCAGTTGCTGGAAGTGGCCTTTGAGGATCTCGAGGGCAGAGGAGAGCTCGTCCGCCACTTGAACATCGGCAGGGTCCCTCTCTCCTAAGCGTTCCAAGAATCCCCACGCCTTCTGTACCTCTTCAGGTTCCTCTTCTGGGCTTCGAGGAGAAAGGAAAGGGTCTTCGGCCAAGAGGGAAGCAGAGTCAACTTGCTCCGGAACCGCTGAACCCGATCCGCCAGGGGTCGCGGATGGCTGATTCAATGGGGACGCCGCGACCAGACCTTCGGGGGTTGGGGCCTGCGGCAGGGAAACTTGTGCAGTTACAAGTCCCACAGGTTCCGCGGAACCAGAGTCCGTTGCCTGCGGGGCGGAACCGAGGGTCTCCACATCATCATCACTATCATCCACCTTCACCGCACCAAGGGGTTGGGAAGAAAATCCTGGTAGAGAGTTCTATTCAGGTCTAGCAGGGTCACGGAGGCGTGACCGAATTGGAACTCGAAGGCATTAACCGTGGGGTTCCAAAGGCTGATCAGCGGAACTAGGGCGCACCTGTTGCCTCCTTTTGGGCTGAGGCTGAAGCAAAGCTGGATTGCATCAGCGACCCCGGCTTTCTTCCAAATTGCCCCGTCGAGAGGAAGCCGTTCTTCATACCAGGTGGTCATGTAGGACCTAACCAGAGGCCAGGCGGAGTGGTTTACGGTGCATTGGTGAGCGTCTTTTTGAAAATTGGGGCACTCCGCCGGTTCTTCAGAGCGAAAGAGCGCCGGCAGCGGGCGCGCCGGGCTGTCGAGCATCTGATGGGCTCCGTTGTTATCATCAGGATGATAGGCCACCACGAAGGGACCGAGGGTAGCACATTCCTCATGGGGAAGACTAAGATGGGTCCGGTTCTCCTCTGCTTCAGAACATTTGAGGAGGGGGAGAAGTTGAGTCTGGGCTTGTTCCGCCAGGGGATAGCGGATATCAAAGTTCTTTTTGGGAGCCATCAGTCTCAGATCGGGGTTTCTTCTGATTTCGGGCTAGGAAAGAGGAAAGCAAGGTAGTACGAAGGGGAAACCGAGGGGTCTCTGTTGGAATTTATAGGAATCCGAAAGGGGTTCTTGTTTCGTGAGGCGCTGGGTTTCGCAGCAACCAAGGGTTTTAGGTGAACAGTGTTACCGTTTCGAATTGGGGAATCGTGATTGGCGAAGAAACCGCGCAACAGTCCAGTTATTTATTTAATGGCGATTGAGGGTCAGTCTCTCTTCTATCTCGCTATACCTCAATATCGGAGACTGGGGGGCAATGTTTGGACCACAATTGAATTTATTTCAATTGGGCTTTCGCCCCAAGGCCCAGTAGGGGTTTTGATCAGATTCAAACCCATGGAAATCGGGTTTTCCCGCTTCAACCAAAGAGGTTGGGTTCGAGGGAGAACGTGGTTGCTTCCTAATCCGATTGGGGTTGTTTCGTAACAATCCATCAGTGAAGATATTTGTTAAGATTGAGAAGCAATGTAGCAATGATTTCACTACCTACGCTGGGCTATCAATCACTAACAGCTATAAGCCACGCTGCACCATGCTTTAGGGAGGTTGTTAGAGGAACCGGCCATACTGCGCAATGATGAGTGATGAACAGCAACAGCAGCATAACAAGCAAGGTCAAGACGTGTTGCTCCGATCTTCGAAGCTGCAATACCAACTATGCCTCTGATAATATCTTCGCTGATTTGATGGGAAGCATGGTAGGGGAGGACATTCCTAATGAGTCTCAAGGATCCGCCATACTGGAGTTGACAGCCCCAGGGGTCCTTGAGTCATATAAATATGAACCTGCCGGCATCTGGAAAAAGGTTCTCAACCAAAAACAACCACAAGTCCTAGCGCAACGCTAACTTGCCAAAGCCTCTCCGGAGCAACTCACGCAACCCGCCTCCGCCTCACGATCGATCTAATCTCGTGCTTGTGCCGAGCGCTTTGCTGGGTCTACTCACGCAACTCGCCTCCGCCCTACGACGGGTTCAACCTCGTACTTGCGCCGAGCATTTGCTGAGCCTCACGCAACCCTCCTCCGCCCTCTTACGATCGATCTAATCTCGTACTTGCGCCGAGCATTTGCTGAGCCTCACGCAACCCTCCTCCGCCCTCCTACGATTGATCCGCTCTCGTACTTGTGCCGAGCGTTTGCTGAGTCTATCGAGTCAGTCCGCCACCCCCGGTGGCAATCGAGTCTGTCAGTCCGCTACCCCTGGTGGCAATCGAGTCGTCACTCCGGTGACACACCCGTGGTCTTGGAACAGCTCTGCTTTGCTTCTCCGGATCAGAGTAAGACCCTCAATCCTCAAGGGGTTGGGAAGAAAATCCTGGTAGAGAGTTCTATTCAGGTCTTGTTCGAGCCCTGTACGCCGGCTTAGTCAGCGCCCGCGTAACAGTCGCTTGACCAGGAAGTCAGAGTCGAATTGGGAGCAGACGAAGCGACTCGCTCAGGGGGTCGCGCGCAATCGAGTGGCACCGCTCCAAGGGTGCTGGCACGCCTAAGCACAACACAGAGACACACAAACCATCTGACAACGACCGTGCTGACTGTTCGCCGGGTGCTGAACCCGCCACGAACAGGCTGAAACCGGCAAATCATGTGGATCGCAAATGAGGCAAGCAACAAAGATAAAAATGATCACAACCAAGGGACAAAGTGCATAAGAATACTAATAACAAGGAGAAATGATTGCTTTACAATTCTATTCGAAGCATAATCATGAAAGGACAAAGTGATATGCTTCATGATCCATAATACTTCACACATGACTCACAGAAAGTCTAATATTTCCAGACAATAAATAGTTTACCATTGAATGGCATATTTCAGACAAGTCTTCAATTGGATATGCCTTCGAGCCATAGCTGCATAAGTAAACAATTATATATGTCTGAGATGCCCTTACCAACATAATAATTGCAACATGATGAATACAGAAAACAGAAAGATTAAGAACAGAAATTACATATGTTCTACAACCCGTTGTTTATAGTTCATTCCATTTTCACAAACTTTAGTACCAAGGACATACAAAAAATAAATTCATGTAACTCTCGGCGGACATTACTGTGGAAGATTAGCAGTCTAGCTAGTGCCAGTTTTATGAAGTAAAATTAATTTATACATGGCTGACCAGTCACACCATGGGGTTAGAAACCCTGAGCAGTCATAACTAGTCTAGCAGCTAGTTACTTATGGATTTCCTTTCTTTAAACTTAAAGGAAACCGAACTACCATATATAACAGATCTTTTACATACCAAACATCAAAAGGTGTGTCAAAGGATATTCCATAAATGTTATAGAAGCAGACTCCATCTGGTAATTTGGCATTGTTGAGAACTTGGTGGGTCTCGGCAGCCCATCTGGAAATAGCAAAGTTAAATGGCAAAGCTACAGTTTTACCATCATAAGTTAGCTGCAATGAAAGAGAATGACATAAGACATAAGCTCTGGCTATTAAGCGGGAAATTAATTAGTAACAATTCAACATTGAGATTCAAGCTAAAAAATTGCATCCCAGACACAGGAAATGTTCAGGCAGAGGAACAGAGACGACCAAAGACCGAAAAGGTGAACAGGATAATACCTAGCCAATGAACGATTGTCCATTGTTTTATGATTATAATTACAATATTGAATCATGCTGAATTAGCAAGGGTATACCACTGTTATATTTCTTATTAACTACAATCGTTGTCTAAGTTCTAGCAGAGTGTATCCTATGATTCTCATTACCTACAAATCTGACCATGTATTTAGCAAGCAAGACCAAGGCCGCGTGAGTAGATGACACAAAAAGACAAGTCAAAATGGCAAAATCAATGCTTTGAAACAGAAATTTTGAAATCTTTCCCAAGTTTCCTAGCCAAATAAAGCTGAAAAATTGTACCTCATTATTTCTCAATGCTTCTCTAAACAAAGTATTACTTTCAACGGGGCCATAAGATTCCAGCTCAATAGAAGTTTCCCCATTTTTAGACTGCTTCCTCCAAACCTGAATTTCTGGCTCCTTTTTCCAAATAAAATCTGGATTGGCCAACATCTCATAGATTGATGGACATTCGACCAACTATATGTGAAAACCAAATATATAGACTGTTAGCTGGCCCAAGTTAATATGCTCAAACCGTGTCATTTAAGAACTTCACATATCAAGAAACAATTTGTTGTTATTTGACCCAGACATTTCTTTATTCGATCTGAAGAAGTTCAAATTGTTGTTAATTGCATATAACTCATACACCGCATGTTATGAATGCATAGTTTCATTTCAGATAGTGGTTTACCAAGGAAGATGATAAACTGAAGCCAATTAAGCTTAACTTAATGTATTACCAGCTGGTGCATAGTCCACCTTGATACAAAAAAGAAGCTTTCCAAGCCTTCAACAAACTGCAGTCCAGTTAAAAGAGAATCATTGATGCATCCTGGTGCACCTGTAAATTGTGTGTTATAAACTTATAATCAATATCCAAGGACGAAGCATCTAGAAAACGATTCAAGAGATCACTGAAATTCTGATGATTTTGGTTGGTAATTTTTAGAGGTCATCAAACTCAGAGTCTACATATTTCAAGCAAGTGAATTTGACATAACTAATAAGTAATAAGATAACTGAAACCCACTGAAAATGGCAAAAATAAGTAAAGGAAACCCCATTGTGCTTTTGATCAGATGCAACTCTCTAGACCTGAGAAAATTCAATTGACTGATTTCAAGAACTTAACAAATGACATGCAGGAAACTACCTTGAAAAGGGCAACTGATGCAAATCCATTTACTCACATACTTTGAAAAGACCTGCCGGTGAATGATGTAAAATCAAAGGTTATGGCTCTTTTGAGATGAACCGTTTATATATTTGGCCCATATTACATGAAACTTTATAATAAACTTCACCAAGTCAAGAAGAGACGGTATGCACACCTCATGATGGAGTGACATAAAACACATGACAAGCAGTCCACCCATTGAATGCGAAATGATATTCACTTTTCTACCCCCAGAAGCCTTGTAAGCAGTTTCCAGTTTCACTTTAAGATCTTCCATTAACTTATCAATTCTGGTAACATAATCGCCATGATAGTCAGACAAATTGACAGTTATTTACCTGAAGTAGTCAATAGACTACCATAATACTGTAGTTGTAATAGAAACTATGTTTCGAAATAACCAGTTAAAAATAAATTACCTGTTGCTTTGTCTGAAGTCATAGCCATATCCAAACAATGTGGTTCCCTTCGTATAGCCGCAACCCACAAGCATATTTATCATATCATGAAAATAGTATACCTCTTTCAAACCTATGCATTTCACAAACTGGAAACATGGAGAGAAGTATAACCATCACATTGTTTTAGGGGAAGTATCCAGCAGAGCTGCAGAGTGTAGGAGAATATCTAAATACTGAAGAAGGAATAATATAATAAGCAAATCTGTTATGAAATGGGTTTAGGGTTTACGAAACATGCCCAAACAATGTTGACCACTATATAGATAGTGTTCATTAGATACAGTTAAATACACCTAAACCATCAGTTAACACCTAGTAATTCCAAGACAATGTGCACAAGAAAATGAAGTGCCCTTAAGTAGTAGTGACAGGCAAATGGATTCTTCAGTTTTAAGTCCAAAATCATAATGACGATGAGCATGAAGTAGGAAAATCATATTTCTTTATAGGCAACTAGTTAGAGTTTTCTTACACAGATGATTTGTTTTACACCAATCCTGTAATATTACTAATATCCATTCAAGACAAAGTGAAGGTTTAGAAAACTTCAAAGTGCAAAGTTAGAGAGTGAAAAGTTAGAAATCATAACAATAACAGTGGATGGTATTCTCACCGGAGACGGGTCTAGAATATCAATTGCGTATAGGCCATAATCATCATCAGGGACAACAATTTCAGTGTCTTGGTCTAAGGTTTCTGTATAACCTGGAAATTAGAGAAAGAGAGAGTTGTGGCCGATTCAACACCCGGAAAACAGAATACCAAAAGAAGGTTAAGTTGATAAAGTAATAAAGATTCAAACTTTACCAACTAGAAATTCAATTAGAATACTTTACTTGTTATCAAACTATGGTTACAACAGATACGAATAGTAATGTGAGTGTGCATGTTGTAGTTGCATCAAACTAGTAAAACAAGAGTGAGCATTGATCAACAAAGAGAATGTGTACCTGTGAGGGGATTATAGAGTGAGCCTGCCCCCCCCCCCCCCCCCCCCCTCCCTTGCGTGCCATAAATTGCACGCAGACCCGAAGATTCAAGATTGCTCGCAAGCCAAGCAAGCGGCTTTTGAAGCCTAGTTCGTTGCTGAGAAGAAATCAAGAAGAATCGAAGAAAACAAGCTTCCCCAAAAGTCAAGTTTCTTTCGATCAAGTTTCAATTGAAGAGGTAAATATTTTATAATCGTTCCCGCTTATGAAATTTCAATAGTTGGGCTGTGTTTTCTTCCGGGACCTTTTCGTGTCCCTGCTACCTCATCCCGATTCTATCGCTTCTCGGGACGGCATACGGGGATTTAGTCACCCCGGTGCCAACGTTTATTGGGGTAACTGTGATGTTACCAGCCACCGTTATGCTTGTGACTGTGATGTCACTGTGAACCATAACGTCTCTTTTTCAAAAGAATATAAAGGGAAGATATCGATTGTGACTTGATATCACATTATGCATAAATTTATGTGACCATGATATATCTTGGCACTGTTCTAAAAGAAAATCAGACTTGATTAGTATTCGATATACTAACGTCTCCCTATTGTGTTTCTGTAGATGGCTGACACTCAGCGTCCAGAATTCGACATCTTGGATGTCCAAGGCAAGGAATACAAAAGGTGGGTCTCAGATGTAGAGAACACCTTCATTGGTAAAAGATTTACAGCCACCATTGTCCCTCCTGAGGATGAAAATTTGCATGCTTCTCCTGAACAAAAAGCTCAAGCCCTGATGTTTCTCAGGCGCCATATCCATCCAACGCTCAAAAAGCAATACATGAGGAAAACCGATCACAAAGAGCTATGGGACATCCTCAAGGACCGCTTCGACAATGTGCATGACGCACAACTCCCTGACCTTCTGTCAGATTGGGAGCAAATCCGCTTGTTGGATTTTGGTTCCGTCCAGGAATACCATCAGACTATGCTTAATTTGCAGTCTGATCTGAGCTTTTGTGGGGTCGACAAGACCGATGATGATATGATGGAGAAGACATTCACGACGTTCCCAGAATCTGCGTCCATGTTGTCGCATCAGTACCGTGATCTCCGTGAGAAAGGCACCATCAAAACCTTTAGTGACTTGATGAATGTGTTTCAAAGAAAGGAGAGGTACCATGAGTTGATTCTGACTACCAACAAAAGGCCTAGAGGTCCGAAATTCTTAGCCGAATCTCACCAAGCCCGTGGTAGAGCTCCTATGCCGAGGAATCATCCTCGCGAACGTCAAGCACCACCTCCACCACGTACGCCAAGAGCTATATGTAGGGGAAGAGGAGGAAGAGGAGATGTCGGCCCTGGCCGGAACCTCACATGGAAACGGGACGGCGGCGGCGCCGCTGCTCCCAGAGGGAGGAACTGTTTTGGTTCCGGTCCCAGGCGTGGTGGCCATACGTCAAACAATGCTTCGGCTCCTTGCTTCAAATGTGGCTCTAAGAATCATCTTCAACGCGATTGCACAGCAAGTAGAGAGATTCAAGCCGCTTACAAGAAACACAAACAATACATAGAACAAGAAACGAACTATGTAGGAGATTTTGAGGAAGAAGAATAGGATAAGGAAGATATCAACTTCACCATCGATGACTTCCAACCTACCAAGAAACGTAGGACTCAGGAGTATGATACTCCGGATTATGAATAAGTATTTGACTTAGGTCATGAGATACATGTTCAAGTTTGATTTTGATTGTTATTTTGACATAATATAGTCAATAAATCACGACTTTGTTCGATAAGTCGTTCTATTTAGAACAACCTTGATGTACTTTTGAGTTGTCATCAATAATATTTCTCTTATTCTAAGAATGATTTGAGATTTTTATATCCCTATGAAAGCATAAATGGTTCAATGCGTCCAAATTACAATGGCATAATTATTTTGAGTTCACCACAATTCTGGTGATGTTAACTCATATCCGAAATAAAATCACGAAGACAAATGAGAAACTCGCGAGAAATCGCGTTGCACATTAGGCCAGCCTATCGGCAGCCAAGGCTGCGATTCGCCAAGCCTCGCTCGCCATGGCTACTCGCCAACTTGGCTGCGATTCGCCAGGCCTCGCTCGCCAACTTGGCTGCGATCCGCCAGGCCTCGCTCGCCATGGCCGCGACTCGCCAGGCCTCGCTCGCCATGGCCACTCGCCAAGCTTGGCTCAACACCGAATCCGGTTTTTTGAAACCAACATCGATAGCCTATCGAACAATGCAACTTTTGCATCAATGGCTCGGCAACGACGTGTCTTCGGACTCGCCATGCTTCGGATTTAGCTCAACCGTCGCATCGTATTGCCTCAATGCCCGACCGACCTTCACCACTCGCCTTGCTTCGGCTCGGCCTCAGGGTAGCTTCGGCCTTACCACAGCTTCAGCTTTAGCTTGGCCCCGGCCTTTGCCTAGGCCTCGGCCTTGGCTCGGCCACGCCACCTACTACGGTGTCCAGTCTCAATCTCTGACCTAGGCTATGTTAACTCTCAATGTTGGTATTCGGTGATTAAAATAAGGCTTATCTCTTTCTCTCAAGTTATGTCGATGCCATGGCTATGTTATTGGCCTTAATGCACTTCATTTTGTGATGATATATTGCTTCAGTACACTTACTTTAAAGTGTCCGCCAAAGTCTAAAGTAGACTATTGATTCAATTTACATTGTTTTTGTAGATGTATCAAGGCGAGATTGAGTGTTTGTTGGACTGTGCAACAACTCACACGATTCTGAGGAATCGGCCATTGTTTTCGGATTTTTCGCCAAGAGAATCGTCGTTATCTACGATGACAGGAACTGGACCCGTAATTCAGGGTCGTGGCACTGCTCAATTCTTATTGCCAAATGGCACTGAAATTCGGGTAGAGGACGCCCTATATGCGCCTAAGGCGCCAAGAACCTTGCTAGCTTTCAAGGATGTGCGTGACAACGACTATCACCTCAGCACTTATGTTGAAAATGGAACTGAATATCTGTTGATCACCTCCACTGAGAATTTGCGTACTCGCATTGTGGAGAAGTGTAAGCGTGTTCGAAATGACATGTATTTCACAACCATTAGAGCCAATGAATCTCATGTTGTTGTCTTATGTGATTCAGATGCTTACAAGCTTTGGCATGTGAGACTCGGTCATCCGGGTCGTGATCTGATGATTCGTATTCTGAAATGCTCCCACGGTCATCCGTTTTTCAGATCACAAAAGCACAGAGGGAGCCTCGGCCTCGGTTCGGCCGCCATGCCGTCGATAGCCGCCTCTCGGCTCCAAGGAGAGGTTCGGCCTCCTCCTGCTTCTCATGCTTCTGTAGCGATGTCTAAAGCTCATCGTTCGTTTTGCAAAGCTTGTTCACTAGCAAAACTTCAAGCAAGACCATCTTTTGCTATTGATAATAAACAGAATATTCCGTTCCTACAACGAATACAAGGTGATATTTGTGGACCTATAACACCAGAATGCGGACCATTTAGATATTTCATGGTTCTGGTTAATGCGTCAACGCGTTGGTCACACGTAGCGTTGTTGTCCATGAGGAATGCTGCATTTGCTAAACTCCTAGCTCAGATCATTAAGCTTCGGGCTCACCACCCGGACAATCCGATTAAGTCAATCAGACTGGATAATGCTGGAGAGTTTATGTCAAAGTGTTTTGATGACTATTGCATGTCAGTTGGGATTGAAGTTGAACATCCCGTGCCCCACGTTCATTCTCAGAACGGTCTTGCAGAAGCCGCTATTAAGAGACTACAGCTTGTTGCTAGGTCCCTTGTCATGGCCACTAACTTACCGGTTTCGGCATGGGGATATGTAATATTACATGCAGCTATGCTTATTCGTCTACGACCCACAGATAGCCAACCATTTAGTGCGTACCAGTTGGTAACTGGTTACGAGCCTGATATTTCGCATCTGCGTACTTTTGGTTGTGCCGTATATGTGCCTATCACGCCTCCACTGCGTACCAAGATGGGTCCACAACGACGATTAGCTATTTATGTTGGATATGAAGCACCAACAATTGTCCGCTACATAGAGCCTATGACAGGTGATCTGTTTACTGCAAGATTTGCAGATTGTCACTTTAATGAGACATCCTTCCCACCGTTAGGGGGAGATGGGGCTGCATCCGTCCCTAGTGAACGTCAGAAATTGACGTGGTTCTCTCCCACTATGTCTCATTATGATCCCTGTACGTCACAGTGTGAGACGGAAATACAACGCATATTGGAACTACAAAAGGTGGCGGATTCGATGCCCGACTCCTTTATTGATATTGCGAAAGTGACAAGATCAACCATACCTTCTGCGAATGTACCTGCAAGGCTCAACATTCCTCACCATGCGCGAGCACGCGCCGCCGGTCTCGGACCCGCAGCCCTAGGTGCCATCGGCAGCCTAGGCTCGGCACCAATCTCACTAAACTACTTATGCATGCACAATCTTATGGAAAGGAATTCCATGTATATCGATGATGCATTCGCCTACGTCGTTGCTCAAGATGTCATTGACGAGGACGATATGGAACCCCGCACTGTTGATGAGTGTCAACGTAGGGCGGATTGGCCGAAGTGGGAAGAAGCAATCTAGGCTGAAGTAGACTCTCTAAAGAAAAGGCGAGTATTCGGACCGGTTGTGCCTACACCGCCGAACGTGAAGCCTGTTGGACATAAATGGGTCTTTGTCAGAAAGCGAAATGAGAATGGTGAAGTCCAGGGATATAAAGCTCGACTCGTGGCGCCCTGGAATTGATTATGAGGAGACGTATTCTCCTATCATGGATACTATTACCTTCCGATACTTAATCAGTTTGGTAGTCTCAGAGAGACTCAATATGCAGCTTATGGATGTTGTAACAGCGTATCTTTATGGGGATCTAGATACGGAGATGTACATGAAAGTGCCAGAAGGACTTTCGTTACCCAAGTCAAGTGAGCAAAAACCACGAAGTTCATTTGCTATCAGGTTGAGACGATCTCTATATGGACTCCGACAATCTGGTAGGATGTGGTACACACGGTTAAGTGATTACTTGATTGGGAAAGGATACAAGAATGATGAGTTGTGCCCTTGTGTGTTCATAAAGAGAACAAGTTCAGAATTTGCCATTATAGCCGTCTATGTTGACGATATGAACATCATTGGAACTCTAAATGAGATCAATGAGACCGCAAGCTACTTGAAATCCGAATTCGAGATGAAAGATCTGGGAAGGACTCGGTTTTGCCTAGGCTTAGAACTAGAGCACCGAAGTGATGGAATCTTTATACACCAATCTGCATATGTCTGAAAGATGCTCATACGATTTAACATGGACAAAGTTATGCATCCTACAGGCACTTCCATGGTCGTTAGAAGTCTGGATATCAACAAAGATCCCTTTCGTCTGAAAGAAGATGACGAAGAGGTCTTGGGAGCTGAATATCCATATCTTAGTGCAATTGGAGCTTTGTTATACCTAGCTCAGTGTACTAGACCAGACATTGTTTTCTCAGTGGACTTGTTAGCTAGATTTAGCTCTGCGCCAACACAACATCATTGGGTTGGAATCAAGAACATCTTTCGATATCTTAAAGGAACCCTTGACATGGGCTTGTACTATCGATACACTCATCAGGATTCGACACCTAGTCGATCTCTTGCATCCAACAGCACAAACCGTGGCTCGGATCGCCACCGGTCAGCCGCCAAGACTGGTTTTGGCTCAGCAGCACCCTGCCTCGCCACAACAAGCCGCGGCTCAGCCATCCGCCATCCTGCAGCCATATCTGCCAACATATCCGGACCCGAGGATGCTAAGTCGTGGTCCCGATACGGCTTTGGCGATACCCCCTCCTACTCAGATACACCAAATGATGTGATGGTAGGATTTGTTGATGCTGGATATTTGTCAGATCCACACAAAGGACGTTCCCAAACCGGTTATGTTTTTACCATTGGGAATACGACGATATCTTGGAGATCAACCAAACAAACCCTTGTTGCTACCTCCTCGAACCATGCTGAGATTATTGCACTATATGAAGCCGTCAAAGAATGTGTTTGGCTTCGCTCAGTTATATCTCACATTCGAGAGTCTAGTGGACTTGAGTCTACTACGATGGGACCAACTTGCATATTTGAAGATAATACAGCATGCATTGAGCAGATGAAGTTGCGATACATCAAGGGTGACAATACTAAACACATTTCGCCTAAGTTCTTCTACAATCAGCAACAGCAAGAGACTTTGAATATCCAAGTGAAGCAAGTCAGCTCAGAAGATAATGCAGCTGATCTGTTCACCAAGTCTCTACCCAAATCTACATTTATGAAGCATGTAAAGCGCATTGGTATGTGTCGCTTATCCGAACTCAAAGACTGATTGACTATCAGGGGGAGTTCTCGTCTAGACTTCAGGGGAAGTTTAGTTATGCATGTCTCACATACTTGTAGTTGGTGCGTTGTACTCTTTTCCCTTAGACCATGCTTTTATTTTTTGCCCAAGAGGTTTTTGTTTGCTGACAAAGGTTTTAACGAGGCAACAGTTCATGCACCATTGAGGACGCGACACAAGGGGGAGTGTTCAAGGAAGGTTAATTCCGTAACTTCCGTAGTGTGTCTTGTCCTAATAAGACTAGTAGTCTAGATACTTTATTAGATAGGAAATCCCTGATTACCAGAAATACTTGATGTAATGCCTATATAAAGACCTCCTTATCAATCAATAAACACATAATTTATTATCATCTATTTCTCCTACACCAGCCTTTTTATTTTTTATATATCTTACGTTTTCATAATATAATTTTGCTGGGATTTTAGATTGGCATTGGTCATGATGACACTATGGTGAGAGGGTCAGAGGCTGAAAGAGTTCGATATCCACCACCTAAAAGTCTCGGTGACACTGGTTTTGACCCACCAAACAAACAAATACTGAAATTCGCATCTAGCTAGCACATTCGAATATCCATATTAGGCGAGCGGCTAACAAACACAAAATTATTGTCGCAACTATTTCGTGTTTACCATTTACAACTCTGTTTCCGTTAATATATATGCTATTGAATTAACTCTGTTTCCATTTTCATTGTCTTCATTAATACTATCAAGCTCAGACTATCATATTTTATCACAAGACAATAACGCATCAACTACAAACGGCATAAGGTTCATAATAAAACCATACTCAATTCAAATGAACCAAACATCTGGGAATAATAACATCTAATTCCAACAAAACATAAGAGTGTTTTCAGTCTTCATAATCCTTAAAACAGAAACATTTCTTCATCGCATGCCTCACAGAGTGCGCCCACAACGCTTCACAGGTCCTGCACGCTCAAGCCTACATAAGATATTAAAACAGCAGTCATATATCGAAGGATGCAAACAGAAACCAGAGTTGGGGTCGAAAAAGCGCAAATAAATTTGAATATACTACACTTGACTTCCTAAACTAAGCATCATAAAAAAATTAACACAAGTGAGCAATAAAAATTATACCTGGGGGAAGCGATTGCTTCAACTTGTCTGCCTTCTCAGTATCAAACACGCATAGGGTGTAGAGATACTTTGAGCAGCGAACCTTGAACTTCACAGCCTCCTTTGTTCTCTTGATTTTGACAGAACGTGCGTCCTTCCTCCTTGCAGTGAGAAGGAAATCCTTGATCTCATGAATTTGCTTCGGCTTCCGGTAGGAAAACAAAGTATACACATTAAATCTAAGAACAGTTTAAATGTAATCACACTTTTAGAACCTATTAGCCATCATCTACAATTGTTTTGTAACAGTTAAAGATAAGACATGCTTAGTAGTAAACACACAATTTTAGAGAAAACAAATACACTGATCACATTCTAACGAGCTAGTAGACATCATCTGACCTCTAGCTAAAATCATTTCACGAGCAATTTGTAACTAACATTAATCCAGAACATATGAATTTGATAAAAATATATGCAATGGTTTACAACAAACAAAATAAACGGTGCAGAAAGGCATATAAACAACTGCCATCAAACTCGTAATATCAACTTTTAGCTTCAAACACCAAAAAAAAAAAAAAAAAATGCAGGACAATTTCTTGATTTTATAATTTGAGTTAGTTATGCGTGTCAGAAAATTGATGGAGCAGAAAGCCTATTCTGAAAACCATTCAAAGGTATATTCAATTTGAAATCTAAGTTCTACTTTCTTCTGAGAAAATTTTAGTAATGAAAGCTAAGAGAAGTAGAGAACTAATGGAGGCATAAAAACCGATCATCCGAAAAAACAAGACATGTATGTAAGTACTAGTTCATATAGCAGCAGTAAAATTCAACAGTAACAATAATCGGTTTGCATTACACACTAAAGTGAAAGTAGATTGAGGAGTTGATAGAAAGAAGAAATAAGAGAAGAGAGAAAGCGTACCATGGTCTCAGGCTGCTGTCAAACTCCGGACTTGGAAGGCTATGACGATTTTATATGCAAACCCTAATCAAACCAATGGGCCACAAGTACTGGGCTTTGTTACTTTTGGGCTCAATTAATTTTAAGTGTGGTATAAATTCCATTTTGCTGTCGACCGTCGACGACTTGGTATTTGGTTCCATGGAGGTTCATCTGTGCAGCTCAACAGGTATCTTATCCTTTAAAGCTTCCAGTAGTGTTAGACTAGCACAGTTACAGCGCAAGTCCACTTCCTCTTGTGCGTCTCGTATATGCTGCTACAATTTAGCGCTTTCGACACCTTGTCGATTCTCTCCTTCTGGTGCGTTCAATTCTATGCATTTGTGGAACTGGGTTTTTATAAATTTATGCACCTTATATATGAATTCCAAATTGCTTTTATGGTTGTTTGGTCTCAGTTTTGTTTGCGACACCACCGGAGAGTCAAGTAAGCTCGGCGGAGGAAAGAGAATGGGCAATGCAAGGTAAGGTTCTGTCTTTAATGTTTACCAAATCCATTTGCATTTCAGTTGTAGTGACTGACTTGTCTTTTGTTGTGTCACAGATTTTTACACGTTGAGAAGAGAGGTCGAAATAGCGGCAGAACGTGTTCAAGAGATGAGAGCTTCCGCTTGTCTGGAACAATTGGAGAAAGAAGTTGCCGACTTGGAAGCCAAAGCAGCTGATACCTCCTTTTGGGATGATCGAGCTATGGCTCAAGAGAACCTTTTGGCCCTCACTGATGTCAAAGACCGAATAAAATCACTTACCCACTTCAAAACACAGGTCTATAATCCAAGCAATAACTTTCTTTAGTTATTTTTGTTTTCTTTGGAATGGCTGATCGGTGCGTTAGAATTTACCAAGTAACTTGGATGAGTTTGGAATCAATCTCTTCTTCAAACTTGAAACAACACAAGTAAAATGAAGAATAGTTCTTTTCCTGCTACGCTTGTATGATATCCCAAGCGTAATTTCAAGTTGCCTATTAAATTACTGCTTCACGCACACACATTATTTACATATTTTCAAGATCAGAACAGGAGCTACTTCTAAGTAGCATAGCATTTAAAATGCATTGGATGCAGGTCGAAGATGCGGAAACAATAGTCAAGCTAACTGAAGAGATGGACTCCACAGATAATGCACTTCTTGAAGAGGCTGCCAGTATCATCAAGGAATTGAATAAGGCAATGGATCGATTTGAGTTAACTCAACTTCTTTCAGGGCCTTATGACAAAGAAGGTGCAGTTATTTCTATTACAGCCGGTGCTGGAGGTACTGACGCACAGGTAACGAGGATACTATGTGCAAAGCAAGAGCAAATCATTCTTCTGATTCTTATAAACACTTTGATGGAAATGTTGAGTTCTTTAAGATGCATTATAGGGTAGGTTGGTGAATTGACCTAACCTATCATGAACATTGCGCTTCTCATTCATGAACTTCTTTTTAGAAATTCGAAACACAGCTATCTAGTTATACCTAGCCTAAATTAGCTTACGCAATTTGTTACAACTATTGTGATCACTCATGGGTCGTGCATCAAGTTTTCAGCAATTACATAAGTTGTCGTTGGCACCCGCTATGCCTTTTTTTTCTTTCACTTCTGCTTGGTTCTTTACAAGTGGTAGTAGATTGATGTTTCTGATTGTTGATAAGCTGATGGATTCTATTTTCTTATGCTTATGGTCCATGCGTCTAAATTGTTTAGCCTATCCTTTGTCTATGTACTGTTTCTACCAAAACCGAAATTTGACTTTGTGATCTTTATTGTACTCCTCATTAGGCTTTATGTGCATTATGAAAGTTCAAAATTTTTCTTTCCATTTGTTAATTGGTTATGTTTCTGAGGTTTGATTATGTTATTGTCTTTCAATTATCCTGACAGTCAATGTCTTAACACATGAAATATAAAATAAAGGAAATGTTTTTCCTGTATAAAACCCTTGATAATTTTCAGTGCAGGATTGGGCTGAAATGTTACTCAGGATGTATATGAGGTGGGGAGAAAAGCAGAGATACCAAACTCGAGTGGTTGAGAAATCCCCTGGAGAGGAAGCTGGAATTAAGTCAGCGACACTTGAAGTCGAAGGTCGTTATGCTTATGGTTATTTGTCTGGGGAGAAAGGCACACACCGCATTGTACGACAGTCTCCTTTTAATGCCAAAGGTCTTCGCCAGGTATCTATAAATCTGTGCTTGCTATACATTTAATTACTAAATACAAAATATGACGAAAGACTGGTGAAGTTACAAATAGATGCATCTCCAATTTCTAGTGCATGTTGTAATTTGAAGTTAGATGTGATGCAGACAAGCTTCTCTGGTGTGGAAGTGATGCCTCTCCTACCTGAGGAATCACTGAAAGTTGAAATACCTGAAGAGGACCTGGAGATAACCACTTCAAGGGCAGGCGGGAAAGGAGGCCAAAATGTGAATAAAATTGAAAGTGCTGTCCGGATTACTCACATCCCCACTGGTGTTACTGTTCGTTGCACAGGTTGGTAACAGTATATATATTTAGACCTTATATATTAACTCTCTCTTAATATGTGATGACGGATTGCACTGTATATGTTGACCACAATGCACCGTTGTACAACGCAACGGAATGCAATGCAGAAGAGAGATCCCAGCTTGCAAACAGAATAAAGGCTTTAAGTAGGTTGAAAGCAAAGCTGTTGGTGATAGCTGAGGAGCAACGAGCGTCGGAAATCAGGCAAATACGAGGAGATGCAGTGAAGGCAGAGTGGGGGCAACAAATAAGGAATTATGTTTTCCATCCGTACAAACTCGTCAAGGATGTAAGGACAGGATATGAGACATCTGATATCACTTCTGTGATGGACGGTGATTTGGAGCCTTACATCAAAGCCTACCTCAAGCATAAATACAGTATGAAATTCAGTGCATCAAGCCAAACCTAGGCTGTAGCTAGTTAACTTTTACAATTGCTGGAAGTCCGTGAATAGAAAGGAGTGCTGATCATGTGAATCTTTTTCATACGGCTTGGTATGATTAGTCCTAATGAGAATTACACTCGGAAGCGTCACCATCTTCCATATGACGTTGAGTTTTGTCACCAGCGGTTCTACATGTACGTGGAAAAGTAATTACTCTATGGTCTGATGACTGGTCTCGGATTATCGGCAATGTTCGTTGTGATCTATAATAACACTTGCATTTATCAAGGCCTTGTACAACCAAGTAGTATAAGTCATGGACCTATGAAATCAATCCTAGACTTTTCTTGGAAGCACGATTCCGAGCGCTTTCAAATCACAAACATCTGAGCGGTTAAGTGCTTCTTAGGTTTTTTTCATCAAGCTGAAAATCAGTAATGTAGAGCTCAGTATTATCTAGTCTAATGATAACTGTGATATAGTCTCTTCTAAGTAAATAAGTTGTGACTGAGACAGTGAGACTCTGAGTTAAGTGAAATCAACTTTAAATTTATATCTTTATGTTGCTCTTGAGGGTCTAGGGTGCTGCCCGTCTTTTTCGACCTCGATCAAATCGATTCTTCATCTCTGTTCTTAATCCCCGAATTGATCCCAGATCTAATCAATTCGTCTTCTTCCCTACCAATCGATCCCAGTTTCGTCCCTGGCCGTTTACCCTATCGGATTGTAGGGTTAGGGTTTGATATCCTCGTCTACTGTATTTTCAGAGGGTGACCGATCCTCGCCGGCGGACATTGACGGGCATGATTCGACGCCGATACTGGAGCTTTGGGGGTGACGACGCTAATTGCTGTTGTAGATCATTTATGGGCCTGGGCCCTAATCTCTAGGGTTTCATACATTTGGGTCTATAATTGAATTGGGCTTGTTTAGTTGCTTCTTATTGGGCTAACCAAGTATTGGATGTGAAGTTTTTATCTGGTTGAATTGGGTCTTTATGACACTGAGTAAGATATAGGTTTGGATCAAATGCAGTCTTGATATCCTCGGTTGTTACCTTTTATTCTTGCTGCTGAGTTGTTCAAGACTGAGAAAATAAAAGTGCTATGCACCTTCTTTAAAAGGTGAATATAGGACGTTTGATTATTAGGTACCTAAGTGCTAGATATGTAATTAATAGTCATAGAGAGTAATTTTTATTGTTGGTCCTTATGAGTGTTTTATTCCTTGTACGTTTTACTAATTAATATATTATTGTCAACTGATTAAAAAAAGAAAGTAAATAAGTTGTGAGTTTGATTTAAGAAAAACTCATTTTAGTATTCGAGTTATTTACTTGATAAGAAATGTTTTAAAAAAATTATTGAGTAAACTCGATCAATGCCCTTTGACGGAGAAAATTGTATCACTAATTCATTTATCATAATATAATTATATGATTACATTAAGTTTTCAAATAGAAAACCAAAACACTATACTTTATATAGAGACGGGCACAAAATCAACGGAAAAATGGAATCATCAACTCCAAGATTGCATCTATTGCTATAAAAGTAGAGTACCAAAGATGAAGAGTACTTCCAAAGTGAAATCCAAACAACTTGATGGGTTTGTGCGTTACCTAGAAACATGTTAGTGTTCTAGGGATTTTTGATAAAAATAATAATAATAATAATAATAAGGAGAAGGAAAGACAACGTGTTTGATGAGGTCACCGGGACAATAGTAGAATTTCACATATATTTGGTCAGTGTCATTTAACTCTCATTGACGTATTTTGGTTTGGAAGGGAGAATCGCGAGCGAGGTAGGGGAATCACAGCTTACGCACATAATCATCATTTCCACCCTCGCCTTTCTCTCTCTCTCTCTCACTTGTCACAGCGGTTTCGAATGAACTTTATTCGTTTCGTCACTTCAACTTCAACTTCAACTTCAACTTCCAACTTCCAGAGGAAGGGAAGGGAAATCGCTTCCTTGGGAAGTTTCACACTCTTTAAATACCTTCCTTGCTTGCTTGCATTGATTCCCAAATACATTAAACTCTCTCTCGCTGTCTCTTTATAAATACAATACACACCCATTCGATCACTCTCACTGTTACAACACTTGCATTGTTTCTCTCTCACTTCATCGCTTCTGCTACTTGGCTATCACTTCCCCTGCTTGCTTCTGACTTTGAGCAGTTAGTTGCCCGTTTCTCACTGAGATTCTCAGATACTGAAATTCACTGTTCAATCTTGTATTCTCTTTGTTGTTTTAGGATATCGCTATGGAACCGGCCCGCTTGCAGGCTGACGATGAGACCCGTCAATCTGCCGATCCTCTCCCATTCGCCAGAAGGTGGCTTCTCTTTGTTTTGCTGCAATCTTCTTTCTTTCTTTCTTTCTTTTTTTATAATGATTGTTTGTTCCCAAGAGCGAGAGAATTTTCTTGATTGTTTGTTTGGTTTAACATTGAGAAGATATATAATCTATTGAAATTGGAGTATTGAAATCTTTATGGTTGGTTACTGCGTCACAGTTACCAACTAGAAGCACTAGATGCAGCAATCAAACGGAACACCATAGTTTTCTTGGAGACTGGCTCCGGAAAAACACTCATTGCCATTATGCTTCTTAGGAGCTATTCCTATTTGCTCCGTAAACCATCTCCATTTGTTGCTGTCTTCTTGGTTCCCCCAGTCGTCTTGGTTAAACAGGTATTCATGCAAACCCCTCTTTCTACACTTTACATCAATATCTATCACCTACATATTTTCCTACTTACTTTTCTATGTGGTTATGGTTATGTTTGTCTTCTCTTACTCGTGCATTCTCTTATAATAATAATTATTATTATCAGCAAGCTGACGCAATCAAAATGCACACTGACTTAGAAGTTGGTATGTATTGGGGAGATATGGGAGTCGATTTCTGGGACGCTAAAATGTGGAAGGAACAAATTGAAAAACATGAGGTGAGAATTTTGATGATGAAATTAGTATTTGATCTCACAGCTGCTTCATTAGTACACTTTCTTCTTGTCTTTATTGTTTTTTTAGGATTTCAAAGTCCACATTTTGGCTGCTTTAATTTGTTTCACATTTTTTGTCAAGGCACAAAAGTCAACTGATTTCTAAATGGATAATGGGAGTCAAAAAAAATTCTTAGATCCCTTAAATTCTGCAATCTTTGTAACACAATCTGCCAGTCATTTTGAAGCAATTGGTTAACTAAATTCCCAAGAGATATGTATACTCATTCTAACATCAGGTTTCAGTTTCACCCACCCCAGTCTATTTCGTAGTGGCAGTGCTCGAGATTGTGATTGTAACAAAATGTAAAATATGACATACTCTCTGGTACTTTAATTTTTTTTTTCATTTTTTTTTACTACAGGTGCTTGTAATGACTCCTCAAATATTGCTGAATACTCTGAGGCATAGCTTCCTCAAACTGAGTATGATAAAGGTTTTAATCGTGGATGAATGCCATCATGCCAGGGGTAATGACCCATATGCTTGTATAATGAGGGTGAGCCGTCTGTTGTTTGTTTTGGTGTAATTAACAATGATAGTGAAAAACATTTATAGCATCTGCATTGGAAAATGAGTGTTCTAAATCTTTTTATATGGCTCTGTGATTGCTTAATTTGTGTGAAATTTGCCTATGTGTCATGTGACATTACCATCAACATAGGTATACTAATTTTGAGTGACCGAAGTTAGTGTTCCCTGGCTATGATGCTTCTTCATCATAAGATTGTTGCATACCCAGTTCATGCTTTTGTAGTGCTTGAAGATTTGGGTGATGTGCAGGACTTCTTTCATCGTCAGTTACATTCTGGTCAACTTGAACTTCCGAGAATATTTGGAATGACTGCGTCCCCTATTAAGACAAAAGGTATTTGCCTCAAGAGATTTTTTTTTGTTATTTTATATCATATTTATTCCTAGATGCATTTATGGTTTACTTAGAGATTTTGTTTTTCTTAAGGTATATGTGGAAATCCAGAGTTATCCTATTGGAAAACAATCCATGAACTCGAGACACTGATGAATTCGAAGGTGTATACATGTGTAGATGAATCTGTGCTTGCCGAGTTTATACCAACTTCGACACCCAAGTTTAGAGCTTACAGCCCTGGGGAGATTCCCTCTGCCTTGTATACACACTTAACAAATCAGCTAAAATTTTTGAAAGAAAAGGTGTGTATTTTATGTAATGGTATTTGATGTCTCATGATTACTGTTTTACATTTGTCATATGATGAGTTTAGAATTGATTAATTTGTCTATGAATTAAATCACTTACTGATAAAAGGCTAAGAAGCAAATGAGTAGTGGTAGAGGATTTCTGTACTGAATACTTGGCTTCGCGAGATGTCTTTAGGGGGGGCTCTAAGTTCAAAACTTGAATGGAAGTGATGCTTATTTCATTTTCTATCCTTAAAAGATGGTGGGCTGTCTGCAATTTTAATTGAGGGGGATTTAATTCTCTAAATTCTGTACTTTTATATCTATTTTGTAATGTTTCTTCAAGGGTGTACTGACAATTGGTTTACTACATTTCAGCATGAATTGTCAGCAAAAAGTGTGGACCTCGTTGAATCTTCACAATCCATACTCAAAAAGCTGATGAAATATTTTTCAGCTCTAACGTTTTGTTTGGAAGAACTTGGTGTTTGGCTTGCTTTAAAGGTAAATTGGTTTGGGCTATGTTCTAGTTGTTGTACGCAGTTGACATAGTTGACATCATTGCATTTTCATCTGAGAAACAGGCTGCTTGGTCCTTATCAAACAACGATACTGACTTCTTTACATGGGAGAAGCTAGATGTGGTGGGGGAGAGAATTGTTAGAACTTTCAGTCTAGAAGCTAACAAATCATTTGCATGTCATCTTCCATCAGGTATGCTTTCTGTGGGTCTTGGTTTTCTGATTATTGGTATAATTTTACACATATATTGATTTTACACTGTTTCCTTCTCTCTGTCTTTTTCATCTTTCACTTAGATCCAAACTGGATGGTTGCTGATGATTTCATAGGAAGTATGAACAAGGGGTTTCTAACTTCCAAAGTCGTTTGTCTCATACAGTTGCTTCTTGAATACAGGTCGGCTCTTCCTTAATCACCGTATATATGGTTGTGAATAGATTTAGGACAGTGGTGGAGTCTGTTGAAATTTGAATGTTTGAAGGACTGTGTTCGTGGCACACGGTTTCATTGATTCACATTTTTATTCTTTTTGTACTGTTCCACATATTATTATTATTATTATTTGAAAATGTTTATTATCATAATTTTTTTGTAACTGTTTGATGTTATATTTTCTGCTCACTACTGATTTTTAATATAATTGCACACAGGGATGTAAAGAATTTGAGGTGTATAGTTTTTGTTGAACGGGTCATCACAGCAGTTGTACTAGAATCTTTATTGAATGAATTTCTTCCTAAACACAATGACTGGAAGTCAAAGTACATTGCTGGAAATAACGGTGGGATGCAATCCCAAACCAGAAAGAAACACAATGAGATTGTTGAAGAATTTCGTAACGGCATGGTATGCTTAGCTTTCAGAATAGAAAACCCTTTGCACTACTGTCTTTCCAATTTCCATGAGTGATTTTGACAATGTTATATGTTTCAGGTAAACATTATTGTTGCAACGTCGATTCTTGAAGAGGGTTTAGATGTTCAAAGCTGCAATTTGGTAATCAGATTTGACCCTTCTTCCACTGTTTGTAGTTTCATACAGTCTAGAGGCCGTGCGAGGATGCAGAACTCGGATTATGTATTAATGGTGGAAAGGTAATAACTTTGTCTTCCTTTGAAATAAAGTTAGTATATGACTTTGAAACATCTTTTGAAGTATATGTATTTCCTACCTTTCTCTTGGTATCATCCTTGATGTTGATGTCCGGTAATTATTATTATGATTATAATTTTTTTTTTATGGAAATTCAAAATTTCACATTGTATTTGGTTTGGTGTAAATAGTTAAGGCGGATTTTTATGAAATCAGTGTAGACTTCATCTACTTCATTATTTTCTACAGAGGGGATGTAAAGACATATTCTCGACTACAAAATTACCTTGCCAGTGGAGATATAATGAGAAAGGAGTCCCTACGACATTCTTCTCTTCCCTGTAGTTCACTGGAAATTGATTTACAGGATGATGGCTTCTACAGGGTCGAAAGCACTGGAGCCAGCTTCACCCTAGAGTCTTCTATTGGTTTGATGTATTTCTATTGCTCCAGGCTCCCTTCTGATGGGTTAGTCCTATGCAACACTATTCTTCTCTTCCCTGTAGTCCGTTAGTTTAGAATAAAATTGTTATTTCATTTTATTTGAATTTATGTTTACATTCTTCTTCTAGATATTTTAAACCTGCTCCAAGGTGGGATGAGGGGTCCTGTACTCTATATCTTCCCAAGAGCTGTCCAATACCTTATGTTTCTGTAGAAGGAAGTGGCAAAATTCTGAAGAAGATTGCATGCTTTGAAGCTTGCAAGCAACTTCACAAGATTGGAGCTTTAACTGATAACCTTGTTCCAGATATTGTTATGGAAGAAGCACCACAAGTGTTTGGTAACTTCTCAAACATTTTGTTTCCTCCATGCTTTGACTATCTATATGTTTTAATTATTAATACTAAATTTGTTTGACAGTGATATGTTAAATTTAAGAATATTTCTTTCCGTTTTTAATTTTTCTGAAACTGAATGCTTAAATGGTTCCCCTCTATAAAAAAGAAAAGAATGACTCTTAAACTTATGCTTATTTCTAAATGTTCTATGTGCAGAGCATGTGCCTAATGCTGAGGAGCAATTTAGTTATGTCCCAAGTGAATTGGTCAAATCTTGTTCAACTGATACTAGCACTTTGTATCATTGCTACTTAATAGAGCTGGATCAGAAATTTGGATGTGATATTCCTGTTAATGATTTTGTGCTTGGCATGAGGAGTAAACTTGATGGAGATATTTCAAATTTGCAGTTTGAGTTGGAATTTGGCAGGGGTTCTTTATTAGTGAACTTTAAATATGCTGGAGAGATGCATCTTAATTCAGAGCAGGTAAATGGTTATATTTCCTTCATTAAGTTTGTGATATTATATGAGGCACTAATATGTTAGTGGTCCTGCTTATTTAGGTACTCCACTGTAGAAGATTCCAGATCACGATTTTCCGTATCGTAATGGATCATAACTTGAATAAGTTGAAAGAAGCTTTAGATGGCCTTTGTTCAGGAGAAAATCTGGGCTTTGATTATTTGTTGCTCCCAGGGATCAGAGTACATCAGAGACCTTCAATGATCGATTGGCAATGTGTCACATCTGTGCTATTTTCAGATGAAGAATATAGTAAGGAACACATCGATTGCTCTCTACCTCATGTTCTACATACCAAAAATGGTGTTCTTTGTACCTGCATGATTCGGAACTCATTGGTATGTACACCTCATAATGGTAGCTTGTATTGCATCACTGGTTTGTTGAATGAGTTGAATGGAAATTCACCTCTGCGGCTCAGTGATGGCAGAGTTCTCTCTTACAAGAAGTACTATGAAACAAAGTATGTTATTCACTGTTTACATACCTTGTTATTTTCATGTGATTAATGAAATTTTGTCCAAATATGAAGGATATGACTATTAAGTAAGCATAGAGCTTTGATTGTATATGCAGGCACGGGATCAACTTGGAGTTTGACAAACAATTGTTGCTGAAAGGAAGACGCATCTTTCACGTGAAAAAGCATGTTCAGAGGGGTGGGAAACAGACAGAAAAAGGTCCAATATTCTTACATCTTTACCTGAGAATTAAAGTTTCATTAAAATAGTCTGCCTGCTTCTTATCTACTTTGTATTCTTGCCTTTTGAAGGAAGTATACTTTTTTATAAACTAAATGCAGCTCCATATACACACTATTATATATATATATATATATATATATATATATAATATTTGCCTTTTGAACAAATACATATATAATCCATACATATTTGCTCTTATGTATTTATCATAATGTGGTTTGAAGAGGCAGTCAGCCTTGAGTCGTTACAAACTTTGTTGGTTTTCCCCTCTGCAGTTTTATGATTATAGGAAAAAAGGGTCTGCGTTTGCTTGTTATTGTATGACAGCATTTTTGATTCATTGTCTGAGCTATAAAAATCTAGATGTTATCTTCTTATTACATGTCTAATTGCAAACTTGTTTGTAATACGAAAGGCTGACAAATTGCATAAATAATTATTCAGAAATTGAAGTTCTTGGATGTTATTAAAAGAAAAGTGTTTCTTGCACTTAAAAGTGTATATTGATTGATCGAGCTAAAAGTTCTTGCAAAAAGCAGTTTTGAGATCGTCAATGATCTTACCTTGTGGAGTTTAATGTGTCCAATGTGTCAAGTTATTTTCTTTTCATATCAAATGTACTGTAATATATGCATAATGAGGCATAATGAGGTTTGTCTTTTTTTTTTCTTTGCAGAATCAAGTAATATATCAGTGGAGTTGCCTCCTGAGTTGTGTACTATAATTATGTCACCCATATCAATCAGCTGTTTATACACATTTTCATTTGTTCCATCTATCATGTATCGCCTTGAGTCTTTACTTACTGCTCTCAACTTGAAAACTATGCTTTTGGATCAGTGCACGCAAAATGTCATTATTCCAATCATTAAGGTACTTTTACTACATTTTTCAATAAGTCAAATTATTAAAACATTGGAGAGTTTAGTGAATCTTCCTAAACCGAATAAAAAAAATCATGAATTGATATATCATTCGTATATTCAAGTTTTGTGATAGTTCCCATTGACTTTTCTATAAGTTGATGAAATTGATGAAATTGAGTGGTAAGTAAGGTTATAAGTACATCCTTCTAGTAGGGATACAATGATTAATGTCACTGTATTATTTGTCCAAGGTTGGAGTATCTGCTAATAGTCGGTAATGTATTGAGAAGCTTATTTAGTCTACTAAAATTTATGTCGTCTTGGTGTTCTATCAGATTCTAAGGTTCAAGTCGGATTTTCTCTTTTCATTTTTTGTTTTTTTAAGCATCTTCCTGAAATCTACTTCATTTGTGCCATTTGATTTCTTTTTATAGGTCTTGGAAGCTATTACAACAAAAAGATGTCAAGAAAAATTTCATTTGGAATCCCTAGAGGCGCTCGGAGATTCATTTCTTAAATATGCTGCTAGCCAGCAGCTTTTTAGAACCTACCAAAATAATCATGAAGGCCTTTTAAGTGTAAAGAAAGACAGAATAGTTTCTAATGCTGCCCTTTGCCGTGTTGGATGTAACTGCAAACTTCCGGTAACAGTTTTTGATGAAGTTGTTTTATGATATGAATTAAGGAAGTAAAGTCATTTTTGTATATAAAGTTTGCCGTTGTTTCATATTCTGTAGGGCTTTATTCGAAACGAGCCTTTTGATCCAAAAAAGTGGATTATACCTGGAGACTTTTCTGAACCTTGTCTATTAAAAGAGGAGTTTCTTTCCAGTGAAAGAAATATCTACATTAGGGAGAAACGGAAGATTAAAAGCAAGAGTATTGCTGATGTGGTTGAGGCACTAATCGGTGCATTTCTTAGCACTGGTGGTGAAATGGCTGCTGTGTACTTTATGAATTGGGTTGGTATAAAGATTGATTTTGCATATATACCATACACAAGGAACTTTCCAGTGCAGCCAGAAAAGCTTGTCAATGTGAAACATCTTGAATGCCTATTGAACTACTCATTTCGTGATCCTTCCCTTCTAGTGGAAGCACTAACTCATGGTTCTTACATGCTCCCTGAGATCCCAGGATGTTACCAGGTACATTCACTGATTTAGACTTATTCCATGCACATCAGCCTTGTGTAATTTACTTGTCAATTTTGTTATTTGTACATTAACAGTAAATGGGGTTCTTCAGTTTCATTTTAGTTACTTTCACTCCCTCTTTCCCTTTACCTCCTTCCCTTTCTCTTTCACTGAAATACAAAACCATTTTATTCAGTTCAAGTTTTTTCAAGCTCTACGAGCTGTTCATCTCTGTATCATTTGTTGTGCAGAGGTTAGAGTTTCTTGGGGATGCAGTGTTAGATCACCTGATAACTGTTTATTTCTACAACAAATATCCGGGGATGTCACCAGGAGTTTTAACTGACATGAGGTCTGCTTCGGTGAATAATGATTGCTATGCCCGATCTGCTGTGAAGGCTGGATTGCACAAGCACATTCTTCATGCTTCACACAAGCTCCATAAGGATATAGTTCACACACTTGCTAATTTTCAGAGATTATCTACAGAATCTACTTTTGGATGGGAATCTGAGTCATCATTCCCCAAGGTTAGTCATTTCTGCTCGTCATTTTTATAAAATGTTTCTTACATCACAGGAAGAAAATTGTACCATAACCAAAGGGGATCTCAGAAGAACTTTCTCTTTATCTGTAACAGGTACTGGGAGATATTGTCGAGTCTCTAGTGGGGGCAATTTATGTTGATTCAGGATACAATAAGGATATTGTCTTTCAGAGTATACGACCTCTCTTAGAGCCCTTGATTACTCCTGAAACAATGACGCTCCATCCCGCAAGAGAGCTGAATGAATACTGTTCAAAAATGCATTATGATATGAAGAAACCATTGAAAACCTTTCAAAATGGTGCAGCTACCATTACAATAGAGGTTGAAGCTAATGGGGTCACATACAAGCATTCATCAACAGCTTCCGATAGGAAGACAGCTAAAAAGTTAGCGTGCAAAGAAGTTTTGAGGTCACTGAAAGAGAGTACATTAGATTTGAAGTGTGAAAGGATGTAAGACATGGTCGTGTACATGGTGATGTATAGCAGTGCGCTGCACTGTAGTTGTCAGGTGTGGTGGAATTGTAAATGCCTTTGGCAATGACAGATTATCTGTTACTCATTTGATGGGAGTATTATAAATGCAGCGTTGCCATGTAGTACTACTGTCCAAATCAATCAATTGTTTCACGTTTATTGGCCTTAGTTAAGCATTTTGTTAACACAGGTAACACAGGGTCACGGGTTATGCAGTAGCTATATAACACAAATGTTGGCTGGTCTGATGAGCTGCATTTCACATATTCATGATGCCTTCTTTTTCCCGAAGAGTAAGCTTAATGAGTAAGTGTTACCCTTCCTTGCAGCAGCTTCAACTCGATTTCCACCAATCTAGAGGTTATTTTAACCAGCAAGACCAAATTAGTTCTGGCAGTTTGGCAGCACTAAATGAGAGAAGCATTTTAATCAACAAAAGAAGCTAACATGCTTTTGGATCTCTTAGAACATTCAAAAAATTTCAAAGCTGACAGGTACTGAAAATACCTTGTCCATAAGCCAATAACCAATGGTTGGCATGTACTGCACCAAGTACATCACAGCGAGCACAGGCTACAGTAGAAAACAGAAGATATACGAATGATTAGAAGGAGAAGATGTGATATGAAAAAGGAATGCAGGACAAGATGCATTACTAGCATCTTTTCCTCAGAAATTATAAGCAGAAATAACCATATTCAAAGAGCAAGTTACTGTCTTTATATAAATCCACTGCTAAAAGTATCTCTGAAGTTGGAATTTGTCTTTTTACACATTTAGAAAATTAACTGATGTAAAGACACCACTTTCTGGTCCTCCTTCCCTTAATATATATAAAAAACGATGTCCACTTCTTAAAGGAGACGTGAAAGATGGTAGCAAGTTGCAATTCAAGGCACATTAATGTTAGTTGGATTTAACCACCTTACAGGTGATCATGAGTAGAATCCACATATGACAGAGTTAATTTGAAAAGTAATTTGAGAGTCTAGAGGATTGATCATTGTAATTTATTAATACATATTATGGCACATTAAGATATGTTTCACAAGGCTAAGTGCTGATAACGAGCATGACATGTTTCATAAGGCTAAGGGGTGATTTAAACATATGGTTTCAAAAAATCTTTTTGGCAAAGATACTATCTCACAAATTCACATCACCATCTAGGGTGTGGATACTTCCCATCACCATCTAGGCTTTACCAACTGTTTCTTCACGGCTACACAATATACCAATAATAATACCTGGTATGATATCCAAACTTCCTTTAGACCATGGGTGGCAGAAATTATAGTCCACTCTGCACACCTTTCTGATGAAACACGCTTCTGTCAAAACAAATAAGATAACAAATGAACAAAAAGGAAACAAAAACAGTTTCAAAGAGATTATTAACAATAAAGCAATAAGCAATAAGCAATAAGAAATAACATGCACAGCCAGACTAAACTACGGATACTTGGCCAAATATTTATAAAGAAGAATCCATGTGCATAATTGTAAGGAACAGGGTTTATAAATACACACACAACATTATTATAAAATCTAACCTCTGAAGAAGCTTTATTTTCTGAGCTTGCTGCTCCTGTACCATTTGATGTTTCTATTGGACCAGGACAAACAATGGTCACCCCAATTCCTTTCTGATAGAGCTGCACACCATTATTGGAAGCATAAATTATAGTTGTAATAAAAATTAATCTCATCTTGATATATTAAACACTTCACTAACATGCAATTACTCTTAGTATCTTGAATTTTTCTAATAAGTCTCCATATGATGGAAAATTTTGATTAGTAAGAAAATGGAAAACAGCACATTGCGACAACAGACTCATACACATTGACATTGAAAGTTACTTACTCAAGAGAAAGAGTTAACACGATCACTTTCACCCACATTGACCCATAAGAGCGTAATTGCCTTAGAGATAACAAATTGGGATGGTACCTTCAGACTCTCCTCAGTAACATCCAAGGCTGTAGTTTTCTGCCAAAACCCAAAATAGGTAGCTGTGTCAGTAGAAACAGGTACATCTTTTTCAATTTATCACCCTGCATAAACAATATCCCCACTTACAGGACGCTCAAAAGCAGCATTGTGGATCATGTAATCAACACCAGCATTGGGAAAGAATGACTCTGCTTTCTCCTTGAGACCATCTTCACCAGAAGCCAAATCCAATGGCAACATTTTCACACTGTCAGGTGCATATGGCACGCCACGAAAATTAAGAGACGAGAGACATAACCAAGATTGACGACCTCAATACTGTTTGTGTGAAATCACCTGAATATATTTGTTAAAAGTCCAAGACCCGAAAGCCCACTACAAATAAAGAAGGCCCAAAGAGATTGATTAAACCAACCCTTTTGAGTTTTGACAAGTAAAACAAACAAGCTCTTGAATGGCGGCGAGAAGCGTAATGCTAAAGTACCTGAGAGTGGCGGTGGTACAGCCAAACCCTAGGTCGTCGTCATCCTCCTTCTCACTTTTCAACGCCGTACGCGGTGGTCGCTTCTACTCGGAAGAGGTGAGGGGTACCTTCCTCGACAAATCCGAGGTCACCGATCGGATTATCACCGTCGTCAAGAACTTTCAGAAAGTCGATCCCTCCAAGGTCTTTTACTTTCCTTATTTTTCTTCCTCCAAGGTCGTCACAATTAAATTACAAGTTAAGATTGATTCTTGATTCACATACTTATACTTATTAGGGTTTTCGCATACAAATACCATTGTGGATCTTTAAATCGCATGTGCTGTTGTACTATTGCTCCATTTATGAACACAAACTGGGCTTATTCATTATTTGCAGCATCATGCCTCAGAGAAGAAACTGAAATGCACAAGTAGGGAAAATGCTTGTTCTAAAACTGAGTTTAACTTCCATTGCTTGATATTGTTTATAAACATAATGCCACTTTTGATACTTGAAACATTTATCTATTAGTTGAGTTAGTTTTTGAGATTTGTTTCGATTTGTTTTGCATTTATTCTCCCTACTGTGGGATTCAAGTTGCTTTTATCCATCTCTAAGTCTAGAATCTAGATAACCTTTGAGCTCCTCGCTATAGAATAATGAGGAATATAGGTTTAGTCGGCATCTATTGTACTAACTATTTTTCTAGTTAATGCTCAACATCCCCTATTGTAATAACTTGCCATTGAAATTAAATTCAATCTTAGAATTTGATCTAGAGTTGAGCTGAGGATACTAGAGAAGTGTGATGTGAGATGACCTTGATGTTTAATATTTCTTTTGGGAGGTAGTATATCCCCCTATCTTGGATGTATGCATTCATATCCAGTCACATTTTGAATTGATGGCTATTATCCTGCTAAGTTGCATTCCAGTTTCTATAATCTTCAACGTTTGTCATTTCTCTCTTGGTAGGTTACTCCAGATGCTCATTTCCAGAAAGATCTTGGGTTAGATAGTTTAGATGCTGTGGAGATTGTGATGGCACTTGAAGAGGAGTTTGGGTTTGAGATCCCAGACAATGAAGCAGACAAGATTAACTCCATTGGTCTTGCTGTTAATTTTATTTCCTCTCACCCTCAGGCAAAGTAGGGTTGGCATGAAGCTTCATTTTATTTTCTGCTGCAAGGACTAGATGTAGAACTTATGAGCTTCATATCTCTTTTCCACCTTCTATGTTGTTACTTCTACTTTAAAAGAGTAGTACTTTGGTATGCTCAAACATCAGCGTGCAGGCGTTTCCAGTTTATGGAAAGTGTGTGAACAACTTCATCACTATTTTGTTTAAATAAAGTCATTTAGTTAATTGCTTGTCAAATCGCATGCATTATGTTGGAGGTATTGTATTCTTGAATCAGAATGGCCTAGAATCTAGGCTACAGTATGTTTGTATGTTATCAGTATGTAGAATGAGAATTCATCCTTAGGCGTCCAATTTATTACAAGTATTAGCTAACTGTAATTCCATGTTTGCCTGAGAAATCATATCTATGCCCAGAGCAAGACTTGGTACTATCTGCAGGAAGGAGTATAAGCACTGAAGTCTTGTAGACTAGACTAGAAACCGTGCCTGCTGGGTGCACTGAAGTCATTCAAGTCTTCCCATTCATTACTCCCTTATCTTGGCCTAAGACTAGACTGGCCTGCAGAGAGAAGACTTTGAATAACGCGAGCCACCAATACAACAGGAGACGCCAAGTCAGGACTTGTGTCACCCTTTCTCACTACTTGCCGGGAAGTTTACTCCAAATGGGTTTTAGACTCTCAGTTCAGTAGAAACGACCCAAGTCAATTATTATACGAAATGTGATTCTTTTAGCAACATTTTCAGTTTAATCTAATCTTCAAGGTTGGTTCAAGGAACTGGGTGCTAAAAAGTTACCACATTCAGAGAAGGACCTGCTTGTCAATCTTTTAACTTCCTAAATACATGCTCATACTGTCAACATATATAATATAATGTGCAGCCTGTGCCATCTGGTTTAATTTATTGGGAGTGGATTAATTTAATTGTAAGAAGACCAAAAAAAAAAAAAAAAACACCATTCTCTTCCATCTGAAACTACCATTTTGATTGGGTAATGAAACGTTTCGTTCAGCTCTTATTGGCTGATTCTAATTCAAAAGAAAAGTCAATCGCAAAGCTCGCCTTGGTGCTCTCTTACCCCACCCCCCACTTGAGGAGACCGTGACTTGATGAACCATGTATATATTATTCCAAGGGCATTGCCGAAAATTAAAGAGCAAAGTGTGGGCAATCTCTTGCTTGTACTAATATAAGTTTGCCCAGAACACAATTGCAGTGACCAAACTGAGCTGCCACTCGAGCAAATGGCAAAGCAGCTTCAGCTTCATAGGCTACTCTTCTTGCTTACAACACTGTCTTCACTTTGCTTCAACTTCCATTTTTCACGCGCAGAAATCATTTTTGAAGAGCGTTTCGAAGGTATCATCCTTTATTCCTCCTTTCTCCTTGACTCACTCAAGTTTTACTCTTTTACTTTCAGTAGCAAAATCTGCAAACCCACTAGCTACCTAACTGTGTTTGATCTCAACTCAACCCTCACTGTGCATGCTCTGAATTCTGAGTAACTTTTTACTACTGTTGAGAACCTCTGATCTCAACTCAACACCAAGTCAAGATTGGCATTGACTTTAGCTCTTGCACATATAGTTTAGCTTTCTTAATTCTTATTACATCTGTTATTGGATAATATGGTTGATTAAAAGCAAGTGGAATCTTCTTTGGCATTTAAATTTGGTGTGGTCATGTACTGAAGATGTGTGTATGTTTGTTTGGGTTAATTAGATGGGTGGAAAAGCCGTTGGGTTAACTCAGACTGGAAAAGAAGTGAAGGTAAAGCAGGTTACTTTAAACATGCTGCTGGAAAGTGGCATGGAGACCCAGATGATAAAGGTATGCTTCATATTCCTATTTATATGCCATATTTGCTACCCAATAAAAAAGATAAGTTGTCCTATTTGATAAGTGGTGAATTTACTCACTGTTGTGTGGTAAAGTTTACCACTTTTGAGTTACAAAGTAAATGAACTCATCATCTGCTGTTCATCATACATTAAGCTTGTTATTAATCTAACTGATGGCCGGGAAACAATCAAGTCTTATTGTTAGTCCATTGGCTAAAATACATATTTGTGTGAATATGCTTATGTTGTTTCATCTCATTACAATGCAAATTCTAAAATAATAAGTGTACTGCTGTTACAAAGTAAGAGTTTCAATTATACAGATACTTTGGTTTTTTATGGCGTCGTTTGTAACGGGTTGTTGGGTGAACCACTGGTGGTTTTATTCTACTGATGAATGCAGAGGTATCAACATTTGAAAGTCAATAATAAGTAAAGTATTTATGATTGTGTATCTGAACTTGCAGGAATTCAGACATCTAGTGATGCCAAACATTTTGCCATATCCGCTAAGATACCGGAGTTCAGTAACAAGAACAGAACGTTGGTTCTCCAATATTCTGTAAGGTTTGAGCAGGAAATTGAATGCGGTGGGGGTTACATAAAGCTTATGTCTGGATTTGTTAATCAGAAGAAATTCAGCGGGGATACTCCATATAGGTTCTTACTTTTTTTTTACACAATCTATGCACGTTTCTATTCCTAGAACTGACAAAAACTACAACTCTCAGTGCGAAGATTCTTCCCTGATTATGCTGAATTTTATTTGTGTAGTTTGATGTTCGGACCAGATATATGTGGAACAGACACAAAGAAACTCCACGTTATACTCTCCTACCAAGGCCAGAATTACCCCATCAAGAAGGATTTACAGTGTGAAACTGACAAGTTAACTCATTTCTACACATTTATTCTTAGGCCTGATGCAACTTATAGTGTCCTCGTTGACAATAGAGAAAGGGAGTCTGGAAGCATGTATACAGATTGGGATATTCTTCCACCGAGAAAGATCAAAGATGTTGATGCAAAGAAGGTAGATTATGTTAATGCTCTAAAGTTGCATCATGGCTAACATAGTAATCTGTAGATTAGATCACTTAATGACTTCATTATGCTAATGCTTTTCCTATGTACCATAATTTTTTCAATTTCCATTGAAAATCTTTGTTTTCAAGTACCAAGTTATATGATATACTTCTTGATTTTTCCTTCTCATAACTAAGAAGTATCACTTACCGTTTTCACAGCCTGCAGACTGGGATCTTAGAGAATATATTGATGATCCTAATGACATCAAGCCTGAGGTGTGGAACCTTGAATCTTTCGTTTCCTAAGGCTGTATCTCTGTGATTGTGAATAAGTAATGTCTTATTGATGCATTTCTCGGTATTGCAGGGATATGATTCAATTCCAAAAGAAATTCCAGATCCAAAAGCTAAAAAGGTTAGTTGATGTTATAATGTAGTTATATAAACAAAGCTGCATATCTAACTACTGTTTAGCATTATATCATACCACTAGTTGGCCCTTCCTTTCTGAAAATTGAACCATGAAAAAGCTACTGCCATATTATCCAATTAGTCCCTAGTTTTGCTATTAGGACCGACTAATGTTCATCATGTGCTTTGATGCATATGAGAAGAAATGAAAATAATAATTATATTTCTTATTTTCCCTTCTAATTAGCCCGCTGACTGGGATGAAGACGAGAGTGGTTTATGGAGAGCTCCAAAAGTACCAAATCCCGCTTACAAAGGACCATGGAGACGCAAGGTAGGTTAAAATAACAGATAAAACTGTCACATCAATTTTTTTATATTTTTTTTCTCTATTTTCTAATTTTTGACTCACACTTACATTACAGAGAGTCAAGAACCCTAACTATAAAGGGAAATGGAAGACTCCTTGGATTGATAATCCAGGTATGGTTCAATAAATAATTAAAGTTGCTCTGTGCGTGGTACTATTGATTACTATAACTACAAATCTTATAACAAGTCTGAAATTTAGTGATTTTATTACTCTTGCAGAGTTTGAAGATGACCCTGATCTTTACGTGCTTAAGCCAATTAAGTATGTTGGAATTGAGGTTTGGCAGGTAGGACTGCACGGCATTGTAAATTTGTGAAGGGAAAATTATAGAAACTGTGTATAAAGATATATTTGTAATTGTGTTAATGGATGAAATAATGTGGTGTAGGTGAAGGCTGGTTCAGTATTCGACAACATTCTAATTTGCGATGAACCAGAGTACGCAAAACAAGTTGTTGAGGAAGTATTTGCTAATAGAGAGGTCAGTTAGCCTCTATCGACTGTAACTGGTATGTACAAGTTCATTGACATCTAGCTCACAATAGTTATTTGTTTTTCTCCTGTGGTGTACTTCAGGCTGAAAAAGAGGCTTTTGAAGAAGCGGAGAAAAGGAGGAAAGCACAAGAGGAAGAGGTATTATATGCTGTAATCACTGCTTGCTAAAAATATTTTCAGGCTTATTAGTTGTGTTTCATAAGTATTTTGTGCTCTTATTTTCCAGGAAGCTCAAAGAGCAAGAGAAGAAGGTGAAAAGAGGAGACGAGAAAGGGGTCATGATCGACGGTATCGAGACAGACATAGAGACAAATACAGAAGGGTAAGCTTGAATCTTCCAACTTAAATGCAAATATAGGTTTTGAGCATATCAGATCACCACTAATGAACATTTGGTTGGTTTTAAATGGTACTCAGTTTAAGCTTTTAGTTAATTTGAATGTTTTACTAATCCACTTCTAATTTGCTTGTTCATACTCTGCAGCATCGTGATTGGGATGATTATGATCATGTAAGCATCAAACTTCTGTTTTATTCTTTGTTGGTTCTTTTTCTCTTTCACTGGCATTTAAGAATTACAACAATAAATTAAGGTGTGAACACCACTTATAGATGACATCTTCCATTTGGTTTGCAGGATGAGCTATGATTTGATGGTGTTGTCCTCTTGGTCATGGTTCCATTACAGGAGATTCGGTTACTTATTTTCGATGTAATACCTTATTGGCAATGTTTACAATGTCCTTGCCCGCTCATGTCACTTAATTTTCTTAGTACGTATGCATTTCCCTCTGCGTTTAATAGGTTCCACATGAGACTGTAAAGAGTAGCCATTGTTAAAAGCAGTAGTTGCCCTACAGGCTACAATCGTTGCTTAAAACTGCTATAATCAATAACAGAAGAGGAAGTTGCTTTCGATGTTATACATTTTGCATTGTTGTACAAATTCCTTGGCCTGCGTTGAAAAAACGCCTTGCAGAGAAATGGCTCTAACAGTCGATCACAAAAAATCAAACAAAAGCCAACTAGTGAGAACTGAGAGGTTCAACATTACTGCAAGTTTGCTTGTGAAGACAGAAAGGCCCAAGGGTCTTTCTACTCGCGTCTAACTTGATTAAACTCTAAACAAACAACCATGCCTTAGTTCTTCTTCATTCAGGGATCGCACATGAATCTCATTACGCAGGTCCTCTGAAATCTCAGTAAAACTGTCATCCGTGGATCCTTAATGAATGAATACCTACAAAATTCTCTACAATTACTAAATTTGATACTTTAAACAATTCAACCTTCCATTCAGTGGCAATGGGCTTTGTTACTATTGCAGTTTTGGCAAAACTTCTTAAGTTTACAACCCTCATGATGGTCCCTCCCCATGGGATTAAAAATACGATCAAAGGTCAAACCTAAAATGTCATTCACTCGAGGTGATGTTGTATCATTAGAAACAAGTGAACAAAACAGCTATCGTCTTCGAACAGAAGAACTTGATCCACGCTGGGTTGCAGCTGGCTGCTGTGCTTGGCCGGCAGCTGAGGGAGTACCGACCTGTTCCTCAGCCATGTTCATTGCTTGGGTTACGGCATTCATAACAATGAGCCCAAGAGGGATCAGGTACATCCACTGATACAAGCAGTCCAGTAAAGTCAATCAATATTTCTATTGCCAAAATCATATTTACATATGAAATACATGTGATGCTTATGAGAGAAAAATGCGGACAATTAACTCCAGGAACACTCACATATTTAGCCCAGAAAGACCTCTCTTGTGGCGGTACAACTTCACCTTCTACTCCCTCACCACCACCAAAAATTTCCTCAGAAAACACTGGAGCTCTGTGAAACATTTTGTAATAAAGATTAACTTTAGGGGCCTTCACAAAAACATATAATGATCAGTGTATTGATTGATATATAGACAAAATCACTTTAAACACAAGCACATAGATCATTATACTGATTGCCGATTCACTGCATATGTTCTAATAAAGAATACAGATTCACCAGATTAAATGCCTTTTTCTATATGCATTTCCATCAGCCACGAAACATATTTATGTCAATACACCTTATATCAATGGATAACTATTCTTTTATACACCTTTTCTACATGAAACTTTGAAACAATTAAGACCTTTAAGTAGGAGTAGCAAGCACAACATGCAAGACACTGAGGATATAATGAATAGAGAGCATCGTACCTTGGTGCCTGTTCACTGTTCTTCAAAACCGTGTGAGAGTTAAATGACCATTTTGAAGGCTGCAAATACCAATCAAAGAAGATATTGGAACAAGGTCAGATCATTTAACAGACTCTACCACAAAGCCTTAACTTATTAAATTACCCCACTCTTGACCTATCGTAATATTCATACCCCTCCCTCACCACTTTTAATAACCCAAGTGCTACAAACCCTCAGCACAAGGGGGTTCATCTCACGTGGTCTGTGAAGAAGCCTGGACTGTTATTTATACCAAATATTATCATACTGCTATTTATATTAGGTTCATTAACAAACAAATAGAAACAAAGAAAGATTGATCCCCACTTACAAGTCTCAGTTGCCGTGGATATGGGCATGCCCCGGGGGAACCATAGTTAACTGCCAGAATATTAACTCCATCCTGCAAAACAGATTTACCCTTTGAGATATGCACAAGACTTGTCGGTTGCAAAGAAACAGATATCTATTCTATTAATAACATGGATCTGTATAGTAAGAAGACTATAAGCAGTCCACCACATCAACAAGATAATTGTTCAATTCAAGTATTGTTAAGGTGAGTTCAGAAGCTTTATAACACTGAGGATTACCGTGTGTATAACAAAGTGTTCATCCAAACCCTCTCGCAGAAGACATCTCTGGATACAGAAAATATTATTAGTGATGAAACAAGTGCAAAGACAGCAATTAGAATAGTATATCATTGAATCCTTGGCTAATAAAGGGAGCTTAAGACTTGCCGCTTTTACTGATGAAACAACATAATCCCTCCCAGGAGGATTTGCGACACTGGATGGCAACCTTATGGTATAGAAGTGATCTCCTTTCAGTAGCAGCTACAAAGATACATCAATATTTCAAATTAAGCTAGAGCGCAAAATTCAAATTGGTCAACTCAAAATCAAAGCAATAAGTATGATTTGAGGGTGAGAAATTTACAGAAAACTTCTCCTTCTCCTCTTCAGTAAAAGCATTCCTTGAGAATCGAAGCTTGGTTAGTGTCTGTTAACATAAAAACCATGTTAAAGTCGAGCTGTATCTTGGGTTCTTTTGGATTACAGCTAGTAAAGCTGAAAGTGTTAAGCTAAAGATTAATTATTGATTCACCTAGATTTTTAAAAAAAATGAACCTCTTTATATATCCAACCATGACTCCCTGGTTTACTTATCACTCAAAAAGACACTAGCATCGAACAATGAATGACAATCAAATTAGATATAGAAATCTACAAACAGAAAACTCAAATAATCGATAACTGCCAAGAATCCAGTGAATAGTGAAGAACAAAGTGCATCTCAGCAACGAACCTGAGTACCATGATTCCAAGTCTTCAAGCGAGCACTGAAGGTGCCGGCGGGAGAGAAGTCAGAGTCGCCCAAGGCGTGATGGAGCTCGAACTGGATCTTGGAGTCGGAATCTTGATCGGAAAACCTTCTCCGGCTAGTTTGAGGCGGCGGCTGCGGTGATGGCGAGGATCGTGAGTAAGAGAGATCGGGAGACTTGGTGTGCACCGCTCCTTCCAGGCCGAACTCTTCGTCGTCCAGCAAAAGCTCATCGGATTGAAAACCTACTGCAACAGACAACACGGCGGAGATTGTCAAGACCCAAAACCAGTGAGAGACCGCCATCGCTTCTTCTTTCTCTCTCTCTTTCACCTCTTCTCCACTGAATAAAGAAAAAAAAGAGTGAATGACTTGAGCACTGTACGACTTATGAAACCGTACTGGGCCTGTATTGGGCCCTTTGAGTCAGTTGGGCCGAATTTAAAAGTGAAAGCAAGGGCCCGCTACGCTAGCAAACGAAATCACACGATCTGAAAACTAGACAAATCCAAATCTCCCAAATCCGAAACAAAACCCTAATTAAGCTGCGAGAGAGAGAGAGAGAGAGAGCGCGAGAGCGAGCCATGGACGCGCTTCGGAAGCAGCTGGACCAGCTCATGGGGGCCAATCGGAACGGCGACGTCCGGGAGGTGAATCGCAAGTATTACGATCGCGATGTGTGTCGCCTTTACCTCGTCGGACTCTGCCCCCACGAGCTCTTCCAATTAACGGTTACCAATTCCTCCTTCATCTCTATTTTTGATTCATTTTTTATTTATTTATTTCCGATGAGATTTGGATGAGCGAATTGAATATAATAATCTTCGATTTTTGGTGGTCAGAAAATGGATATGGGACCCTGCCCAAAGGTTCACTCTCTTCAACTCAGAGAAGAGTATCCTTTTGTTGTTAACGATTCATTTTTTTATTGAATTTGATTTTAGTTATACTAGTGATCCTTAAGTCTTGATTAGATACAAAGAAGCTAGGAAACAAGGGACTGATAACTATGACAGAGACCTGGAGGATGTCATAGATAGGCTCATTGTTGAATGTGATCGAAAAATTTCTAGGGCTCTTAAGCGCCTCGAGGACGATGATGCAAAAGCTGCTATTGCAATTTCTGTCTCTGAGGTTACTCAGGTCATCCATCCATCATTCCTTCATTTATTTTCTTTTAGTTATCAAATTTGGTCCATACACTCAAGTGACTGATTTATCTGTGTACTGATTCCGTTGCAACTGCAGACACCAGAGATACTTGAGTTGTCGAAGCAGATCAAAGAGAAGCTTGAAGAGGCTGATAGATTTGGTATCTTTTTTTAAATTACTGTTATATGCACAATCTCTTCTCTATTATCATGCGCTACAGTTTTTTATTCAAAATCGTCAAATTTGCAGATCTTGAAGGCAAGACAGATCAAAAGATTCGGGCTCTAGAGATATTAGAAGAACTAAGGGGCAAGAGAGCAGACAAACAGGTACCTTTAAATTTCTTGGAATCAATAAATAGTTAGATACTGAATTATCTTTGTGCTGTTCCTTTATGTGGTTCACTTTTTCAAAATTTTTCTTTGCTCTTTGACTGATATTTTTTTGGTAAACAGTCGATGCTTCTTTTGGATGCTTTCAATAAGGATAGGGCAGCTTTACCTCAACCCCTGCCAAATCCACCTCCTTTGGCACCGTTGCCTGTAGTTGTTCCTGACGCTCGAACACAGGAAATGATAAATGAAAAGTTGAAGAAGGCAGAGGACCTTGGTAAGTGAATAGTTTCTGAATTTTGAATTCGATCCTGTCAACACTAATTGTGACAACAATATGAATATGATTTTGGCTTAATTTACATTCATGAACATCTATTTACCCTTCGATCCATTTGCGATAGGTGGTAGCAATTTCTCTGCATTTGGTTAGATGAAGTTATATCTATGATGCATGGATACATTAGAAATTTAGGTATGCTGTATCGTAATCGGATACAGGTATGCTCTGGGTACGTATCCTTGTGGTAAAAAACGTATCTGGACCATGTAATTGCAGTTGACCCAACGGATACGCTCTGGGTACATATCCTTTTGGTAAAAACGTATCTGGACCATGTAGTTGCAGTTGACCCAACGGATACGCTCTGGGGACGTATCCTTTTGGTAAAAAACGTATCTGGACCGTGTAGTTGCAGTTGACCCAACGGATACGCTCTGGATACCTTTTTGGATATGTTTATTGGGTAAATCTATCATTTCGGCGTGAAATTTAGGTTTTCTCTACCTCATTTAATAATGCTATCACTCCTATCTTCTATCTCTCCGTGTAGCAAGGGCCACCATGAAAACCAACTTGTGTTCCTCAGCCTCTTTACATGCTTCAATTGCTGTTTTTAATCAAATTCAGAAATTTAACACATTTAGCGATTGTATTATTATAAAAAAAAAATTATCCAAAACGTATCGTACCCTTTTTTTTAGGGAAAAAAAAAATATCTACGTATCATATCGTACCTGTACCCATGTCCCGTACCCATGCATCATAGGTTATAGTAATGGCTTTTTTTGCTGATTTTTATGTATGTGCGATTACTTTGATAGAAACTGATATTTATTGCATAGATTAGGCCTAAAACAGAATTGATTTTCAATGCTGGCACTTATCTATTTTTTTAATTTTCTTTTGTATATGTTATGGGACAAAGTCTTTACCTTATGCTTAAGATTAGGCCTGAAACAGATATAATATTCATGTTTATTAGATTTTACTTTTCTGCTGTTCTGGAAATATTGTTGTTGTAGTATCTGGTCCATAAAATTCATTTTCATCTCTAGGTGAGCAAGGAATGGTTGATGAGGCGCAAAAAGCATTGGAAGAGGCTGAAGCACTGAAAAAGGTATCCTTTGAATAAATAATTATTATCTTGTCTTGTAAATAGTAATAGTTAACGTCATTTTTATTCAAAGTCTCGGATCTGTTGTGTTCTTTCTTTCTTTCTTACGACTGACTGGTGAGGAACTGTAAATTTGTTTTCAGTTGCCTGCCAGGCAGGAGCCTGTCCTAGATTCCTCCAAGTACACTGCTGCCGATGTGCGGATTGTGAGTCAATTCTTCTTCTGTTTAATTTATCTATCTATTTATTTGTTACATAAGGAAACAATGAATAATCAATGCTATATAAAATTCCATATCGCGTGGAAAGTACTTATGCATATTGCTCCAGCACTTTGGCATATGTAAAACATTTGTGATAAGAAGATAATGATAAATTGATTGCAGTTTTTACTCCTAACTTTCCTGTTTGTGTACTTGTATGTTTTGTCATTATTGGTTTCCTCTTTTATGGAAAAAAAAAAATCCTTGATATACAATGCTTTTCTTTTCCCCGCATTTACTGGTAACTTATTAATTATGCTGTTCTTTCAGACGGATCAAAAGCTGCGTGTTTGTGACATCTGTGGAGCATTTCTCAGTGTTTATGACAGGTAAAAGTTAATCGTGAATACCGTTGCAACTCTAGTTTTTAGTATTTTAGGTACAGACAAAATTAGAATTTGGGGTTTCAAGTGCTTCAGCTTTTGACCCGACGATTATACCTTGTCACCAGCAGGCTCTTGTGCCCAGTATTACGAGGATAACTTTTGCAGCTAAAGAATGTGCGTCTTTTTTTTGTTTTCATATTTGTAGATCATGCTATTGTTGACTAGACATTTTACGGGAAATCTGTACTGTACATGAAGAAACCTGTTGGGGCATTGCATGTCTAAAATGACTATCCTGAGTTTATTTGGTTGTTTACAGTGATCGTCGTTTAGCTGATCATTTTGGTGGGAAACTTCATTTAGGCTATATGCAAATCCGTGAGAAGTTAGCAGAGCTCCAGGTATGATAATCGTTGTATAATTATATAAAGTTTTCTTAGGTTGGTCTCATGATTTTATATTGTAAATTAAAGAGGAATTACTGGTAGTGCTCTTGAAAATGATGATTTCGAAACTTTTGGGCATAGGAGCATATATGTAATTAAAGTGTTTCAAATTACCTGCCAAAATGAATTTATATAGATGGTGAGTATTTATTTCTAGACTTTCTCAATGTTATTGAACTGCTTTTCTGAGGATTCCAAAGGCCAAATAAAAAAAAAAGAAAATCTCATATGCCATGTGCAATGAATTATGTTTTGTTTCTGGGTAAAATGGTGAATGAGCCTTGGGTCATATTTTTCAAAATGCTACCAGTCTTGGTTTTGGCATATTGCTAGGTTGTGAGGAAAGTTAAAGAGTTGTTTTTGGGTTACAGATAATCTCTTTATGAGAATGTAATGCACAACCTAATTTATTGATTTTAAAATTACACCTAAAGGATCTTGATGTTAGGTCTGCAAAATATTTTCTACTCTACTGGAATCTGCATATTGAATATTATCTGTTACCTTTTGATGTACTATTTCGAAGATCTTAATATTGGTAATTATGATTTACTATATGAAACAAAATGAGCTAAAAAGGATTATCCATAATATCCTTCTGCATCATATGCATTGACTTTGTTTTGGTTAACTAGTCTAAATCACTGAAGTAGTGCTGTTTGACTCAACGTCGGCGAAGATGTACTGTGTTCTTTACTATTGGTGTACCTCTGAGCGCTTATGTTGTATCTTTCCATAGGTGATTTAGTTTTTCATGTCCATCTTAGTAACCAAAAGGGTTCTGATTTCAGGCAGAGAAAAACAAAATTCGCAAGGTTGATCGGTATGATGAAAGAAGGTGAAACTCAATATGCTCTTTCAAATTATTTTTTTTCTTACATGAAGTGTTATTGTAAACATAATTCATGACTTTTCTTTTTATTATTTGCCATTTAGATCAAAAGAGAGAAGCAAGGAACGTGACAGAGAATCTAGTAGGGACAGAGAACGAGGCGACAGCCGCGACCGGGGAAGGGATCTCGATCGTAGGAGCAGAGATCGGGATAGGTACTATGACCGTGATCGTGGAGAGCGTGACAGAGATTCAAACCGTTCCCGCAATCATGATTCAAGAAGTCACCGTAGGTCACGCTCTCGGTCACGGGAACGTTCCAAGGATTATGATCGCCACAGGTGATTGCTCATCCACTGTAGATATTTCTGGCACTATTATCTGTTTGTTCAACATACATGCTTCTTCCTTTTGTTGGATAAATGGATGTTTTCATCTGTCACTTAAGAGTTGAATGTTGGGTTTTTGATTCACTCATTGTCAACGCCGGGAATGAAAATCAGTGACATGACATTAACTGGGATACTTCTGTGCTTGATATAATCAAGTATTTTACATCATGCAAAGATTGGACAACCTCAATAAAAAAGTTTTCTGTATCATAAAGAAGTGCAAAAGTCCTAGCAAAAGTTAATGTAAAACTACATTGTCTTACTCTTACCTGTCTAGATCATTGGGTTGGTTTGGAGGACAAGAAAGTTGCAACCTTATTTACGAGTAAATTTGAAGCTGGGCTTTTTACTAGTATATGCTTTCCGGCAGTTGTATTCATATGCATGTTTGGAAAATTTCTTTGGCTCATCATCTGACATATATTAATTGGTTCTTCCAGGCGTTACGACCGATACTAGTCCTTGCTTTGAAGTATGTGGAAAGAGGATATTTTGTGTTCCTGTCTAGGTCAGTTTTAAAACTTATGTACCAAGATGGTTTAATGTTTCCTGCCAATTTCTTTTGTTGGAGTCGATTCTCTCTTGTGATGGATGTAAGGACTGCTTCTTAGTTTTTCTCAACTTCGTATTTAAGAGGTGTGCTTGGGAGGTATGTTTTACTGTCTTAAAATGTCATTAATCACATTATCTTGATATTTGACTGATCTTTGCCCCGAATAATAGTTGTAAATTTTAAGTGGTCCCTCCCTCCTTGAACTCAACGCCATGCTAAGAGATATATGCTGGCTGGGTACTTACATTCGGTTGCCATCATTAGTCCAATCCATATCATGTAGTGTTGGAAAAGGGTGACTGGTCAACTTAACTTTTCAAGTAATCATTTGGAACTCATTATGAAGATGGAAGGTAAGAAATCATTTGGAACACTCAGTTGCCTTGTTCTATATTGATCTGGATCTGTTATATGAATATATGTTCTGTCGGTGATGTGAGTTGTGGTTGTGAGGTTTTGATATGTTAATTATTGTCCGAATTGTTATTAGATTCCTTTAGAAATTGGCCTTATTTATTTTTGAAAACAATCTCAAGTTTCTAAATCAAGTAATCTCACGTGTATCTTATAATTTGGTTCGTAGCTTTTTTAATGTTAACTCGTAACAAATCTACACAAACAGGTTGACCATAATCTGTGTTGGTTTACTTAGCCCCGTAATTTTATTATTTGATTATTAGCTCTTTTAATTTCTACACGCAACAAATATTTACGGAACATTTTGACTATAATTTCCGTTGGTTTACCTAGCCCGTTGCATGCAGAGCCATTAGTGTTGTGCCTTACGTAGCTTATCTTGTGCATTGGCCAATACACACTTGGCATTGCACTATGTAGTATTGTTTTTGTAATTCTTTAGCCAATGCGTATCGAATGTTAAAGAGGTGTTTACAACTACACGAGAGGAAATTCCACTAGTCGAAAAAAAAAGTTTCAACTAACTCTGAGCTATCAGCTTGGGGTTTTGGCTCAGTTGACGAAAACTGAAGCCTAACCAACACGTGAGTTTGTTTTAAAATGAAGTTCTTGAGGTTGATATAGAACAAGAGGTTCTTGAGGTTGATATAGAACAAGAATTGAGCACATAACTTTTGGGATTCACTCAACACCTTCAAAAGAACAAGAGGTTAGAAAAATTGATATTTCCCCAAAAATCGTGTGTAATAGAAAGGAATAGAAAGGAGTTTTGGCTCAATTTGGGAGAATTTTAGACGTCAGTCAATAAATGAGAAGTGAAACTCATTATAACTTTTGCGATTTACTGAACACTTCAAAAATAACAATCTTACACGTGACTCATTTGAACATAATCGTCTGTAAAAAGCATCAAGTACATGAATTTATGATGGCAAAAAAGTTTAAAAGTCGTTAATATGAGTTGTTAATATGGCATGAAAAAAGTGATATTTCCCCAAAAATAGTGTGTATAGTAAGTGGTTTTATCTCAATTCGATGGAATTTTAGACGTCACTCAAACCAAGTTCTTCAGACCAGTATACGAGAAATGGAGCACATTATAACTTTTGCGATTCTCTCAATACCTTGAAAATAACAATCTAATTTACTTTACGAAACAAAATACACATGAGTAATTTAAACTGAATCGCCTGTAAAAAGCATCAAGTACACTAATTTTTAATGCCAAAAAGGTTCAAAAGTTGTTAATATGTCTTTATGAGCACAGATGAATGAAAAAACACCTAGCTTGGAAAAAGTTATATTTCCCCAAAAATCGTGTGCTATACCAAGGCGTTTTGGCTGAATTCGATGGAATTTTAGACATCAGTCAATATGTGAGTTTTCAATGACAAACCAAGTTCTTGAGACGGGTATACGAGAAATGGAGCACATTATAACTTTTACAATTTCTTAATACCTCAAAAATAACAATCTCATTTACTTTACGAAATAAGATACACACGAGTCATTTAAACTGAATTACATGTAAAAAGCATCATGTACACGAATTTAAGATGCCATAAAGGTTTAAAAGTTTTTAATAAGTGTGTACGAGCACACACAAATGAAAAAACACATGGCTTGGAAAAAGTGATATTTCCCAAAAAATCGTGTGCTATAGCAAGGGGTTTTGGCTCAATTCGATGGAATTTTAGATGTCAGTCAATATGTGAGTTTTCAATGACAGACCAAATTCTTGAGACTAGTATACGAGAAATGGAGCACATTATAACTTTTGTGATTCCCTAAATACTTCGAAAATCACAATCTCATTTACTTTAAGAAACAAGATACACGTGAATCATTTGAACTGAATCGCCTGTAAAAAGCGTCAAGTACACTAATTTATGATGTCAAAAAGGTTTAAAAGTTAATAATAAGTGTTTACGAGCACACACGAACGAAAAAACAGTTGGCTTGGAAAAAAGTGATATTTCTTCAAAAATCGTAGGCTATAGCAAGGGGTTTTGGCCCAATTCGATAGAATTTTAGACGTCAGTCAATATGTGAGTTTTCAATGACAAACCAAGTTCTTGAAACTGGTATACTAGAAATAGAGCACATTATAAGTTTTGTGATTCCCTCAATACCTCAAAAATTAACAATCTCATTTACTATACGAAACAAGATATACGTGAATCATTTGAACTGAATCGCCTGTAAGAAGCATCAAGTACACGAATTTAAGATGCCATAAAGGTTCAAAAGTTGTTAATAAGTGTTTACGATCACACACAAATGAAAAAACACATGGCTTGGAAAGAGGGATATTTCCCAAAAAAATCGTGTGCTATAGCAAGGGGTTTTGACAAAATTCGATGGAATTTTAGATGTCAATCAATATGTGAGTTTTCAATGACAGACCAAGTACTTGAGACTAGTATATATACGAGAAATAGAGTACATTATAACTTTTGTGATTCCCTCAATACCTCGAAAATAACAATCTCATTTACTTTATGAAACAAGATACACGTGAATCATTTGAACTGAATCGCCTGTAAAAAAGCATCAAGTACACTAATTTTTGATGCCATAAAGGTTCAAAAGTTATTAATAAGTTTTTACGATCACACACAAATGAAAAAACACATGGCTTGGAAAAAGTGATATTTCCCAAAAAAACGTGTGCTATAGCAAGGGATTTTGGCCCAATTCGATGGAAGTTTAGATGTCAGTCAATTTGTGAGTTTTCAATGACAGACCAAGTTCTTGAGATTGGTATACTAGAAATGAAGCACATTATAACTTTTGTGATTCCCTCAATACCTCGAAAATAACAATCTCATTTACTTTACGAAACAAGATACACGTGAATCATTTGAACTGAATCGCCTGTGAAAAGCATCAAGTACACTAATTTTTTATGTCATAAAGGTTTAAAAGTTGTTAATAAGTGTTTACGAGCACACAAGAATGAAAAAACAGTTTGTTTGGAAAAAGTGATATTTCTCCAAAAATCGTAGGCTATAGCAAGGTGTTTTTGCTCAATTCGATAGAATTTTAGACGTCAGTCAATATGTGAGTTTTCAGGGACATACCAAGTTCTTGAGATTGGTATACTAGAAATGGAGTACATTATACACATGAAACAAAATACACATGAGTAATTTAAACTAAATTGCCTGTAAAAAGCATCAAGTACACTAATTTTTGATGCCATAAAGATTCAAAAGTTGTTAATATGTCTTTACGAGCACACATGAATGAAAAAACACCTGGCTTGGAAAAAGTGATATTTCCCAAAAAATCGTGTACTATAGCAAGGCGTTTTTGCTGAATTCGATGGAATTTTAGACGTCAGTTAATATGTGAGTTTTGAATGACAAACCAAGTTCTTGAGACGAGTATACGAGAAATGGAGCACATTATAACTTTTACAATTCATTAATACCTCAAAAATAACAATCTCATTTACTTTACGAAATAAGATACACATGAGTCATTTGAACTGAATTATCTGTAAAAAGCATCATGTAAAAGAATTTAAGATACCATAATGGTTCAAAAGTTATTAATAAGTGTCTACAATCACACACAAATGAAAAAACACATGGCTTGGAAAAAGTGATATTTCCCAAAAAAATCGTGTTCTATAGCAAGGGGTTTTGGCTGAATTCGATGGAATTTTAGATGTCAGTCAATATGTGAGTTTTCAATGACAGACCAAGTTCTTGAGACTTGTATATGAGAAATGGAGCACATTATAACTTTTGTGATTCCCTCAATACCTCGAAAATAACAATCTCATTTACTTTACGAAACAAGATACACGTGAATTATTTGAACTGAATCTGACAGGACTCGCCCCGGATTTCACCCCTGAAACCCGGATAAGGCCCTGCGGGGACCACCTTAAGACTAACTCTATCGATAAATCGATAAGTCAACCTTAAGATGGACAACCCTAAAACCTGCAACAACCAAAACACTTCTAAAATTCCAGTTCCAACCGTAACACATGGAGCCACCTGCTCCCCAAATCACAACAACCGCCACCAATAAACACAAAATCTAATTCAACTGGCTCACAGGTAATCAGAGCAATCTAACAAAATGAACTGGAATTACAAATGGAAATATAAAAAGAAATATAATATGAAAATAAAAGAATAAGGGATCACAGATCCCACCTAGCGGAAGCGACAACGATGATGACTATACCTCGACTCCGAGTACTCTTGACCTCTGATCACTACTCTACACACTGGGAGATTTTAAAACGAATGGCACAGGGGAAAGTAATTTAAAAACACGTTAGAGTAAGTGGATAAAAATAAAACAGTTTAATATAATACTTTAATTGAAAGTATCATATTACTTTCCCAATATTTTAGAAATAAAATCACATTGCATACCTTTAATAAAACGTCCCACGTTTTAAGAAAATCGTATTTAAAAATCAGCACCGCTGATATATCAAATAAACAAATAATGATTTTGTTTATATATGTATTTCAAAACGAAATATTTTTGAAAATCAATTAATAATATTTCACGACCAATCCCATTGGTCATATAAAAACCCAGCCCCGCTGGTTCAGGAATTTATTAAATTACAAAAAGTCTCATAGAGAAAATATTCTCGAAAACCAAATAATATAAATCATGACCAATCCCATTGGTCATATAATAGAATAGGAGAACGTCATTACCACCATTTAATAGTAGCCTCCAAGACTAAGGGTCGAGCCTCTAAGACTCTCTATAGCGTCCCACGCTATGCCCGTACACGTCGACCACCGAGCGTGAATCTGACCTATGTGGTCAAGTCGTCACCTCGCATGGGCTCAGGCGACTAAGCTAGCTAGCATAAATATATATCTGGACCCTGATATGGTGAAAATCCGAAAACAAAACCGAAAGTACGCTTCCCCTTATATATCATAAATCCGTACGGTCCCCGACCGCACATCTGAGGCTTATAATAATCATTAGTATAATAGCCTCGAAGGAACATATATAAATATCCGACAAGCCTCAATGTCATAAAAATAATTTCGAAAAGAATATATAATGTCGACATGTCTCACATGTCGTGAAATCATAAACTCCCCGGAAATATCATTTCCGGTCTTTCAAATATAAAATACAATAAAAACGATTAAGTATGTGTTTCTGCACAAACCCGGGGGTCTGGAAGAGACAGATGAATCCTCGCCTGATCTCCTGTAAACCTGCTTACTAAGGGGAATACCGGGCGGGCCGGTCTTCTCCTCTCCGATGTCTAAGTTAGTATAGTTGGAATAGATATAACTTAAGCACGTATATAAGCGGTAGGAAGGATCAGTTACCTATTAATGAGGGTAGTTGGGGCCCTTATATAGGTGGCCAGGAGTGAGGTCTGGCCTTACCCTTCGATGTGGGACTGGTTCCCTTCTGTTTGCACACCAAAGGGCAGCTCTGGTGACCTCTTTGGCAGGCAAGCGCCCCCGGTCCCCGGGTCCCTGGTAGCAAGCTAGACTGCTGGACCCCGAGGCCGGGTGCTGGTGATCCGGTCCTGGGCCTCGGGCCGGCCCCTGGTACACTAGCTGCGGGTTTGTGGGCCTGCTGTAGCCCCTCTGTGGCTACTGTCAACAAGTCCCCCAAGTTCCCGGTGAAGTGCAATCTTGAATGGGGACTTATAACTGTCTCGCCCTTGTCCCGCAGACCCGCAGGGTTACCAACCCAACGGTGCCCAGTCCCCCAAGTCCGCGTTGAAGATTGGGCGTGACCGGGGTGAGTACCTGTTACCGATGGTATGCAACAGTTTGTGCGTATGTTTGCAATATAAGTAGTACTGTGCTCAAGTGTTGTAGTGCTATGAGCATGGAGATGATAGTGGGGCGTTGAAATCCGCCATGCAATAGATGTGTGCATGGAATGATTTATGGGGTGTTGAAATCCGCCATGCAGTAGATGTGTGCATGGAATGATTATGGGCCGTTGAAATCCGCCATGCAGTAGATGTGTGCATGGAACCTGGACCCCGCGTTCTGCCATATTAGAGCGAGCCGGAGAGCATGAGATCTCGACCGGGCGTTCTGCCATATCGAGACGAGTCCCCCAAGTGAACTTGTGCACTAGACCTCGACCGGGCGTTTTGCCATATCGGTACGAGTCGGAGAGTATGGGACCTCGACCGGGCGTTCTGCCATATCGAGACGAGTCCATATTGCTAGATTGCGACCTCGACCGGGCGTTCTGCCAAATCGGTACGAGTCGGAATATGGGATCTCGACCGGGCGTTCTGCCATATCGAGACGAGTCCATATTGCTAGATTGCGACCTCGACCGGGCGTTTTACCAAATCGGTACGAGTCGGAGTATGGGACCTCGACCGGGCGTTCTGCCATATCGAGACGAGTCCATATTGCTAGGCTGCGGGGAGGTGGCCCCGGTGTTGCGGTCTGCGGAGGCACCGGTCAACACTTGCTAGTTCTTCTCAGCTTATGTTGGAATAAGCGTTGAGGAAATGGGGTGGCGTTGAGGTGACAAGTCTCGCCTTAGAGCCCCATATTGATCGCAGTTCAGTGCAACATTCGGCACACAGATTTTATCGGAATCTTGTCATTTTTCAACCGTGGACGTATTTTATCATTTCGGTCATATCTTATTTCACAACATTTTTGCATTTGAAGAGTCTACGTATAGTAACTATTTGAAACTATACATTCACTTAAACACTTAATAAACAAGTTAAGGAACATTAGTGCATATGTTCTGATTTTGAATCTAAAAGTTTACAAAATCTATTCCAACCGTCAGATATCACCGTTAAGATTAAATACATGTATGGAAAAAATCCAACTACATCTGACAACGTTAAAGGCTCGATCGGAACGGTCAACCGGGTAAGTCAAACCTCTAAACACTTAGAAATAGTAATTGGACTATCTAAATGACGTTTTTTGGCCTGACCTTCAACATATAATAGTTTCAAATCGATGAGACGCAACTAATCGTATAAAAATTTTCCTCAAAATATTTACCGAACGTCAGGCTACCCATAGGAAAACGAAAGTAAAAAACAGTCTACCGCAACATTCGGCACACAGATTTTATCGGAATCTTATCATTTTTCAACCGTGGACGTATTTTATCATTTCAGTCATATCTTATTTCACAACATTTTTGCATTTGAAGAGTCTACGTATAGTAACTATTTGAAACTATACATTCACTTAAACACTTAATAAACAAGTTAAGGAACATTAGTGCATATGTTCTGATTTTGAATCTAAAAGTTTACAAAATCTATTCCAACCGTCAGATACATGGACAAGAGTACATGTGTTAGATGTAAACTCACCCGGGTGTATAAAGCCCATGCCGGTCGAATGTTCTCATGACCGGAGTCATGCCATGGAGCCGGGTGGACCTCGACCGGGCGTCCTACCATATCGAGACGAGTCCCCCAGTGAGATGCCATGGGGCCGGGTGGATCTCGTTCCCGGAAAAATGCTCTCGAGCCGGTTGGATGATCATAACCGGTGAGATGGTCTCGAGTCGGTTGAATATTACCTAACCGGTGAGATGCCATGCAGCCGGTTGAATGATACCTAACCGTGAACTGCCATGGTACCGGATGGATGACTCATACCCGGAACAATGCTCTCGAAGCGGTTGAAAAACTCATAACCGGTGAGAGGTCTTCAAGCCGGTTGAAAGATCATAACCGGTGATTTGCAGTGAAGATGCCATGCAGCCGGTTGAATGATACATAACCGTGAACTGCCATGGTACCGGATGGATAGCTCATACCCGGAACAATGCTCTCGAGCCGGTTGGATGATCATAACCGGTGAGAGGTCTTCAAGCCGGTTGAAAGATCATAACCGGTGACTTGCAGTGAAGATGCCATGCAGCCGTGGAGCCTGGGGAAGTGGGGGGGGCCTGACGCCTCGGTTCCCGCTCCTAACTCCCTTACCTGTCGCCAGCAGACGGGACAAGTGGCTGACATGCATTTAAGGAGGAAGTCCATCAGTCCCATCAGTTATGATGGCATGTGCAGTTTACTGATGCTGGGACACGTGATGATAGGGAGCGGTCTGAGATGGAAGGTCTGGATTCGCGAGCGTTTGAGTTGCTCTGATTGCGTGTTTTGGGGGGATTACAAGCGCCTAGGGCACCAGACCTCTCTATAAAAAGGCCTCATCTGCCTTCTTAAGTTCTGTTTTGCTCCTTGCTCAGAGAGAATAAGAGAAAGAGAGAAATCCGGCGAAAGCTCTGTGGAGGTGCCCCGCGACATCCGTTGCCTCAAGTGCTCTTTTATTCTTCTCTTACCATTGCTCGCTGCTTTCGCAGGGCGGACTTTTCTCGGTTGAGCATACTAATCGGTAAGTTCTTGCTTTCTTTGCCTGGTGTTGTTCTTGTTTTTCTTTTCGGTATTTTTACGACGGGGGGGAGGGATCTCTGTCGCCGACTGAGTTGTTTTAAGCGGAGCGTCTGCGGTAGACTTGGGGAGGGGCCGCAGAGGGCCCTGTTCTAGCCTGTTGCTGACCTGCAAGTATCTCCCGCGCAGCTTCCAGGGCTCCAGTGGAGGCGATTGCTGAGCCTCGGCTGCCTGTACAAGTTGTCCGGGATGAGTATGCCAACGGTAAACGAATTCCGGGCACTGTACAGATTATCATACTCGAAGAAGCGAGGATCCCGGGGTTGTCTGTCCTTTAACGCCCGGTGCTTTCAACCTATCATCACCCATATGCCTTCTTGGGTGGATAACAACTGGAGGAAGAAGGTGGTGATGGCGGGCAGGAAGTGGCAGAAGAGGAGGAAGATGTACCGGGTTCATGGTGCCTTCCAGCCCCTTGGAGATCAATCGTTCGAGCTATCCGAGTTGGAGCAGGAGAGGATCACGACCATACTCGGATGCTGGGACGATCTAGAGCGGAGCTCTTACAACTTCATCCGGCGGGAAGTGTTGGAGTATTGCTGTCTCGGGCGAGATCTCGGTGCGTAGTAAGTCCTAGCGGTGACACTTTTGCTAACTGTTTTAAATACTAACCTTTGCTCGTCCTGCAGGTGCATCTTCCCGGGCGGTCATCAAACCCGACACCACCCTATCCATGGACGGTGAAGACATTCTCGCGAGGCTGAAGGAGAAAGGCGAGGCCGTTTCTTGGACCTCGGTGGACGAGGAGTCCGGTCGGCTTACGGTTCATCCCGAGCCGAGGGCCATGGATGTTGAGGACGACGGCTATGTCCTGGCGCGTGTGAAGAGCCACCCTGCTGCGCCCAAGGCGGAACCCGGTAAGGGCAAGACTACCGGGGGGCCACTAAAGATTCCCGGTGGAGTGAGCTGGATTCTGTACCGGCCGGGGTCAGTCCCGCTCGTCACTCGGGTGACCCGATTAAGCGCGCAATCTTCTTCGCCTGACGGCCAGGGTGAGAAGAGGCGGGGGGTCATGGACGTTCCTCCCTCCACGCTGGTGACGCTGACCGGCGGGTCGTCCGGTGAGAATCTGGCCGAACGGCTCAAGGTAACCAGCGGTGCATCGAGTTCCGCTGGGGAAAAGGCTGCAGCTGCCCGGCAGAGTAGCCCCGTGCCTGCGGAGACACAGAGGGGAAGCCCGGAGAGTGCACTCGCCCGGCAGCTGGCGGCGAACTTGGCCGGCCTTGGTCTGGACAGGTCTGAGGTCACCGGAGCCTTGGCGGGCGGTAAGCGCCAAAAGTTCAAGGAGTCGGTCCTGCAGGTAAGAATTGCCAGGTGCCATTGTACCGCTCGTAACTCATTTCCTTTGTTGCTTGCTTAATTGGTTCTCTGTTGTTATGTAGCTGCTGTATAATCTGTACCAGCCCGATCCGAGCGAGGAGCTGAAGAGGCAGGTGGCCGAGCTGACAGGAGCCCGAGAGCGGCTGGAGCGGGAGAAGGTCAGATCGGAGGAGAGGGCCAAGAAGCAGGTGGCCAAGCTGGAGGAGCAAGTCCGGAGCCTGGAGAAGGAGAAGGAGCTGGCTGAGGAGGAGAAGGCCGAACTGGAGGCCAAGGTGGACGAGCTCCAGGTGGGAGCTGCCGCTGTGCGCGCAGCCTCTGCCGCTGCGGCCGGGGAAGAGGACCCGGAACTGTACGAGCGGGTTGTTCTCAAATACCATGAGAGCGATCAGTTCCTTCAGATCCTGGAGAAGGCCAGGGAATCGGACATTGCGGATGCGTACACGGAATGGGAGCAGAAGGGGTACCTGGATACCTCCCGGATGTCGAAGGCCGCTGATGAAGATATTCATGAGCAGTCGGATATCCATGAGCAGTCGGCGGAAGAGCAACCGGAAGGGGAGGGTGGACCTCAGATTGTTGAAGGCGCGGCTGCTTCATCCGGAGAGACTGGTGGATTGCCCGCTGAGGGTGGAGGCGTAGCTCCTTAGGATTTTGCCCTTGCTTTTTTTGTAAACGGCCTCTGCTTGTATTATCCCTTGACTATGAATATACTTGAATTGATGGGACCGGTGGAATTTTTCTTGAAAGTAATTTGCATATACATCTTGATGTTACAGCGGTTGAACCGGTGATATGCCAAACTAACCGCTTGGAGGCTTGGCGAGCCTACCAGCCCCGGTCTTGCTCCCGGTCGGGATCTGCTCTCCTTTCCCCTATATACCGTTGGAGCTGGCCGTTACTAATCAAACCCTCCACCGCTGTCTTGAGAGCACAGCACTGGCTAGTTCGATGAGTAGCCTCATCATGATAGGAGCAGTACTTGCCCGTTTGCGCCATGGTAAGCTTCCCCTTCGGGTAATTTCTCCTGGGCGGTGGTGGAATGATGTTCCCGTTCTCGAGCAAAATGTCCTCGTATGAAGAGGTGAGAGCGGTGAAGACCTCTTGACCGGCCGGTTGTGCTGGCATGATTGCCAGGGGGCGTTCTTGGTGGAACTGCGCCGGCTTGTGCTCGCCCTGGGGTTTATCATGATAGGGCATTTGCTGCCGTTGCCCCCAATTTCTGCTGGGCCGGCTCGGTCGGGTGGATCGGTTCTCGGTCCGCTGGCTGGACTTGTCTTCTTGGCGGGGTGGGGGGTGCTCTTCCCGGAGGTGGTCTTCCTGCTGCTCTTCCCGGTTCCTCTTCAGCAGGTGCTGCCCGTACGTCTCGTGATCGGCCTGGGCGTGCCGGATGGCCATTGCCATCAACTCGTCATACCCCTGCGGGAGTTCCACCAGCACGGCGTAGGAAAATTTTCCCTGCCGGAGCCCTTGCTTAAACGCCATCTCGGCGATACCTTTGTCAAGGTTCCGAACCCCGGCCGTCGCCGTCTGTCAACGGTTGACGAAAGTCCTCAATTCCTCGCCGGGCGCTTGCATGCAGTTGAAGAGGATGGTCGATGTGCAGGCTCCCTCGACCCGGAGGATGAAGCGGCCTACAAACCGGTCGGCCAACTGTTCAAAGGCCTCGATTGAATTTGCCGGAAGCTCATAGAACCAGCTGAGTGCTTCTCCAGACAGAGTTTCCTGGAAAATATTGCCGCATACTGCATCGGAGTATCCCTTGTCTGGGACCGGAAACTATCCAGGTGCTGGTACGGGCAGCCGGACCCTGAATAGGTGAGCTTGAGGGACTTCTGGTTACCAGATCTCCCCGACTCCATAACCCGGTGCGAGAAAGGGCCCATGCGCTCGTTGAACCGTGCGCCTTCCATCGGCCGTGCCGCTCTTCTCTCGCTGGTCTCCATTTGAGCCTTCAAATCCGACATGATGTCGGCGAGCATCTGCAATGCCCGTGCAGTCGGGGTCACGGCTTCATCCTCGAACGAAGCGTGTGGCTGAAGGGGCGTCGGCGAGCTCTTGGGCGGTGCCGTGCCGGCCGGTGACTCCGCTCGCTCGGGATCACTGGGCGTTGGACTTGGCTCTATCCCGGTCGCCCTCCTCACGCAGGCGACTGACCTCTGCGGCCATTGCCCGTATCTCTCCCACCATACCGCTCTGGCCGGGGCTGTACGTGGTGTCTCGGTCACTGTTACAGCGCGGGCTCTCCTCTCGGTCACTCGGATCATCCGAGAACGTCAGAGAAAAGCCCCGGTGTACAGGCATGTCGTCCTCTGGCGGGCCTTTCCCGCGCGAGCTGTCGTGGTTTGGCCCAGGCGTGCCAGTCGGCCTCCCACAGCTCCCGCCTTCCTGATCGCCCTGGTCGCCGCGCTGCTCCCGCATGACGACCGGGGTGGAGACAAGCGTTTGCACTGGTGCAACACGCTGCTCCTCGGTGGTATTCCTTTCTTGTCTTGCTTCCGAACTCTCCGCCATCGATAGTGCTTATGTGGTTTCTTATCCAAATTTCCCACAGACGGCGCCAATTGTTTCTGCACAAACCCGGGAGCCTGGTAGAGATAGATGAATCCTCGCCTGATCTCCTGTAAACCTGCTTACTAAGGGGAATACCGGGCGGGCCGGTCTTCTCCTCTCCGATGCCTAAGTTAGTATAGTTGGAATAGATATAACTTAAGCACGTATATAAGCGGTAGGAAGGATCAGTTACCTATTAATGAAGGTAGTTGGGGCTCTTATATAGGTGGCCAGGAGTGAGGTATGGCCGCTAATCCGATCTCTCGTCCCGTCGAATAACCTCTCGACCTGTAATAGGGACGTAATTATAATTATTACGAAACTCGAAATTTAATCATAAACGTTAAATCTATGGACGTCCTCACTCGCACGAAATCTCCCAATTTCCTCTTTTTCAGTTATCGGTATAAGAATTACGCCTCAATACCGAAAATCTACGTCTGAAATTACTCAGGACACCCAACTCATGTCCGATTAATCCTTTTACTAGTTATTTCGTCGTAAAACCATTTTAATTAGCTTTTAACCTTTTTACAGTAAGTCAACAGTAACTTTTAATGGTCAAACAGTAATTATTCCAGGTAAAACAGTAATTCTGAAAGTCAAACAGTAAATGGTTAAAATCTAATGACTATTTACCCTTTACTGTTTACTGTTTACTTTTACTGTTTTACCATTTACTTTTCACCTTTTACCATTTCACCTTTTTACCTTTTATCGGTTTACTGTTCATCTTCTTCCTCAGCCGCCGCCGGCAGCTCCGCTACGGAGGCCAAAAACGCCTCCAATTTATCCTAAATCCACCCAATTTGATCGCCACCACCTCAGAACCTCGTCCACCACTGCCTCCGCCGCCAAAAACAGCCCCAGCCGCCGCAAACGGCGGCCGATACGGCGGCCCAGCCACCCAATATCAAAATTCATCCAAATTTCACCCAATCAAACCTCAAAACAACATCCTAAACACGAATTTAACCTCTAAATTCACCAAAAACACCTAAATCACAACCTCCACCGATTTGACCAAAAACCCTAGAAATTTTAAATTCTCAATTCTCCTTTCCTACTACGAATTGGTTCGATTCCTCACACACAATTGCTACACCGGCCGAGACTTTCGATTTCCGACCGGAATCGAGTCGAACGGCGGCCGGAGGAGAGAGTTCCGTCCAATCGAAGGGGGACTATTTCGGGCGTCGTACGCCCCAACGGGGGCGAGCCCTGCCGTGCCACTGCCACCGGCATGACGAGGAGGAGGAGGCGGTCCCAACGAGACCGGTGGCGAGCCGAGCGGTGGCTGGATGGCGGAGAACCAAGGGCGGCTGCCCATGTCGGTGGAGCTCGAGCTGGTCCCGGGTGAGGAAGAGAAAAAGAAAAGAAAAAGAAAGGAATGAAAAGAAAAAAGGAAAAAGAAAAGTTGCCTCTTCGGGAAATTCATCCCCCGCTATTTATACTCGTCCAAAAATTGGACAATTTCCGATTTACATCGTAAGTTTTTCGTACGAACTCCAAATTGAGCATGCTACGTGTCCACGAACTTGTTTCAACGTCTTCTACCTCGTCATGAAATAACATCATCGGTTGAGTCAACTTATTTAAAAGTCAACCTTTAGAATTTTCGAATCGTAAAAACAAGTAACGGAACGTAAAAATAAAACATAAAACAGTCAAAAAGTAACTCGAGATTCGGGTCGTATCAGAATCGCCTGTGAAAAGGATCAAGTACACTAATTTTTTATGTCATGAAGGTTTAAAAGTTGTTAATAAGTGTTTACGAGCACACATGAATGAAAAAACATTTGGCTTAGAAAAAGTGATAATTCTCCAAAAATCGTAGGCTAGGGGTTTTGGCTAAATTCGATAGAATTTTGAACGTCAGTCAATATGTGAATTTTCAATGACATACCAAGTTCTTGAGACTGGTATACTAGAAATTGAGGACATTGTAACTTTTGTGATTCCCTCAATACCTCGAAAATAACAATCTTATTTACTTTACGAAACAAGATACACGTGATTCATTTGAATTGAACCACCTGTAAAAAGCATCAAGTACACTAATTTTTGATGCCATAAAGGTTCAAAAGTTGTTAATAAGTGTTTACGATCACACACAAATGAAACAACACATGGCTTTGAAAAAGTGATATTTCCCAAAAAAATCGTGTGCAGCAAGGGGTTTTGGCAAAATTCGATAGAATTTTAGATGTCAGTCAATATGTGAGTTTTCAATGACAGACCAAGTTCTTGAGACTGGTATATGAGAAATGGAGCACATTATAACTTTTGTGATTCCCTCAATACCTCGAAAATAACAATCTCATATACTTTATGAAACAAGATACACGTGAATCATTTGAACTGAATCGCCTGTAAAAAGCATCAAGTACACTATTTTTTTATGCCATAAAGGTTCAAAAGTTATTAATATGTGTTTACGATCACACACAAATGAAAAAACACATGGCTTGGAAAAAGTGATATTTCCCAAAAAATCGTGTGCTATGGGTTTTGGCTCAATACGATGGAACTTTAGATGTCAGTCAATATGTGAGTTTTCAATGACATACTAAGTTCTTGAGAGTGGTATACTAGAAATGGAGCACATTATAAATTTTGTAATTACCTCAATACCTCGAAAATAACAATCTCATTTACTTTATGAAACAAGATACACGTGAATCATTTGAACTGAATCGCCTGTGAAAAGCTTCAAGTACACTAATTTTTGATATCGTAAAGGTTTAAAAGTTGTTAGTAAGTATTTACGAGCACACACACATGAAAAAACACCTAGCTTGGAAAAAAGTGATAATTCTCCAAAAATCGTAGGCTATAGCAAGGGGTTTTTGCTCAATTCGATAAAATTTTAGACGTCTGTCAATACGTGAGATTTCACTGACAGACCAAGTTCTTGAGACTGGTATACTAGAAATTGAGCACATTATAACTTTTGTGATTCCCTCAATACCTCGAAAATAACAATCTCATTTACTTTACGAAACAAGATACACGTGATTCATTTGAATTGAATCACCTGTAAAAAGCATCAAGTACACTAATTTTTGATGCCATAAAGGTTCAAAAGTTGTTAATAAGTGTTTACGATCACACACAAATGAAACAACACATGGCTTTGAAAAAGTGATATTTCCCAAAAAAATCGTGTGCAGCAAGGGGTTTTGGCAAAATTCGATGGAATTTTAGATGTCAGTCAATATGTGAGTTTTCAATGACAGACCAAGTTCTTGAGAGTGGTATATGAGAAATGGAGCACATTATAACTTTTGTGATTCCCTCAATACCTCGAAAATAACAATCTCATATACTTTATGAAACAAGATACACGTGAATCATTTGAACTGAATCGCCTGTAAAAAGCATCAAGTACACTAATTTTTGATGCCATAAAGGTTCAAAAGTTATTAATATGTGTTTACGATCACACACAAATGAAAAAACACATGGCTTGGAAAAAGTGATATTTCCCAAAAAATCGTGTGCTATAGCAAGGGGTTTTGGCTCAATTCGATGGAACTTTAGATTGTAGTCAATATGTGAGTTTTCAATGACATACCAAGTTCTTGAGAGTGGTATACTAGAAATGGAGCACATTATAACTTTTGTAATTCCCTCAATACCTCGAAAATAACAATCTCATTTACTTTATGAAACAAGATACACGTGAATCATTTCAACTGAATCGCCTGTGAAAAGCATCAAGTACACTAATTTTTGATATCGTAAAGGTTTAAAAGTTGTTAGTAAGTATTTACGAGCACACACACATGAAAAAACACCTAGCTTGGAAAAAAGTGATAATTCTCCAAAAATCATAGGCTATAGCAAGGAGTTTTGGCTCAATTCGATAGAATTTTAGAAGTCTGTCAATACGTGAGTTTTCACTGACAGACCAAGTTCTTGAGACCGGTATACTAGAAATTGAGCACATTATAACTTTTGTGATTCCCTCAATACCTCGAAAATAACAATTTCATTTACTTTACGAAACAAGATACACGTGATTCATTTGAATTGAACCACCTGTAAAAAGCATCAAGTACACTAATTTTTGATGCCATAAAGGTTCAAAAGTTGTTAATAAGTGTTTACGATCACACACAAATGAAACAACACATGGCTTTGAAAAAGTGATATTTCCCAAAAAAATCGTGTGCAGCAAGGGGTTTTGGCAAAATTCGATAGAATTTTAGATGTCAGTCAATATGTGAGTTTTCAATGACAGACCAAGTTCTTGAGACTGGTATATGAGAAATGGAGCACATTATAACTTTTGTGATTCCCTCAATACCTCGAAAATAACAATCTCATACACTTTATGAAACAAGATACACGTGAATCATTTGAACTGAATCGCCCGTAAAAAGCATCAAGTACACTAATTTTTGATGCCATAAAGGTTCAAAAGTTATTAATATGTGTTTACGATCACACACAAATGAAAAAACACATGGCTTGGAAAAAGTGATATTTCCCAAAAAATCGTGTGCTATAGCAAGGGGTTTTGGCTCAATTCGATGGAACTTTAGATGTCAGTCAATATGTGAGTTTTCAATGACATAACAAGTTCTTGAGAGTGGTATACTAGAAATGGAGCACATTATAACTTTTGTAATTCCCTCAATACCTCAAAAATAACAATCTCATTTACTTTATGAAACAAGATACACGTGAATCATTTGAACTGAATCGCCTGTGAAAAGCTTCAAGTACACTAATTTTTGATATCGTAAAGGTTTAAAAGTTGTTAGTAAGTATTTACGAGCACACACACATGAAAAAACACCTAGCTTGGAAAAAAGTGATAATTCTCCAAAAATCGTAGGCTATAGGAAGGGGTTTTGGCTCAATTCGATAGAAATTTAGACGTCTGTCAATACGTGAGTTTTCACTGACAGACCAAGTTCTTGAGATTGGTATACTAGAAATTGAGCACATTATAACTTTTGTGATTCCCTCAATACCTCGAAAATAACAATCTCATTTACTTTACGATACAAGATACACGTGATTCATTTGAACTGAATCGCCTGTAAAAAGCATCAAGTACACTAATTTTTGATGCCATAAAGGTTCAAAAGTTGTTAATAAGTGTTTACGATCACACACAAATGAAAAAACACATGGCTTTGAAAAAGTGATATTTCCCAAAAAATCGTGTGCAGCAAGGGGTTTTGGCCGAATTCGATAGAATTTTAGATGTCAGTTAATATGTGAGTTTTCAATGACAGACCAAGTTCTTGAGATTGGTATACGAGAAATGGAGCATATTATAACTTTTGTGATTTCCTCAATATCTCGAAAATTACAAACTCATTTACTTGACGAAATAAGATACACGTGAATTATTTGAACTAAATCACCTATAAAAAGCATCAAGTACACGAATTTAAGATGCCATGAAGGCTCAAAAGTTGTTAATAAGTGTTTACGAGCACTCACGAACGAAAAAAAAACACTTGGCTTGGAAAAAAGTGATATTTCCCCAAAATCGTGTGCTATAGTAGGGGGTTTTGGCTCAAGTTGAGAGAATTTTCGGCGTAAGTCAGTATGTGAGTTTTAATGGCACACGAAGTTTTAAGACTGGTATAAGAGAATTGAAACACCTTATAATTTTTGCAATTCCCTCAACACCTAATAAATAATAATCTCATTTATTTTACGAAACAAAATACATATGAATAATTTAAACTGAATCACCTGTAAAAAGCATCAAGTACACGAATTTATGATGCAATAAAGTTTAAAAGTTGTTAATATGTGTTTACGAGTACACACGAATGAAAAAACACATGGCTTGGAAAAAGTGATATTTCCCCAAAAATCGTGCGTAGCAAGGGTTTTGGCTGAATTCAACGAAATTTTAGACGGTAGTCAATATGTGAATTTTCACTGACAGATCAAGTTGTTGAGACTGGTATACGAGAAATTGTACACATTATAATTTTTGTGATTCCCTCAACACCGTGAAAATAACTGTACACATTATTTACTTTACGAAACAAAATACTTGTGAGTAAGTTGAACTGAATCGTCTGTAAAAAGTATCAAGTACACGAATTTACGATGTCAGAAATGTTCAATAGTTTTGAATAGGTGTTTACAAGAACACACAAATGCAAAAACCATGGCTTTGAAAAAGTGATATTTCCCTAAAATCGTGTGCAAGGGTTTTGGCTCAATTTGAGGG
>OY821756.1:219778-316859 GCA_963682095.1 Potentilla sterilis
TCGGGGGGAGACTCGAAGAGAGAAAGAGAGAACTGCTTATCGACAACGCCGACATCGAAGTAAATGAGACCGGAGCTGGGGACATCGACGCGGATACCTTTGACAGGAAACCAAAGGAAGAGTTCCTGAGCGGAAACTCCGGATAAATCGGCGACTTGTCCGAAAGTGAGAGTCCCCGAGACGTTGAAATCGTAGCGGACCTGATTCTCGAACTTGGCGTGACAAGGCTGAGGCAGAAACACCCGGAATTCACCGTTGGTTTCGTCCAGTGAATATTTGGTGATGCCTTTGGGGAGGATGCCGATGGGTAATCCATATGCCTTGAGCTCATCGTAGATGCTTCCTTCACCGGATGCTCCTGACACAACCAGAACCAGAAGCAGGGGAACAAACCCGGATCCCAATCCCATTGCTCGTTTGGTGCCGGTGATTGGTCTTCGATTGTTTTAAGGTTTTGGGAGTGGAGAAATGAAAAGGCCGCTCCTATTTTTTTATTTACTTTTTACTTTCCTTTTTGGGGGAGCCTGGAGCTACTTCCTAATCATTTTCGTTTAGTTACAACCAAATTTGGTGCTCAAATACCATTTATGCCACCCTAGTTGCATATTCGGTGAAAATTTGCAACGAAAAACTTGACACTACAACATTATTCCACATTCAAACACCAATTTTTCTGAATGTTCTAGCATTAATTTTAAAAAAATAAAATAAACAAGTTGTAGCAAACCAAAAAACATGATCCTGTCGTATTGTTGGCAATAATCAAACTTGTTATTCCAGGCTACAACACATGATGTTCATACTTTCTACTCAAAGCAAATGTTTATCCAAAAAATAAAAGGGAGTCATCCGGTGGTCAATCTTTCTTTCTCGATGCAAGACTCTTCCTTCCAACTCTACCATGCTTGCCGTTGTTTTGTGGTAAGTTGAGAATAGCCGCGAGAGGCTTCTCACCTTTGCAAAATTGTAGTCCCTCTCCATGTATAAAAATATCAGACCTGTGGACATAAAAAATAACTCGTTTAAGACAAGGAAACCCAACATTCAGAGTCACTATACATAATCCATAGCATTAAGGGTGAAAAGACCGAACAACATTAACTGTGAAAAGACCACTCTGTAATCAGAGACTGTTCCAGAACGTAAATGAAACTTACTGTCTGATGGAAAAACTATCAGACACGACTGAAAACTAAACGACAATGACTTCAATGAGATCAGAAATGGAGAAACATATTAGGATGACACCAGTTCTTAATACACTACCTGTACCAGCATAAATCACCATGTGTTCTTCCAGCCTTGTATCCTTTGTCTCAAGTGTAATGGGGAAAATAAATTTAGGACATAAAAAGTATTCAGATTTTAATTCTATAGTCCAGTAACAGCATTCAAAGTTCAAAGTGCCTGGACACAATTCACCTTTCCAATTCCCCAAAAAACCTCTCAACGATCCACAGAATATTCCACATTTGGAAATGGTGATCCAAGCGAAAGTTCAGTCACCAAACAAATGCCATTCATAAGTCTTCTTCCTTTTTTTTTTTTTTTTTTAAACGACATCTAAATAAGTCTATAAAGTATTAACTAACAAATCCAACCACATGATCACCAACTTAGATGCTGGATTGCTCTGCAGTTAGGTGCACTCCAAATTAGTAGGGTGTAACTCTAAACTAAGCTACCTACAAAGCATGTGCAGATGATATCTAGATACAGCATTAGAATTAAAAAGGCTTATACCTGTACAACTGAAAGTTTAAACTGTCATACAAGAAAGAGAGACCGATGTAATTCCTGAATCCATCACTACAAAAAACCTCATTCATTGGAAAACTACTGAAAATATCATATAGTGCAATTAGCATTCAATTCACCAAATTCACTGAAATAGAAAAATGGGTTTTGTTAGACATGAGAATTAAATTATTTCTTTTATTTGTTCACTATCTAAACCATAAAAGGTTCCAAAAACAATCAAGAGAAGAAACTCAATAAAACTTAAAAAATCGAATTGTAAATATGAAACCAGACATCTAAATGCTTTAGGTTAATACTTATTAATAAAAAAAATGTTCAGGTTATAAGATCATGTAAAGTACCTGTTTACAGCCCAGATCACTGCTTTCCTTTGTTCTTAGATTTCGGAGGCATCTGTCCATATGCAATGAGCCTGGATGGGGGTAATGCTGGAACCTTTTTATTCAGCCTTCTTCTAGCAGCCCTGGATAATTTGCTTGTATCAACATTTGAGTCCTGTACTTGTTCCATCCCACGTTCCTCAGCTGGTGTTGATGAATTAGAATCCTTCGAATCATACTGAATTCTCAACTTCTTAGCACTTTTATTATGATCCATATCTCCATGTCTGAAAATCTCTCTGGCCTTCTTCTTAAACTCATTTCTCTTACTATTGGGTACCTTCCACTCCTTCTCAGCATATGGAGCAAGCTTTTTCAAAGAGACATATTGGTTTAACTCCTTTTCATCTATTGTCAATACCTCAGCAGTAGTCAACCCATATCTATTAGGTTTTATTTTAGCATACCTAAATCTAGTCTTCAAGTCCCCAATTGTATCCTCATAGTCTAATTTGTAGTATTCATCCAACATCTCCTTTTTAGCTCTCTCCAATATAGCTAATTTACGCTTTTTATCTTGTTTACCTTCCTCGCTCAGCTTCTCTTCTTCTCCTTCTTCATCTTCATCTTCATCGTCTTCCCCATCTTCTTCTTTCTCTTCCTCCTCGTCTTCACTATCACCACCTGTTTCCTTTTTAAGCTTTAAAATCTTCTCCCTTGCAGCTAAGAAACCATCACCAGACCCAGCATCATCCCAACCTTTGGGAAGTCCAAGTAACTCGTCCTCCTTATCAAAATCCGGTTTCTCAATCTCACCACCATCCTCATCCATATCGGTACAGAAGTCTGTGTCATCATCCTGATAATACTGGTCATTAAAAGCTTTCTTCATCATCCTATCATACTCCTGGGGATCAAATTCGTCCTCCAACTCCTTGGGATCAAACAAGGACTGGTCACCCTCTTTGATCCCTGCAATCTTCATTATCTTGTTTATCCTTTCATGATTCTCCTTCTTCTTCAAATTCTTCAAATGCCTCAAGTCCTCCTCCCTCTCCAACCTTGCAATCTCCATCCTATCATCCTTGCTCTTCCTCTGCTCCTTCCTAGCCTTGACCTTCTTCCTCACAGACCCCTCAACCTCCCTGGCATGACCCAAAACGCGATCCCCAGCATTCTCCTGGAACCTATACTCATACTCCTCTTGCTTCTCAATCTCCATCTCGTCCTCAGAAACCATCACCAAATCCTCATCCCTTAATTCAGTAGCAACTCCCTGATCCTTCTTGTCCAAATACTTCTTATGCTTAAGGTAATCCCTGAGAAACCTGGCATTTTCATCCAAGTCTTGACCAAAATACTCGTTGTATTTCTTATCGACCTCCTCATCAGCTTCATCACAAACAGCATTACTCCCATCTTTGGGTCTCAATATGACATCATCAACATCATCATCTTGGTCTTGGGCAGCAGCTGCTTCCAAAAACTCTCTCCTAAGTTGCTCTTGCTCTTCATTATAGCTCTTGGGGAACTTGCTATCATCATCATCCTCGGGGAGGTGGGCGCTGTCTTCTAACAAATGCTTAGCCACCACATCTTTCAAGTAATGCTTATCCTCTTTCTTCTTCTTCTTCTTCTTCTCAGTTTTGCTATCCTCTTGTTCAGTTTCATCAGATTTAAATAGCTGGACATCTTTGTTTCTCAAAATAGGGTCTCGATTTTTTACCTTGATGATAGCTTCGAGGAATTCCAACTCGTTCTCCTTGGAAAAGATGTCGTCGTCGTCGTCGTCGTCGTCGGAAGCAGAGGGGTCGTCGACGAGGCCTCGCTTCTTGAGATCCTCATAGCGGTGGAGGTCCTCCCGATTCTTGTTGTGCTCGTAACGCCGAGCGTAATCTTCATTGATTTTGAGGCTCGGAGCCTTCTTCTCTTCGTTTTCTGAGTCGCTGTCGCCGTCCAGTAGCTGCATATTGCCGTCAACTTCACCTTGCCAAATATTTCTGAACTACTTATTTATAATTCACTTTAGGGTTTCAGGACACCTCCTGCTTCTGCTTAAATGCTCTCTTTTTTTGGGTTCCATTCCATTCCATTTCGGGCATTTCAAATCCTTATTACATCAACGAGTACTCTGGCAATGTTACACAAAATCGTTGCTTAGCTAAATTTACAAGAGTCTCATTTAGCCCACAAAACGTGAGGTCTCCAATTACATTGACATGCTTTTGCTCCTAAATCATCTATAATCTGTCTTGGTGTTCAATGCTTCAAATCCAGACTCGATCCAGATCAGATTATTGCACAACTACAAAGTTTATTCAAATCCAAATCTAGATGAAGATGTTAAAGGGAGAAACAACGTATTAAAATTAAACTGATCAGTATCAAATTAAGAATAGAAGCACCGGGATAGGGGCACATGCTACTATTCCTACTTCTAATGGTTTACAAAAGCTGAAGCTGTCCTAGGACAGCCTCAAGAAATGACCAACACAGTAAATATTACAGAACAAATGAAACTAAAAAACATCCCAGCAAACTCTGAGTTTGACTTTCTGCATTTTGTTCCGTTCATTCAGCTATATATAGGGTTACTGATTGTTTTAAGCACAATTAAGAATCACACAAGGCTCAAGTATATGAGGTTGTATCATGTATATCCGCGAAAACTTCTTTACTCTGTTGTCACACTCTTTGCAAGATTCCGAGGCTGATCCACATTATAACCTCTTAAAACTGTGAGATGGTATGCTAGCAGCTGAAATGAAAGGAAAAACAAAAATGAGCCCATATTGCAAAACAACAACCCAAAAATATGATGATATATGCTACGTACACCCAAAAACAAGAACATTACCTGCAATGGAACTATATTCACTACAGGTTGAAGACAATCTTCCAGCTGAGGAACTTCAATCACTCGACAAGACTCCCACTCCCTAGGGCAAACAGATGCAGCATCTCCTTTGGAACACATAATAATCAGACGACCTTTGCGGGCATGAAGCTGCTGGATAACTGATTGCTGCTTACTGCAGATCACAGAAGGTCAGAAGCAAATAAAAACCAGATAATTTTCAAAGCACATGCAACTGCCTCCAACTGTAGCATGACAAACCTGAAGCAAGCATCACGTGTAGCAATCACAAAAGTAGGGAGATTTTCATCAACTAAAGCTAAAGGACCATGTTTCATTTCACCAGCAAGAATTCCTTCGCTATGCATGAGTGCTACTTCCTTTACTTTCAACGCACCCTCCAAAGCTGTTGCATAGTTAAATCCTCTCCCAAAAACAAGAAGTGATTGCTCTGCTATCAACTGTTTTGCAAGATCTTTCATTACCTGGTCAAGCTTCAGGACCTCTCTGACTTTGTCTAGAGAGAACGTCAAAGGGCATTCATTTTAAGCTTTCTTATAAGTTACTTGTTGGAAAAACAGAAGGAAAAGAAATGCATTCCAGCAACATGGTAAGAAAATTAAAAAAACAAGGTAACTTACTTGGCAGGTCAAATAAACCGTCTATTATAGCCTCTCTTTTTGCTTGATTGGAAATTGTGTCATCACCGATTGCCAGGGCTAGCATAGCCATCACCACTATTTGACTTGTGTAAGCCTATTCAGGATGGTGACAGGACTGTCAATTCTAAATACAAAAATCACCTAACGAGGCTAGAGAAAAATGATAATTTACCTTGGTGCTTGCCACTCCAATCTCAGCACCAGCATTTATATGAACACCACAGTGTGTTTTACGAGCTATTGCACTACCAACGGTGTTTGTTATGCCAACACATAATGCACCATTTTCTGAAGCATAATCCAATGCACTCAACGTATCTGCTGTTTCACCAGATTGACTGACAAACACAGCAGTATCTTCTCTGTATATAGGTCCTTGCCGATCCAACAGATCACTAGCAATTTCCATTGTAACAGGGATACCTATATTTTTATGCACAATGAACAATAAAATATCAGAAACAGCTACTCTACAATCAGGAAATAATTTCAGACAGAAAAAAATCACTCACCGGAAAGTTCTTCCAAGATAGGTCTTGCTGCTTTAACTTGTACCACAGCCAATAAAAACAATTCGCCTGCTTCGCCGTATTGTTTTTAGGTGGTCCTTCAGTCCGCCAAGGAGAACAGTCTTGGATTTGCAGGAACCACCACGTAAAAGCCTACCCCTCATTGTGGTAGTTAGAGATTCAGGCTGTTCATGAATTTCTTTCTGCATATAGTGTTCAAAATTTCCTTTATTTATTTGTTCAACCTCCATCTCAAGAATGGACAATGCTCGTTGTACTGATGCAACTTTTGAAAAGCCACCATGCTTTCCTTTATCAAACTTTAGGATTGACACGCCTCCATCCTGAAACAACCACAACAGCGAATGACTTTCATCAATTCCTACTTCATGCTTCAGAAGAAATAAGTACAAATTAAGGAAATCAGTATTAATGATATCTTGGCATGACAAAATATTGGTATAGTAAAACTAAAACCCAAGGCCCTGAAGCTCCAAAAAAGTCCAAGACAAAACGAGGACTCAGGACATGCTGAAGGGAACTCAAAAAGAAAAAGGCATCTTACATGCGAACTGTAGTTTTGAGCATCAGTATCAGAACTCAGAAATAATGGAAGGTTATTAAAAATGTTTCTGGTATAACAATAAAGAAAAGTACAATAGTAGCTTCTGTAGATATCTATGCAGTGCACTTAAATGTAATAGAAGATACTCAATGAATTACCTTAAGATGCACCAATTCACCATCCTCAATCACCAAAACCTTTTTGGTGTGTTCAACTACAGCATTGGCATCACTGGACAAGAAGAGTTCTTTAGGATGTCCACTTTTAGAAAGGAAATTATCATCATGAAATGCAGAACCATTGCTAGCATTTTCATTAAGTTCCTGACATTAGCAAAGGGTCAGCCAGGCCCAGAGAGAGAGAGCAAGAGATAAAGACAGACAGTTTAAGTTCAATTTACAACCAAAATGTAGCATTCAAGACACAGTCGATATATATCATAAAATTATGAGGCTATAGTTCAAAACAGACTCGTGCTCTTCTCACTAAAGAAACTATGGAAGAGACAACATGCACCAAAATAGCTAAAGTTTTAGTATATCCAACATGTGACAAAAGCAACCTACTTTCACACCAAGGAGCAATGGACTGCCACGTTTACAAGCAATCAACTCATTTGGATAATGCCGGCTTTTAAAAATCAGCGCATAGGCTCCTTCAAGATGCCTCGTAACCTCATGCACTACTTGACCAAATGTGATGGTCAGGTCACCTCTGAAATGAGCAAAATGTCACTACAATAGATTGTGCTTTGGGGGTCTATGTGAACAATATTCAGATAAACATTCAACAAAACAAGATAATCGAAAGGAAATGTACAGCTTAATTTTTGCACTCTAAATCATAACTAATATTAAGGAAGTAAATGTCTTAACATGCTTAATCACATGTTAATTACCTTCTCCTTCTTTAGCTTTATCAAACACATATTTCGCAAGCTTTGGAATGACTTCTGTGTCTGTTTCAGATTGAAAGGTAAATCCATGCCGGACTAGAGTGCCCTTTAAGGCCTGTAAAGTAAGCAAGGAAGTAATATCAGCACACACCATTGTTCATAATTACAAAAGAAGTAAACACGAAACAAATATAAAAGTAACTCAACAAAAATAAATGAGAATGAATATTGGCGACAAGAAAAATGTGACTGCATTTCAATTGCACAAGTAAAAGTTCTAATGGGTGACCACAGGACAGTGAGAACAACAGTGTTATAAAAAGCACTTTTAAGTAAGATGTCAAAGATTCATTAACAACTAAAACAAGACAAAACCGTAAAAAGGAAGGGTATATGTATTCTCAACAAATATTATAGGAGTCGTAGCCGTCATATAAGTAGTAAACACAAATTCATGTTCCCATCAACCAAACATCAGATAAGAAGTAATCCATCATTCACAGTGTTCATTATAATGAAAAATCATAAGAACGAAATTTATTCTGAAAAGAAATAACAGCATTTCAGTGAAATTTAAAAACAAACCTCATAATTAGTAATAACTCCATTATGAACGACCAAAAATTCATTTCCAGGATCAGAGCTCTGAGGATGGTTGTTCCTTAGAGCAGGCTCTCCATGAGTGGCCCACCAAGTATGTGCTATTCCAGCATGGTAAGAGAAAAATTGCTTCAAATCTAAATCAGTTTCAGCCACCTCTGAAAAATTCAAACAAGTCAGAAGTGTTAATCAATTGTTTCTTCTCCAAAATTTATGTTCATTGTTAAATATACAGTAGTAGTAGTAGTAACACAAAGACTGCACAAAACAAATATTGCTCAAAAGAAGAGAGGTATCCAACAAAGAATGCACAAAAGAAGAGAGGCTTCCAAACATGTAGAAAGGCACCCACCAAAAGTAGGTAATGTTAAGTTGCCTCAGAAATAAGTTGAATATTATACAAAGTCAACAAGCAAAATTGAAACTTGAAAATGCAAGTTTGAGTTAATGAAAAATTGAAGAGAGAAAAAAAGACCTTGGTAGACGGATTTGACGAGGGACTCGATGTTGCCTTCCTGGCGAAAAACCTGAGACGGAGGGAAATCAGAGGAGGAGAAACGATCGATCAAAATTCCGGCGGAGTCGTAGCCTCGGTACTCCAATCGCCGGAGGCCATTGAAAAGCACCTGCAGAATGTAACTCCTCTCTCGTTTAACATTGTAATTCAGGTATGCAAATATCCCACACATTGCTTCTTCTTCTTCTTCAAATTTGAGAGAGAGAAGAAATTATAAAAGAGGACGGAGAAATTGACCTCTCACTTTTCTGGGGATTTGAATTTTAGTTTTATTCGGAGTTGGGAGAGAGACTTGAACTGACAATGCTCTCGTGATCTACAAGATTGAGACACCCTGTAGAGCAGACTCCGGATTCGGGTAATGTTTGTTGTATCACAAAAGATCGAGGGTGCTATTGTCTTTTGCTCTGGCATCAGCTTGCTACTATGGCCTCGTTGATTTATTGCCTTTGTAGGAGTAGATTTACATTATATTAGCAAGGTCAACGTCCTTTTCCTTTTCCTTCCAAGTTGCTGCTTTCTTCATTCATTGGAACTTCGTTGATTCTTTGTTTCCAATTTTGGATCTATTTCTTCCAAAGTTTCAGACTTTTCAATTCTACAACATGCAAAATGATCCATGATTTATCTGGTTGGCACTGCCATGGCAAAAACCAGCAAAGACAAACTATAGTGTAACAAGCCCCAATTACGATTTCAAAAGCTTTGCAGGCTCTCACGCCATTAAAACAGATTCTGAGTACAGCTTTACATCATATAGTGTTGACTACACAAAAATACAAACTCAACCTGAGTATATGATAGCTTTCTCTCTTGACACCTCTACATCAGTCATCTCAGATACCTGCAATTCCTCAAAACAACCTGCAAACAACAGAAAAAAAAAAAAACAGAGGGTTTCAATATCCGCATTCCAGTTGAACACAAGATGTGTCGTTATATATTCATCAACAGATGCACTGCTATATTTCCTTATTACGGATTAAAATTAGGAGAACTTACGCAGCCTTGGTATCATATTTTTTTACAATAATATTCGTGGGTCATACGAGTCCATTTATCCTTGAGATTAGCTGCAGTACGTGAACTGTGAAAAAAATCTTTGTAAGCCCGAAGAATTTTCTCCCAAGGTATGTTCTTTCTATCTGAGGTCCAGAATTGTCTAACTCCCACCTGGAGCACAACATCGTTGGTTAGATTCCAACAGAGAAAACAGAAAAACTTAAACCTCTCAGAAGAAACAGTATCCGTATCCCATAGAAATCTGAGCTCACTTTAGTACAGTCATTACATTTATTTATACTTTGATTTATAATTACTTTGGACTCTAAAAGAAATATCTATTCAAATATCCTGAAAGAACATAATCTAAGAACTTTCCGAAATCTTACAGAAAATAAGTGAGTTTACAAATGTAAGGTTAACGAGGCAAACAATATCAACTTATCAATCATCAGTTCTACACTTGCATGATTCATTTGAATACTATAATACAATATATTTATGGGATATCAGGTCTATTAACATACATTTAGTTTAAAGTTGCTTGGCTCTAAAGAGCCTCAAGTGTGTGCAGTAAACTAGACGTACTCTGATCAATGGTATGAAACATTTATTTACTACAAGGATAGTTAACTTTGATTCATACTCCAATCCATTTCCTATGTTAAAAGACGATGACATCTTAGAAAATAGACATGTGATTTTCTAACTGATGCAACAAGAAATCTCATCACAAAAGACAGAATTAACTGATACTATTACAGATGATGAAATCAATTCCAGAAAGGCTGAGATACCTTTAAAGCTTCTTCCTCTTCCTTGGTCCACAATGTTCTCCTTCTCTCAAGAGGTACGAAGCTTAAGCTGCATGTCAGGAGAAACACTGAGTCATCAATACATAATTGCAGGAAAATGTAGAGCGACACTACCGACACATAACCAAGCAGTTTACATAACTCATAAATCACCTCAACCATCTCGGCAACTTTCTGGTTGCATTGTCCTCCTCCTCCTCCTCCTCCTCCTCCTCCTCCTCCTCCTCCTCAGCCACCCTTTTACCATGTCCTTCATCTCCATTTGGAGTTCCTTGTGTATCAGCAAGTCTGACTGTAAGCAGAGGCTCCACCACCAAAGGCTCTCTTTCCTCCTGTCTTTCTGCACCTTCCACATCCTCAAAATCCTGCCTTGAAGATACACCGCCATTCGCATCATCATTTTCACCCTCCTTCATCCTCTGATCATCTTCTTCCTCAGTTGCCATCCAAATCCAGTCGGCTAATTTAGCAGCGGAGACTTGTAAGTTTTTCTCTTTCCGGGCGCGCACACTGTTAAAGCGCTTGAGGGCACAATAAGGGCAGCAAAAGTTACCCTTATCATCTATCTGAGGCTGCGCCGGCAGACACTGTTTATGTATAACAGTTGGGCATCCCTCCTCAAAACAAACCAACAACTTGTTGGTCTCACTACTACTACTACTACTCTTATTACACCTCAGACACGACAAACCCCTCGCATTGTCCTCCTCGTCTGAACTCATTCTAACAATCCAATTAAAGGCAACCAGTAATTAATCCATGTAAAACAACACTCAGACGAACTCAAAAACAAACAAGAAAGGATTCATTAGATGATAACCTGGTCGCTGCTGCAGTAGATGAGAGAAGTAGCACAATTTCGAGACCAAGGTTCGACCTTTCTACGAGATTATGCAACACAACGCATTTCAAATTGGGGTTGCGTCTCACTTTCCATATGAACCCTAATCTAGAGAGAAATAGATTCAAAGATTTCACCTTTTGGTATAAATGACCCGCGAATATATCGGAAGAAGCGCTGGACGGCCCAAATGGTTTCCAGTTTCTCTGCGCTCAAAAGGCCCAAACCATGATTTGTCACCATTTAGTTTTAGTTTTTACATTTTGATGCAAATCCAGTAAAAAAAAACTAACCTAGACAACACTACCCTGTGACTTGTGAGAGTGTTTAACCAAATATGCAAAATTTACTTATAAACAAGTACAGTACAAGTGATCCTCCTTTTACCTGAAAATATATTTAGCTTGTAATTGGATTTCACTACAAGTGATCCTTAAGTAGATAAGTGATAGTGGTGTTTCTATCTGAGAAAATAAGTACAACAGTGGTACATTCTTCTCATTGAAGTGAACTAGAGAACGTCATATAGATACATACAAGTAGAAAATAATTTCCAAGCAGGCGTTTCATCATAACGTTATTAACATGAAATGGAGAAACTGAAATTAAAAAAAGATTTGATCTAGCTCGTTCTGACAGTCTCTATGGCAGCAACTAAATCATCAAATTTAGCCCCTGTCACTTCTTTTACAACCTTGTCGTGCTTCAAAATCTTGAAAGTCGGTACCACCCTTATGCCAAGCTCCTTTGCCAATGGCTGCTAAACAATAATGAAAATAAACATAAGATAGAGCACTGCCATGCACCTGCACAACACACTGAATGACATACAAGTTTTCAACATCATAGATGACAAACCTTGTTTTCTTGGTTACAATCAAGCTTCAAAAATATGACATCATCGTATTTCTGTGATAATTCTTGATATTTTGGAGCTATGATCTTGCAAGGACCACACCTGCAGATCAAAGTCAAAGAAAGGAATGAGAAATCAAGAGTAACTAAGATATGCCAAGATGCAGAAGCCAGATGAGAAACTAAAACAGAAGAAGTCACTATAGCAAGGTTTTCCTTATTCCTGTCCTATCTTCTTTGACCTGAATGATATACAGTTATATTATACTTAAGCTTTTGGAAGTGTGGATTGAAACCCCTATACAATCAAACTATGTGCACATAACGATCCAAAAACACCAAATCACAACTTCGAAAACCTCCAAAATCAAAGCTCAACTTAACGATCGAAATAATGATATTGCAGTACTGTTACGCATTACATAGAATTGTAGTTGATAACAATAGCAACTCCATGATGTGATAATGATATAGAAGAAAATTGATCCAGCAGGCTAAATATCATGTTGCAAGATACCAAGATCCAATATTGGAAGTTAACCAAGATCAACCAAACTAGTCCTAGACCTCGAATGTTCAAAGATCAAAGCTCTTACTTCCGTTATTATATCTATAGCATACATGTACGCTGTAGTGTGATATGTCTATACTAAAAAGGATCCACCTGCTAAACCTCTGAAATCAATTACTGCCTCTGCGCGTGCTTTATTCTTATCTTGGTTAACTCTGTATGGTGCTTGAGTTTGTGCTATTAAATTAAGCCAACTTGATGGAACAAAACTGTAGTTGAACTCATGAACTGATAGGGTACTTAAATAAGCAAGAAGAGCATGCATTATCATCATAGAGGACTTAAACTAGTGCTAAACTTGCAAACCGTGGATCAACAAGATATATAGTTAAATTCTCCAATTGTTACATGCACAGAACCAATTCAAATAACAAAGGGGAAAATTAGCATCTCAAAAAGTATACTAAAAATTGCAGAATATGTATGTTTGTTTGGAATAGAATTGGGTGAGAAATACCATTGGGTGTACATATCAAGGACAATGGTCTTGTCGCCGGCGGCATTGACGATAGGCCAGAAGGTGTCCTTGTCGACCTCGGTGACCTTGCCGACTGTGGCAGCAGTGTCCAAGCTAGAGCTGACGGCAAAGGGGTTCTTCCTCCTGACGAAGCCCACAAGGTGGGCAGCATTCTTGTTCTTAATCTTGTTGAAGTTGTTGATGTTGTTGACGCTGTTGTCGGGAACCCAGCTTGAGGCTGTAGCGGTTGTAGAAGATGAAGAGTAAGTGATCGGAGACGACGATGAAGTGGTGGAGCAGCAAATGGAGCGATGAGAGAGAGTGGCAGCGGACTGGAGAAGAGCCATTCTTGTTTCTGTGATGGAGAGCACTCCAGTGGCAGCAGCCAGTGAGTAACAAATAATGAGATACCAGCAGCACCCGTTGTGAAAGTACTTATTTACCCTTTGGTTTTGTGGGTTGTGCTGGTATATCCGCTCTGCTTTTCGTCACTTCATAAAGCTCCATTTGTGGATCAAGAGCCCGCAAGGGGCAAGCTATTTGTAGAAAGACAACATTGCCACTTGCGCAGTTTTGAATTTTCAGTATCGACGTTAGTAAAAACAAAACATTTCTAACAACAAATATCGAGAGTGCGTATGCTGCCGCAGTTTACCTTATGAGTCAAATATCGAGAGTGCGTATGCTGCCGCAGTTTACCTTATGAGTCATTGGATGCTGCCGCAGTTTACCTTATGAGTCATTGGATGCTGCATTCTATGCTGCTGCTGCATTCTATGCTGCTGCACTGTCTCTACTCCACTCCACATAAATGGGACAAGACTAATCAAAATTGTAACCTTTGTCTCGTATTGGAATCAGTCGGTACAATTGTATTTAATCATACAAACAATTCATCTATTCGAGAAGTTACTCACACCTTTAATTAAGTTAGTGCTCGTTGTCGTTTTACAATTCTCAACAATTTTTTTAGAAAATGAGTGTTGGCCCCAAAAAACAGAAACCATGAATAATTGCTTGCTATAAATGAGTCCGGGGATTTAGGAAATCCAATCAAAATAGGAGTCTGTTATTTTCAATTTCTAAAACAGAGCGGTTTTTTTCTTTATTTTATCTGTGAAAGCGCTTAATTGTCCTATTTTTTTACATTATTCTTTATTCACCCAATCTAACTCTCTACCTTGAAATTTTCACAAAACCCACATTTCTAATCTCGTCCATGATCAACAGTTGATCATTCTGGGTTTTGTCGAAATTAGAGAAAGATTTAGTGTAGCATTGTTGTTGTTGGGTCACGTCGCAGGATAAATAGCTACCAATTTCAACAACAAAATTGATCTGACCTATTACAGGATCGCATTGGCCAATCTCGATTATTGTTAAGGTTCCAATTTGAAATGGAACCTAGTGGTCTAGGAGACAAGTTAAGTGGTTTTGTTGCATTGGTGGTGGTGCTTGTTTCGACATTGGTAGTCAATGTGTCCGGAAACTTAGTTTTTCCGGTGAGCCATAAGTTTAATGGGAGAGAGGGAGCATCATTGCATCAACTTAAAGCCCATGACGATCGTCGTCACGCTAGATTTCTCGGGGCCACCCAAAATGCTGTAGATGTGGTTTTAGGTGGCAACGGCCATCCTTCTGAAAATGGGTAACTAGCTACTTCATTCATTCAAAATCTGATCATTCAGTTACATAAATCTTTTCCAACTCTTTTGTAAAATGTCTAGTGTGATTGATTTGCAGGCTCTACTACGCCAAACTTGGGATCGGGAATCCTTCGCACGACTATTACGTTCACGTTGATACCGGAAGTGACATATTTTGGGTGAGTTGCACTGAGTGCGGCAAGGACTGCCCAACCAAATCTGAAATCAAAGGTGTTAGTATCACACTTTACGATCGAAACAGCTCTTCCACTTCAAAGGTGGTGACTTGTGGTGATAACTTCTGCAATGTCGTTAGCAAAGAACGTCAAAGCAATTGCACCGCAAACGAGAGTTCCAAGTACCGCATTGCTTATGGGGATGGAGAGGTTGATTCTGGATACTTCGTCAAGGATGATGTGCAATTTCAGAAAGCCACCGGAAACTTTCAGACATCCAGCACTAGTGGATCTGTAGTATTCGGGTACGTGCTAGTTACTCTTGCATATATATAATTCATGTAGCTGCCTGCATGTGATTAGCTCTAAAGCAAGCACCACTCTCGATCCATGTAGGTGCACGACTAAAAAAACTGGCGGCCTCAATAACTCTGATACAGTAACTTCAGGGCTAATTGGTTTTGGCCAGGCAAATTCATCGATGCTTTCACAGCTAGTAGCCGCAGGAAAGGTCAGGAATAAATTTGCACATTGCTTGGATAGCACGAAAAAAGGTGGTGGAATCTGGGCTATAGGAGAAGTTGTCGAACCCAAAATTAAGCACACATCACCTCTAGTACCAAATCAGTATGTAGTAACTCTTACGCCACACTATCTATCTATTTATTTATGCATTCTGCTTTAATAGATTGTAACACTTGAATTACATATATGTGGACGATCAGGCTTCATTACAATGTTGTTTTGGAGAAAATTGAGGTTGCAAGTGAGGAGATAAAACTTCCTAATGGTGGTGGTGGTGGTGTTTTTGATAAATTATTTAGCAGCAGTTCATCCCAAACTACGGCAATTTTTGACAGTGGTACAACATTAGCTTATGTACCGCAAGAGGTTCAAGAACAACTAGTGAAGAAGGTAACTGTGCTAATTTCATTAAGATTTAAGTTGTAGGTCGAGTTTGACAAGATATGTAACTCCAATCAACGTACTCTAACATCCTCATTTTGATCAGATATTGGCCAAGGAGCCTGGATTGAAATTGCATGCTAGTGATGATCATCAGTATACGTGTTTGGAGTTTTCCAAAAAGTAAAGCATTGTTCATTCCTTCTTAGTTGTTGATTAATCGTATGTTCAGCTTGAGCTTAATGATGAATAACTTGTGCTGTCTGCGGATGCAGCGTTGATGAAACTTTTCCTGTTGTCAAGTTCCAATTCAAGAATTCAGCTTCATTGTGGGTGTATCCTCATGATTATATGTTCACCTTGGAGGCAAGTGCTTTGAATGTATATTAGGGTTTAGCCAATTAACAAGGAAACTTGTATAATGATGGAGTTCTTGCATGCTCAACTTACTGATTAATAATACAGGAGAAGGATAAGTGGTGTCTTGGTTGGATGAAATCTACACCTGGAAAAAAAGCCGACGTTCTTCTGGGAGGTAAATATAACACAGATAGCCCTGTAAATCAATATATACATATATATATATATATAAGCAAATCTATCTATTCAATGTTCATTGACATGCCTTTGTTCATTTCTCTTTGGTAGATATGATCCTTTCGAACAAGGTAATCGTATACGATCTGGAAAAGCAGGTCATTGGGTGGACTGATCACAACTGTGAGTAGCTAAAATCGAATTGTGATTAGCTAGACTTAATTAATGTATATGTGCTATTGAATCTGTTTGTAATATGATTTTGGTGTTGAATAAATGTTAGGTTCTTCAAGCATAAAAGTGAAAGATGACCAGTCAGGGTCAGACTACTCAATTCAGTACCACAATCTTGCTGGTTCTTCATCAGATGCTTGCAACCCAAGTCTACTGATGCCATACGTGATCCTATTAGTAACTGCCGCTGCTCTGCTATGCTGCAAATGATCTCTATATAAATCCATCACTCTTATGTCACCTAGATAGCTAGCTATTTATCCGGCCAACTAACCCAAAATAGTATACAACGCAGCAGCTTTCATCCATTAGACAAATCCGTGATTGAAAAACTGTTGCTTCTTGAGATGAGATTGATTAGAGTGGAGCTCTTTTATAATATCCACCATAATCATGGTGCATTTTTCTTCTTTTAAGATGAGCTTCTTTGTACACCGAAATCTTATAAGAATACATGGGTACTACTTTGATATCGATCTCGGATGTAATATATATTGCTCCTCAAGCACACAAGGGCAACAGTCTTCTTGTGACACCAGCTTGAGCTTGAAATGGAAGAACTAGGGGAAGAGTAGCATATGGAGTGAGGAGATCACCATTCACCAACTGATAAAATTTTGGATTCAGTAAAAAGGGGATAAGCATTGTTACCGCATTATGTTCGTCTGGGTCTAAAATCAATTCAATTTTGAAATTTAATTCATCAAAATAACCCCACAGTATTATTTCTCATAGTAAGTCAATCGGTCAGATTTTTTCGTTCAGTAAGTCAATCGGTTAAGTTCGGTCAAATTCAGTTATTAAGCAATTTGTTTTATATTTCTCCCTTAGGTACTACTTTTTTATTTAATAAATTTATTTTGATTGCCAAAAAATATTATTAAGCAATTGACGAGACACATCATGTAGGTATTTAAAATTAAGATATGGAGTGAGTTAATTTATTAGTGTTCCTCTTTGTTATGCGTAGCCACAAAAACTTTATTTTTCTTTTATGTCTCCATTCTTTAACATGCACAAGATCATCGCCTACTCCATTGTTAATCGAACCAATATTGTTTTAATATAATTAATGAACCATTTTTAGATGCAAAGACAAAAAGAAATTGAAAATGAAAAATTTGTAAAAGGAGCAAGGAAAAAAAAAAGGAAAAGAAGAAAGAAGTGGAAAAATGGAAAGAAACAAAAACATAAACTAACCAACTAGTCAGAGAGAAAATAGCTTAATATATAACGATGTTTGCGTTTATTTCTGAGAATACCACGACATTTTTTTCTCAACTCTCAAACGTCTTAGACTTTTTTCTCTTCATATATATGTTATTGAAAAATTTTCTAATATTTTTTAGGAAAAAATTCACACACAGTACCTGAACTTAGGTGGTCAGGTCAGTTTGATACCTCAACTTTTTTCGTACGATAAACATACTCCAACTTATTTATCCGTACCAAATGTGTACCCACGTCACTGTTTTGATGACGTGGCACCTCTGTTTTTGTATCAAACTGACCTGACCACCTAAGTTCAGGTATCAAACTGACCTGACCACCTAAGGCCACGTCATCAAAACAGTGACGTGGGTACACATTCGGTACGGATAAATAAGTTGGAGTATGTTTATCGTACGAAAAAAAGTTGAGGTATCAAACTGACCTAACCACCTAAGTTCAGGTACTGTGTGTGAAATTTTTCCTATTTTTTACTATTGGGTGTATAAGAAGATTCGCTTGATACAGTTAGCACTATTGTTTAGAAGTACGTTTTACTATTTTTAATTGTTAAGACAGACGTATTCTGTCCTTAATTTGGTAATGGAAAAGGGTAATTTTCTCGTCTCTCTCAATCCTGACATTGTTCATGATACCCAATCCAACTCGGCCATGAAACTTCCACAAAACCCACATTTCTAATCTCATCTGCAAGAGTCAATCATTCTCGAGAGGTCGATCATTCTGTACTTTTTTTTTTCTTTTTCTTTTTCATAACTGAAGAAATAAAGAGAGTAGCTAGATGTTGCTGCTGTCGGGTCACGTCTTCGGATATATATAGCTAGCCAACTTCAACAACAAACGCATCTATTGAAACTTGTGCAGAATCGTATCGATCAATCTCATTTTATTTTAGGTTCTAGTTTGAAATGGAACCAAGAGGACTAGGGGACAGATTGGGTGGTTTAATTGCGTTGGTGATGGTGGTGGTGGTGGTGCTTGTTTCGGCATTGGTCTTTAATGTGTCCGGTAACTTGGTCTTTCCGGTGAGACATAAGTTTAATGGTAGAGAGGGAGCGCCTTTGAGTGAATTTAAAGCCCATGATGATCGCCGTCACGCTAGACTTCTTCGGGCCACCCAGAATGCTGTGGATGTGGTTTTGGGTGGCAGCGGCCATCCTTCTCAAGACGGGTAACTAATTGATTCATTCAAAAGTTCTATTTTCTTCTTTGGAAGAATTCATGTCCTAAAGACGTTTGTACATATATTCATAATGAGCTGCATTCTTTGGATAACTAATTGAATGTTCGATCAATTGGTTTCGATTAGTTAGTGTGTAATTGATTTGCAGGCTCTACTTCGCTAAACTTGAGATTGGGAACCCTTCAAACGACTATTACTTGCAAGTTGATACCGGAAGTGACATATTCTGGGTGAATTGCGCCGAGTGCGGCAAAGACTGCCCAACCAGTACTAAAATCCATGGTGTTAAACTCACACTTTACGATCGAAACAGCTCTTCCACTTCAGAGGTGGTCACTTGTGGTGGTAACTTTTGCACTGCATACGGAGACGAACACGAGATAGCCAAGTGCAATAAGCCAGACGACAAATGCGACTACCTCATTCAATATGGAGATGGAAGCTCAACTTCTGGATACTTTGTCAAGGATGAGGTGCAATTTCAGAAAGCTAGCGGAAACTTTCGAACATCTACCACTAGTGCACCTATAATATTCGGGTACTGTAGTTACTTGCATATACAGAATTCCTCGCATATCTTTAGCTTCAGATTATGAAACAAGCTGCCTGTGATTAGCTCCAAAAGCACAACTCCTGATTGATTGCGGAATGTATACATTTAGGTGCGGGACTAACCAATCCGGCTTGTTAAATAACCCCAATGTAGCAGTTTCCGGGATACTTGGTTTTGGCAATGCAAATATAACCCTGCTTTCACAGCTAGCAGCCGCAGGAAAGGTGAGGAACAAATTTGCACACTGCTTGGATAACTCGAAACAAGGTGGTGGAATCTGGGCTATAGGAGAAGTTGTCGAACCCAAAATCAAGTACACATCACCCATACCAAATTCGTAAGTACTGCTACTATTTCACACTATATACCTATCTATCTTCCTATCTATTCTGTTCTAATGGTAATTAACATTTTGATCACATATATATTCGGACGGATCAGGCTTCATTACAATGTTGTGTTGGAGAAAATTGAGGTTGAAAGTGATGTTTTACAACTTCCTACTAGTAGTGATGTTTCTGATGACAGCGGTTCATACCAAAATACGGCAATTTTTGACAGTGGTACAACATTGACTCTCTTACCACCAGAGTTGCAGGAACAAATAGTGGACAAGGTATCTGTACTAATTTCATTTTGGTTTAAGTTGTTGATGTGGTCTGAATATGTTACTTCAGTTAACTCATACATTGTTATCTTGATCAGATACTGGCTAAGGAGCCTGGATTGAAATTGTATAAAACTCAGGACGACGAGTTTACATGTTTCGATTACTCCGAAAAGTACTTTTCTAACAGCACTACTTACTCCTTACTAATTGACTTATCGTACGTTCATGTTGAGCTTAATGATGTAGTTTTGCTGCCGGTTGATGCAGCATTGATGAAAAGTTTCCTATTGTCAAGTTCACTTTCAAGAATTCAGCTTCAATGTGGGTGTATCTGTAAGTAATACTTCATTTCTATTTAAAATATAACTATGATGAATTTAGATTAAGCAATGAGAAAGCATGAACTGACTTGCTTGTGTAGTCATTGAATCCATCTTGATCTTCTTCTAGATAACACTCTTTAGTCTCTCTGATATTGCTTGATGGGATAATACATGTATGAGGATATTTATAGTGTTCTAGGAGGGATCAAAATCAGTCTAATAATCAGTTACAAGAGTAACTGTTTGAAACTGTTATCAGTCAGTTTCTTCCATCAAGAAACCAACTAATAACTACATGTATTTATCTGATTTATCCTAATAACTTTACTTAGAATATATATATATATATATATATATATATATATATATATTCCAACAGATAAGTTTTACACATATAACATATTCAATTAAGTCAAAATATATAAGTGCAAATAAACATCAAGAGTTCTATTAAGTTTAGTACTTGTTTACAAACCATATCAGTTCATATATATAATTCTAGTTCTAAATAGTTGTTAAGCTTACATTCTCCCACTGAACTAGGAGTATATATATAAACATAGGATTCATAAAAAGATGCGCATTTGAACCCTTAAAATTATCTGTTTCAAAATCCTGTCAACTGAGTTTAACTAAGATGAACTGTAAAAGTATATGATGAATTGAAAATTCATCTATCCCTTACAATCACATTTCACCAAACTAAGTTACATGGATTACCACTAGTAAAATTATGTTTGATATGAAGTAATCGAATTCAAACATAGTGATCCTGATGGCTGTAATAAAACTGCATACTATACTGATATAAAACCAGCAATTACTAAATGTATACTAATGAAATTATGCAGTAATATGTAGGATAAGAATATTCACTATTACATGAACTTCTTCTAATAGTGACTGATATAATCATTATATAAGTACTGATCCACAATATTACATAATAGAATCATAGTAATTATAATGATCTTAATGTTAATCGTCGAAACTACTTAATACTCCCATATGTTTCACATGATCAACAAACACTGAAACTGGCAAAGCTTTAGTTAGAGGATCTGCAAGTTGCTCCTTTGTGCCAATCTTTGCTACTTCAATCTCTCCATTTCTGACACTTTCTCTAACTGAAAAATATTTCACATCAATGTTTCTTGAGGATGAAGTCCTCCTATTGTTCTTTGAAAAGAAAACTGCTGCTGCGTTATCACAGTATACCACCAATGGTCTTTCAATTGAATCTACCACTTTCATCTTTGCTATGAAATTCCTTAACCATAAGGCATGAGCAGTTGCCTCAAAAATTGCTATGTATTCTGCTTGAAAAGTTGAAGTGGCTGTCAAGGATTGCTTGTTTGTCTTCCATGAGATAGCTCCCCCTGCAAGCATGAATATGTAACCTGATGTTGATTTCAAGTCATCTATATCCTGCTTGTAAGAACCATCTGTGTAGCATTCAACTTGTAGTTCCACTTCTTCATTTCTTCTATAGACAAGCATATGATTTCTTGTTCCACTCAAGTATCTCATTACCTTCTTCCCTGCAACCCAATGTTCATATCCTGCATTTGACTGATATCTTGACAGCATGTTTATTGCAAAACTGATGTCTGGTCTAGTGCACACTTGTGCATACATCAGACTTCCAACCAATCTTGCATATGGAACATTTTCCATTTTCTTTCTCTCTAGATTGTTCTGTGGACATTGCTCCTTTTGCAACTTATCACCCTTAGAAATTGGTGCTGTTCCAGACCTACATTCCTCCATCCCAAATCTGTGCAAAATTCTGTCTATATAATTTTTCTGTGACAGCCCCAATATTCCTCTACTTTTGTCCCTACTTATCTCAATACCAAGCACATTATGTGCTTCCCCCATATCCTTCATATCAAATTGTTCCATCAAGAAACCTTTTGTAGCTTTCAACAATCCCACATCACTGCTAGCTAGTAATATATCATCCACATATAGAACTAGAAAAATAAAAGTGCTCACACTGATCTTGCTATACACACATTCATCCAATTTATTTTCTTCAAAACCAAAACTAGTGATCACAGCATCAAATTTTAAATACCACTGCCTAGATGCTTGCTTTAAACCATAAATTGACTTTTTAAGCTTGCATACCTTGTCTGCATCTTCATTAAATCCTTCAGGCTGCACCATGTAGATATCTTCTAGTAAATCTCCATTCAAGAATGCTGTTTTAACATCCATCTGATGTAGTTCAAGATCAAAATGTGCAACTAAAGCCATCATCACTCTAAATGCATCCTTGGTTGAAACAGGTGAGAATGTTTCATTGTAGTCTATGCCTTCTTTCTGATTGTATCCCTTTGCTACTAGCCTTGCCTTGTATCTTTCTATTTTGCCATCTGCATTTCTTTTGGTCTTGAAAACCCATTTGCATCCAATTGGTTTCACAGATTCAGTTTTATCCACCAATTCCCAAACTCCATTCTGTGACATGCTCAAAAGTTCATCTTCCATTGCAAGTCTCCATTTATGACTATTTACAGATTGCATAGCCTCCTTTACAGTCAATGGATCATTTTCTTCCCCTAAATCAAATTCTACAGCAGTAAGATATAAATGATAGTCATCAGGGATGGCAGATTTCCTTACTCTTTCTGATCTTCTCAATGGCACAGGTTCATTGACAGCTGCTTCTTGAATTACTTCATTTTGTTGAATGTCATTTGCTCCCATTATAGCATCTGCTTGAAGAGCATATGCATTTATATTTGCTGCAATTTGATTTTCCAGAATAACTGGTTGTACTACATTTTCAATCTCAGGAGAAACATTTTGTTGCACAAATTCTGGGTACACAAACCATTCTTCCATATCAAGGTATTGACTATCTACTGAACCATCATCCATTATGATTTCACTTTGTTCAAAAACTTCATCAAAAAATGTTGCCCTGTGTGTCTCAAAGATCCTGTTTTGCCTTCCATTACAGTAGAACTTGTAACCTTTTGATTTCTCTGAATATCCAACAAAATAAGCACTGACTGATCTAGATTCCAGTTTGTCATTTTGATTGTTGTAGACTCTTGCTTCAGCCTGACATCCCCAAACATGCATATGATTAACACTAGGCTTTCTTCCACACCAATTTTCAAAAGGAGTGTTGTTGATGACTTTGCTTGGAGTTCTATTGCATATGTAATTTGCTGTCTTCAATGCTTCCCCCCATAAAAATCTTGGCAGCCCTGATCTACTGAACATGCTTCTTACCATTCCCATGAGAGTTCTATTTCTTCTCTCACAAACACCATTCTGCTGTGGTGTGTATGGGGTAGTATATTGAGCAACTATACCACACTCTTGAAGATACATGGCAAATGGCCCTTTATGTTGCCCTTTTTCTGAATATTTTCCATAGTACTCACCCCCACGATCTGATCTGACAATCTTAATAAGCCTTTCTGTTTGTCTTTCGACTTCTGTTTTGAAAATTTTAAAAGCTTCTAGCACTTGAGATTTTTCAGAAAGCAAATAAACAAAACAGTACCTTGAAAAGTCATCTATGAATGTAACAAAATAAGAATTTCCCCATATAGTTTCCACAACAAAAGGTCCACACACATCAGTATGTATGATATCTAATAAACCAGTAGCCCTTTTTGAAGAAAACTTTCTAATATTAGTCATCTTTCCTTTTATGCAGTCTACACAAGTATCAAAATCATCAAAGTTTAATGCAGGAAGTATATCTTGTTTCACAAGATCATGCAGCCTTGATTTTGAAATATGTCCTAAACGCTTATGCCACAGGTAAGATGATGTATGCTGTGAAAACTTTCTTTTAATGTCAACAGATTTTGTTACATGAAAAACAGAATGATTTTTCACAGAATTATTGATGCAATTTACATGCCAATAACCATCAATTAAAGTTGCATCACCAAAACAGACAGAATTTTTATATAAACACATAACCTTATTATTACTTGAAAAGCTGAAATCATCATCCAATACAAATTGAGAACCAGATATTAGGTTTCTCTTTATTTTAGGAATACAATACACATTAGATAATTCTAACACAAATCTATTTTTAAACAACAATTTGACAATTCCTACAGCTTGAACTTCTACTTGTTCTCCACTTGCAGTACATACTTTAGTTTCATTCCTTCTTGGGATTGTTATTCTTGATAATCCCTGCATGGAATTCACAATGTGGATCGGTGAACCAGTATCAAACCACCAAGAATTGTCAACAGAAAAATTATTTGACTCAACAGAAAACACAGATTTTAAAACAAAATTACCTTTCTTATTCAGCCAATTCTTGAAACCCTCACAATCCTTCTTAAAGTGACCAGTCTTCTTGCAAAAGAAGCATTTCATTGGACCATGATTCTTAATGGGCTTCCCTTTATTCAGATCAGATTTCCCTCCAGAACTGGAGGCACCATTCTTATTGCCAAAGTATTTTCCATGATATTTCTTTGGCTTGTTGATGTAATTGATGCTTACAGCTTTTCCCCTCTTAATCTTGTCCTCTTCTTCCTGCACACAAATGGAGATCAGTTTGTTAAGGCTCCATTTTTCCTCCTGTGTGTTGTAGAGGCTCTTGAGATGACTGTATTCATCAGGGAATGAATTCAGCAGTAAAGTCACCAAGAATTCTTCATCAATATTGATCTTCAATCCCCTCAGCTTTTCAGCAAGGTTTGCCCCATGCATAATGTACTCCCTTATACTTCCAGAGCCATTATATCTCATTCCAGTCAGTAGGCTCATCACCCTGCTTGTTTCAGCTTTATCAGATGTCTTGTACTTTTCAGCAATTGAGTCATAGTACACCTTTGCAAATTCAGAACTTGGTATTCCTCCCTTGACAGCATCATTCATGCTTCTCTTAATGCATATCATGGCCATCTTGTTGTGCTTCACCCATTTCAGATACCTTTCCTTCACTTCCTTGGATGCATTTTCTGGAGGTTCATCTTGTGGTTCTTGTTTGAACACACCATCTATATCCAGCATTGCTAAATTGAGTTCAATATCTGCCTTCCACTTTTGATAATTCAGTCCATTGAGCACTTGGTACTGATTGATATTCAGTGGAAAATTCATGGTTGTAATGAATTTGAACTTAAAATCAGTTACACTTGATAACTTAATTGCATACACATATATGAATCCAGCAGTTACAAGATGCTAGAGAATTTTATGTTATGCATATCCCAGATGTTAATTCAAGATAGAAGAAACATTTAATTCAGTCTATATGATCAGACAATATGCATATTAACTACAAGAATTTGGCATCATTTGTGATACACTCATCTTTTAGTTAATGCAAGTTTATAGATTATCTGATATAAATCATGGTTTATAAATTTTAACCGCTTTGGAAGTTAAAATAATTCCAGATCCAGGTTTTCTTTATTTATTCCTTTCCAGAGGCAATTCTACATGTGTATATTCGACTAATTTGTTAGTATTGAATATATACATTCCAGAAACACAGTTTTGAAGGAAACAAAATTGCTTTATGCATATTTCTATGTAAAACTTGGCTACTGTGATAGCATCTAGTAATAACACAAAAAAAATGCTGCTGTGTATACATATAATTGCATATAAGAACATATATGAGCATTCAATTCCAGAACTAGCATTTCAAATTATATTTGCAGCAGTATGTTAAACATGTAATTATATTCATATCAGATGATAAAAGGTCCCAGATCAATAAACAAGCCTAATTCATGCATATTACTAATCCAAATCCGAGCATAGTTTGCTCTGATACCAAATGTAAGTAATACTTCATTTCTATTTAAAATATAACTATGATGAATTTAGATTAAGCAATGAGAAAGCATGAACTGACTTGCTTGTGTAGTCATTGAATCCATCTTGATCTTCTTCTAGATAACACTCTTTAGTCTCTCTGATATTGCTTGATGGGATAATACATGTATGAGGATATTTATAGTGTTCTAGGAGGGATCAAAATCAGTCTAATAATCAGTTACAAGAGTAACTGTTTGAAACTGTTATCAGTCAGTTTCTTCCATCAAGAAACCAACTAATAACTACATGTATTTATCTGATTTATCCTAATGTATCCTCATGATTATCTGTTCTTGTTGAACGTAAGTGCTTTGATCGATGTTAGTAACTAAGAAGGAACCTTATATAATGAGTTCTTGATTAACTTACTGACTAAATTACATATACCACAGGAGGGTTCCTGGTGTCATGGTTGGATGAAATCTCAACCTGGATCATTTGAACCACCTGTCATCTTCTGGGAGGTAAACATTACATAGATCATCTGAAAACTTTTCTTCAATATATACATAAGCAATTCTGTTCATTGATTGACACGCAATTGTTAATTTCCCTTGGCAGATATGATCCTCTCCAATAAGGTAGTAGTATACGATCTCGAACAGCAGATCATTGGGTGGGCTGATCACAACTGTGAGTAGCTTATATTGACTAGTGAACTATGCTGTTGAATTTGTTTGAAATATGGTATTGGTGTCTAATGAATGTTAGGTTCTTCAAGCATAAAAGTGAAAGATGACGAGTCAGGGTCAGACTACTCTGTTCAGTACCACAATCTTGCTGCTTCAAGTTCTTCCGGCATATTGGAGTGGCTCAACTTTTAATATAAGCAGCCGTAGCTTTTAACTGATGAGAACTGTAGTTCACTAACTTCTCTAAGCAGCAACTTAGATGGAACATACACAACAGTATTCATTCATTAGAATGATTAGATGCTGGTGCACCATAAGCAAATCCATGATTGAAAAACTCTGCTTCTTAATGAGTTGATTATGGTGGAATTCGTGGGTACTACTTTGTTTCGATCTCAGTTGGGATATATTCCTGATTATGATACAGTATTTGTACAACAAGAGTGATATATAAAACAAGTACTTACAAGGTTATTCTCAAAAGCTGTACAACAAAATAGACTATTGCCAGGAACAGAGCAATTTGATACACATCCCTTTGGAAACCGTCGTCCCTTTGGAAGAACTGATCCAAATTGAATCAAATCAAATGAACAAATTTTATCAGTAAACAGATAATAACTAACTAGCTAGTGAGCTCAAGTAATTTAGTGACTGACCTTGGTTGGATCACCAGAAGGGTCTGGGAAAATGTCCATGTTCTGTTTTTCTGTTGTGAAGCGTTTGGAAAGACTTTTTACTGCATCAGCCAAGTCTTTACCACTCTCAATTGTTGCGAACAGACGACGCGACGTCCAGAAATAGGCTTGTGAAATGAACGAAGAAGCTGATAAGTCCCAAAACTCTTCATGTTGAGTCACTTGGCCACTGATCTGATTCAGAGTGAATCGAGAGTTGATTTTCACAATCAAATCTCCTCCTGGAAAGTTCTTGGGCTTGCCTTTGATTGTCCATTTGATACTTAGCACACTTGTCGATAACATGCTCATTTCTTGAACACTCTGCATGCACACAAGTATACTAATTAGCCAAGCTCCCAAGGAAGAATATACTGTAACATGAATTAGGAACAAACGTGGAGTTACTGACCACAGAAGGCTTCTCTAGTGCTGTGGTTATCCATATAGGTCTTTTGTACTTGTCACGACCACTGAAACTTCTAACGGGGTCCTGTAATGTAATCACAAGTAAAATGGGGGTTTAATTAATTAGCCCAGGCTTTGAAGGAAGGTAATGAACTAGCTATATAGTACATGCAAGTATAAATGTTAGGTCTACGTTAGCTGACCTTGTATTGAACAGAAACAGCAAAGGTTCCAAGGGCACGATTGCCTTCGCGAAGCTCAAGGATGTCGCGGACAAGCTGCCGAGCAGTGGACTCGACCAAGGGGCTGCTAATGCACTCAAACTCATTGCAAAGCTCCCCGAAATTCAAACCATCTACAATTCTATCAGCCTCTGATCTTAGATATTCTTTATCAGACTCACACACTTCAGTCCTACCCTGATCATTTGTTACTGCAATGTAATACATCAAGCAATTTATCAGTAGCGAACTCAATCAACAACCAGTAGCAAGCTAGCTAGGTACTTACCGCGAAGTAAAAAAGGGTGGTGGGCATGGTGTGCATCTTGGGAGGAAGACGCAGTAGTAAAAGGCTTGGTTATGAAAAATACAGATTTACTATTAGCAGCAGTAGTTTTGGATTCCCGGTGGCGAAGCAGCTGGCAGCCGGTGGCGGTGGTGGCGGCTGCAAGCAGTGCAGTGAAAGTAGTAGCAGTAGTACAAGTAGTGCAGCAGCTATTCATCATCATGATCATCATCATTTCTCCCACCCATATATATAATGAATATAATATATCAGTCCTGAGCTGGCTAGGCTACACTAGCTCCATTGCAGCCTCCACTTCTTGTTCAACTCATCGATCATTTCTGGGTGTTGAATGTTTCCCTCTGGTTTTGGGATAAGGTTCGGGTAGCTTCTCTAGGGTGTGTAGGTGAGTGTGGCCACTTGTCAGTTGGTGATTGGGTGAAAGTGGGAGACCCACGTACACTCTCCGACCTTTCATGCCATTTCAGGCTGTCAGCTGCTAGTTTTTAACCGATTAGTCAAAAATGGGTTTTTATTGGGTTCAATGATGGTCCATTTTAATGAATCTTTCCAAATGACTAAAACTAAACAGTTGTCTCAGATAATTCAGTCAAATTCAAACATAAATTATTTCCTTACCAAAACTGTTATTTCTCTTCTACCAAAATAATCATATCTCTCTCTCTTTCTCTGTTATTTCTCTTCTACCAAAATAATCATCTATCTCTCTCTCTCTCTCATTATCTACAACCGCGGTTATCAACCTCTCTCCTTATCTACAATGACGGCTATCAACCTCTCAAAATGTTAAAATTCAAAATTCTGTTAGAGACGAGTACAAGGGCTAAAATGGAAGAAAGAAATTAAAACTGAGGCAGGGTTGATAAGATTTGTTGAATTGAACAATAAGAGTGATTAACTTATGTTTAGTAGGGTAAGATACCAGGGTGGTCATTAGAATAAATAATGAGAGTCAAATTCGTACTAAATGAACATTAATAGTTTACAGTATATTCATGGATGACTAATCGTCTCACTCTCACTCGAGTCGAATTGATATATTATTGATCGACTAGTAACCTGTAGAATATATATATATATATATATATATATATATATAATGGTTCTCAGGTGCGGACGTCCGCACGCACTATTCACGGCGACGACGTATCCGGCCACTGGGTCTTGCTCGTCCTATCCTGACAACTCTGTCTGTGCTGACCCGAGCTCCATCGTCGGCCGGCAGCTGGCTGGAATTTACAAAAATGCAAAAACATGACAAGTACTGTTCATGTTTCTGCATTTCTGCCGGCGATGGAGCTCGGCCCGACACAGACGGGGTCATCGGGATGGGGCGAGCAAAGCCTAGTGGATGGATACACCGTCGCCGCCTCGCCGGTTACAGAAAACGCCACATCCGCACCGTGCGAACGTCCGTAGCAGAAACGAACTATATATATATATGCGCGCGCGTATAGTATGCAACATTAATATGGGCTCACTCACGTTAATTTGGTTCTCAACATGCACACACCTTCCTTATGAACAAAGCCTCAGGACATTTATACACAGATAGATAGTATGTTCATTCAATCAGAAAATGCAAGTCATGATATTGTTTCACATCCCCAACTTTCATTTTTTTTTTTCGTAGATTTGTTGTCAGTTATAGGTTTGTTGTTTGTTTTTGGTAGGAGAAGAACTTGGACCCTTCTTCTATGGTATATTCTTTTTTCTTTCTAATAAATTACCTTTGTTTTGTGCATGTTAAGGTAAAAAAAAAAAAAAATCAGTTGATACATTTTTCTCGCATTTAAAATTTAATAATTTATACTTGACACGTACATAACTAACAATTTTGTTCTCTTTTAGGGAGGGAGGTGAGTTGGGGTAATCTGCAACGGATACAGATTTGTGAGAGTGCTCATGTTGTGTATCATCTTATTTTTGCTGATGATAGTATGTTATTTGGTAAGACTTCCTTATCAGAGTGTGTTCATATCATATCAATATTGCAGGACTATGAATTAGTTTATGGTCAATGGGTTAATTTTTTTAAGAGCAGCATTGTTTTTAGTAAGAGAGTGGCTACCGATTTGCGGTAGTCTCTTGTCAAATTTATGGGTGTTAAAATTGAAGCTAAACATGATAAGTACGTACTTGAGACTTCCAACCTATTTGGGTAGACAGAGGACAGAGGCTTTCGCGTATATTCGTGAGAGATTGAGTCAGAAACTTGTTGGATGGCAGGGTAACCTTCTTAGTAGTGCGGGCAAGGATTTGTTAATCCTGGTGGCGGCACAAGCTCTCCTTGCCTATGCAATGAGTTATTACCTTCTTCCAAAGGATTTTTGTAATGAATTGCACCATATTTGTGCTAAGTTTTGGTGGGATGTAAGTTGAATGAGGAGAACTTCAGTAAATGTCGTGGGAGAAATTGTGTTGTTCTAAAGATGATGGTGGCATGAGTTTTAGAGACTTGTATGCTCATAATTTAGCGTTAATTGCTAAACAGGCTGGGGGTTCCTTAAACATCATAATTCTCTAGTAAGCAGATTGTTTAAAGCTTGGTATTTTCCTGATTCATTTTTTCTGGAGGTAGATTCTAGCTCTCATGTCTCAGCTAGTTGGAGGGGTATTTATGCCTCTACAGATGTTTTGAAAGGAGACGTCTAATGACAGGTGGGTACGGGTACAAATGTACGAATTTGGGAGAATCCGTGGAATCCAAGACTAGTGTGTTCCAGACCAGTAAGGTACGGTCCCTCCTCTTTGATCTATGTGTGTGTGATATGATGACATATGGTAGTTGGAATACTTGTTTATGCCAATTTTCTAGATGATGAAGCTGCTTTGATATGTGTTATTCCGTTGAGTGATAGGGCAGTCCAAGATAGATTAGTTTGGCACTTTGATAGGAAATGTTTTTTCTCTACAAAGAGTGCATACAAAGTGGGTTTTTCTGCTCTCCACCCTAATATGGTTTCGGCATCTAGTTCAAGTACATGGTCTTCTATTACTAGTTCTTGTAGTTGGCCAAATGTGTAGAATGTTACAGTTCCAGGTAAAGTGAAAATTCATATATGGAAGGTATGTTCTTCTATTCTTCCTACGACTTCTTAACTTCGGTGTAAAAAAGTTCAAATTGTCAATGATTGTTTCTTTTGTGATTCGGAAGAGAAGACTCCATCTCATATCTCCAGGGATTGTTATTTCTTGAGGGATATCATTCGTTTGGTTCTGGCTCTACATTCTACTCTTACTCTTCCAACTAGTTCCTTGTTGGAATGGATTTCGATGGCTCATTCTTTTCTCTCTTCATAGAATTTTACTTTTCTTTTGTTAATTATATGGAGAGTTTGGAATGAAAGGAATCACCGATTGTGGAAAGAGAGATCTAGTTTAGCTATTCAGGTATTTTGTTAGACAAATGCTTTTTTCCATTCTTTTACGGTAGTATAGAAGCCTATACAGCCGAAGCATCGTCATGTGGCCACTACATGGATGCCTCCCCCTCCAGGTTTGCTTAAAGTTAATATTGATTGTGCATTTGATGTTAATTTGAGACCGGGAGGGGTGGGAATTGTTATTAGGGACTCTGATGGCCATGTAGTGGCTGGAATGTCCAAGCTTAGTAGGGTTGTGTCGTGCCCTATTATAGTTGAGGTAGAGGCAGTTCGTTTGGCATGTGGTATGGTTGATGAGAACTCCTTGGCTCTTGTGATTGTTGAGACTAATTGTCTTCAATTGGTTCAAGCTGGTACCAGTGGTGGTGAGAATAATTCGATGTTGGGTCGAATTGTTGATGCCATTTCTTATTCATTGTCTTTGTTTCAGGGTTCTTTTTTTTATCACATCTTTCGAGAAGCCAATATCTTGGCTCATAAGTTAGCTAAAAATGCTTTATTGTCAGGTTTTCAAGTTTCTTGTGGAAGGTCATATCTCGCAAGAACTAGAATTCTTGCTATGTAATATCTAGTTTGAGACTTAATAAATTATGTCGTCTTTATCAAAAAAAAAAAAAAAAAAAACTAACAATTTTGTTAGACATAATCGTCAAATCAGACTATATATCTAACAAGTATAGTGCATCAAAGTCAAAAATCCAATGAAAGAGCTAGCTGCTCCTTTGAATTATGTTATGTGAACGGAGAGAGTAAGGTACAACATGCAGGTGCATCTTGATAGCTCACGGATTAGCAATAACCAACATGGGAGAGACAAGTAGTAGTAAGCTCTAATCAGCGATTAAGAAATTGGATGAGCTGCTGCATGCGGCCGGGCATTTCCTTGCTTGAAGTTGACGCCCACCCCAGCTCAGGTCATATGAGAAATGATGATCGAGCTATTGGTGCATCATCGCCCACCCGGTTTTTTGTTTGTGTCAGTTTCAATCATGCTATTGCTTGGGACGTCTTGTTCTTGTTCACAAACGGCAGCCCCTATAGGTGCATCCGGCCGTATCGAAAATCCCAACATCAACAATGAGAGTATCACTCTACCACGCTATTCTACTATGCATATGCTCGTCCATATCTATCTGTCTAATTCCTCACTTTCATTCTTTGACCTAGCTACCTTCTTACATGTGTATGTACATATTTATCTCAAAATATTAATACAGAAAAAAAATATCAATCAAAATATGAAAATTTATACAATAAATATCAATTGATATTTTACTTTGTATTTCAAGAATCAAGTTGGATCTACAACAATAGAAAAATAAATAAATTGAAATCGTAATCAAATTGAATTCAGCTAATTAATAATTAGTACAATTAATTCACGCCTAATTCAAAAGGAATAAAATTGGTGATGCAAAGTTATGATTTGACATATTAATACCAGGAAAATTATTTTACGAGGTTCACTTACACTCAAATATGCAATTTCAACAACTCGTTTAATCGCTAACTATTCACATGGCCATAATATTCGAGGGGTGTGTTGAGATGAAATTGTGAAATATTATAATTAATGCAAATTGGAGATGAGCTACAATATCAGCATGATTAACAATAATAAAATAGCAAGAAACAAATGTATGAAAATCAGCGTCCATAGTACTAAGTCATTGAGGCGTTAAGAGATACTATCAGAGTTAAATAAAAATATCAACATAAATGACTTGCACACTGTTAGTGCAAGTGCACTGAAATCCAGTCTCATTAATACACAACATTGAGGCCGTAAATTTGTCGATCATTTTCTTTTTACGTCGAATAAAAAAAATATCATTTACCTTAATGGATATTTCATTCCATGTCAATATATATACGACCTCCATCAATTCTAGTTTGACTCCAAGATTGTACGTTTTCCCTTTTCCTTACTCGCTATCTCTCACATGCATCTCTTATTGTCTATATGCATAGCCCGGCCCGGCCCGGCCCGGCTTCCTTTCTTTATAAATCCTCCCTCCCTCCCTCCCTCCTTCCCTCCCTCCCTCGCCTTCTCACTTCTCATTGGTTTTACCAACCAACTAACACCCCCCACTTTCTATCTATCTCTCTCTTTTCTTGCCTCACACAAACCTCGTTTCACCAATTCTGTCTTAAGCGCGCACTCCGGCCATGGCGGGCATGGCCACACTGTTGGATACAATTCCCAGCTGCATCTCCATTACAGCAATCATATGCATCAGCTTCCTGATTACGACGACTACAACCACAATTGAGGCGGCTCCTCAAGGCTCTCTTATCACTCAGCTTCCCGGCTTCAATGCCACTTTTCCGTCCAACCACTATTCCGGGTAATTAACCAACCAAACCAAATCTTAATTTCAATCTAGCTATGTCTTTTTTCTTCTCATATATATATTACAGCTCAAATGGGGTGGATTATTCCAAATCAAGAATGAAAATGAATTGTTGATTATGAATGTATATATTGTAGATATGTAAGCATAGGCGCAAAGAAACTTTTCTACTACTTGGTGGTCTCAGAAAGGAGCCCCGCCGACGATCCTGTTGTCCTCTGGCTCAATGGGGGACCCGGTTGCTCCAGCTTTGACGGATTTGTCTACGAACACGGTACGCTACTCTATACATAAGCCTCTGTTAGTAGAATAGAATACATACACACTCAACTTAGATCAACTATGTGTACGTTAGGGTAGCTTCACTCTCTGTTCACTGCACTCCCACTATTTTTATTTGGACGTCAACAATCGTCTTAAATTTTATTAATTGATTTCGCCACATATGGTGTGTTTATTTACCTATAAAACTCACCAAAATTTTATAGTGTCGCAAAATATTAAACTTCTACGTTACATATATTTAATTTCTATAGATAGATCGAACCTAAATACGAATAAATATATGAATGTTTGCAGCCAAAGTTAGCTTAGCTGTATATGCTACTTTGCTAAAGTGTGTGTATAGTCACTGTCATCTTATCATTAATTTGGGGTCTATCGATTAGCTTGCTTACTTGCATTTGGGTCACGCAGTCACGGATACCTGGTAAGAATTGTTCATGATCATTGGATACAACTTAGGTGTACGTATATTCAATTGTATTGGTTTCACGTCTACATCTTATGTACCAGAGCCCTTTCTATAAATGAGCAATACATGCATATATATTGGATCCATTTAGTTCTTGACAGATTAGATATTACCTTATCTCAAACTATGCAGGTTATATATGTACCAAAATGTGGCACCATCATTTGAGAAATTGATCAATGCGGGTGTTATTCGAGTATTATTTATGTGCTGTGTAGTAAATGTTCATAGTAGGACTTGAGGAAACATGCATATGGATCTGAGAACATACATATATGCGAAAATAATTTATCATATATATATTTGAGTGCAGGGCCTTTCAATTTTGAACAAACGTCAAAAGGAGCATTGCCTACTTTACATCTTAATCCTTACAGCTGGTCCAAGGTATCCGCATAATTAATTATGTCTAATAAATTACAGGGACAATCTTAATCCTTGAATCAGTTATATACGTCTAAACAGGGAAGTTATTAAATGAGAATGAAATTATTTTTGTTAGGTTTCCAACATACTGTATTTAGATTCTCCTGCTGGTGTTGGGTTTTCCTACTCAGAAGACACAAGCCAATCCGCGTACGTAACTGGCGATCTTCAAACTGCTTCTGACACCCACGCCTTCCTGCTCAGCTGGTTTAAGCAGTACCCCGAGTTTCTTTCTAATCCGCTTTACATTTCCGGCGAGTCGTATGCCGGAGTCTATGTCCCTACTCTTGCCTTACAAGTTGCCACAGGTGAAAAACGCTACAAAATTGTTTCTGTACCTCTATTCATTCTCACGTATAATCACTGATAGATGATCGTACACACATACAACTACTAGGTATACAAAATGGAACAAAACCAATTCTAAATCTCAAGGGTTACATGGTGGGGAATGGAGTCACAGACAGAAACTTTGATAACAATGCTCTAGTCCCTTTTGCTCATGGGATGGCCCTCATTTCAGATCAAATCTATCAGGTACATTCATGACTGAGGCACAATCATTACAGCATATACGTATTTGGTGGATGGCAATAAACATTTAATTCACCAATATGTTATTAATGCAGGGAGTCATAAACGAATGTGGAATCAACTACTCTAACTCATCTAGTCCCAAGTGCGATGAGAAACTTCAACTGGTTGGCGAGGTATACATAACATCTACGATCAGTTCATTTGCTTAATCATTCAAGCCATTTCATTATGCTTAACCTAGGATGATGGCAATTGATGTTGATTGTATATGTTTGTATTAGGCTCTTTCTGGACTAAATATCTACGACGTCCTTGAGCCTTGTTACCACGACCCTGGAACTAAATCAGGAAACTATACTTCTACATCAACCAAAGGTAGCAGCTTACCCTTAAGCTTTCAGCAACTCGGCAAGTCGTCTGATAAGCCTCTTGGAGTGAGGAAGAGGATGTTTGGCCGTGCTTGGCCCTATCGGGTATCTGTAGAAGATGGCTTAGTCCCTTTGTGGCCTCAGCTAGCTGCTCAATCTAACTCAGTCCATGTTCCATGCGTTGTAAGTAACTCGCACTTCTATGTATGGTTGGCATTCTTTTACTCAGTTAAAATTAGCCAGGTATATGATCGAGCACGTACTCGCACTCGATCTGTTTAATTAATTAAGGTTTATTTTTTTTATGTTAATTCGTAGGATGATACAGTCGCTACTAAATGGCTGAACGATCCAGCTGTTAGGGAAGCAATTCATGCCAAGCCTGTAAGCTAGCTACCTTATTAGTTAAACTGTTTATAACTATCCCATGCATCAATCGCCCTCATTGAAAGAGTACGTACGTTCAAATATATATGCAGGAAAGTGTGTCTGGTCCCTGGGAATTATGCACAGGTAGAATAACTTATTACCGTAATGCTGGAAGTATGATCCCTTACCACAAAAACCTTACAAGCAGAGGATACAAAGCACTCATTTTCAGTGGAGACCATGATATGTGCGTGCCATATACTGGAAGCCAGGCGTGGACTAGTTCACTTGGGTACAAAGTTACAGACCAATGGAGGTCTTGGCGATCCAATGACCAAGTTGCAGGTTACTTGCAAGCATATGAAAAGAACCTCACCTTTCTCACTGTCAAGGTCCGTATCTGGATAATCTCTCTAATGCTTTATATCATTTGTTTGCTTTGGTATAACTTCCTTGATATTCAAGTAGATAAATGTACTTCTGATAAAGTTTGTTTGATTTCTTGTGGTGGCATTGGCGTGGGGATACAGGGAGCTGGGCACACCGTCCCTGAATATAAACCACGGGAGGCACTCGACTTCTACAGCCGCTGGTTGGCTGGAAAACCAATATGATCGATAGTATATATATATGATGGCATAGCAGGGCCGGTTACCGGGGAAAAGAAACTTCCATGCAAACTTTTTTTCGTTTTCGGCTAATCATACACAGCAGCCGCATTCATTCCATTTTCATCATTTTCTCTTTTTCTATATATGTTTACAATATTGACAACTTCTTCATCATCAACTTTATCTTTACAAAATCAAAGAAAACATTAGCAACCGATCTTTGTTTTCTTTTCTCACATCAACAACTGCCAACACTCATCTAACTCTGTAATAATGAAGAGGTTAATGCCAGCCACAACCACAGTACCTCAAAGTTAATCATTTACATAATTACATCCTGAGCTAGTCGTTCAAATTGCACCAAACTTCACAACCTGCCCATGCAATTATCACGAAAAGTGGCTGCCTACTGTCTATCATCAACCTCTATATGTACATATGGTGGTGGGTGTCTTTGTCTATGAGTCTATGACTATATGAGACTATGACAATAAATGGTACCATAACTCTATCACCACAAGTACAAACCCCCTTATGCACCTTTCAAAATAAATTCCCCAAAATAAAATGAGGAAAGCAACACATTTTTCAATTTCTGAAAGCCTGCAAAAAAAAATGGACATTGATCAACTACATCTAATCCACCCGCCACCACACATATTATCTTCAATTCAAGCAATTTGAAAAATGCATTACTGGGACGACTAGCTTTCACAATTCAATATCAATGTTGCTGCTAGTGTGGTCACTGATGGTCCTGATGCATGGAGCTAAGACAATATACATTAATCGATATGGTTTTGAATCTTAAGTGATTATGACAAGATATGGGCATATAATGGAACTTCATTAATAGTAAGAGAAAAAATCAGCTCTTGTTCACTTTAGTTATATCTAAAAGCCACTTCCAACTTGGATCCCAACTTGGATAGCAACCTCACAACCAAAAAGATGCATTATACATGTCTTGCTCATGCACATATATATCCACCAATCAAATCATTGAAAATTGACAAGCAAGCAACAATCCACAACACAAGGAAATTAGCTAAATATCTTCATTGCATATTCAAATTCAAATGGACCTTAGTTAGCTTAGAAACAACAATGCATTGCATTCCATCTCAAGAGGACATTGAAACTAAGATTGAGGCTTCATTATCACAAGATTATTATCAACATAATACACATGAATTTGTTTCAAACAAATAAATAATACAACGGAGAGTTGGATTTTACAAAAATTCCAATTCTACCCACAATAGAAAGGACAATTTTTCCCAGACATGCTAATATAGTCGGGAGGGCCCCCTCCCCCTCTCCGGTCAAAATTTTAACTTTGATGGCCCTACAAATCACAACTGTGTTGAAGAATAAAAAGAAGAAAATAGATTTGGAGACAAGGTAAAGGAAAAAGAAGAAGATTTGAGAACAAAAAAAAAAGTACAGAACAAATTTTGTGGAACAAGGAAAGATCAAACCTTGTTCCGGGCCTTAATGTCTTCTTTTCCAGGCACAAACCTTGGTAGAGTCAACAATGTGTTAACACGAGAAACTCCTTCAAGAGCAGACCACTCTACACCCAATTCCGAGTGAAATTCCTCTGTGGCATTCTCCTTACTTTTCTCTTCCTCTTCATCTTCATCTTCATTGTCTTGGATAATCTCTTCACCATTTCGGACAGTCCCTGAGCGGACAAAAGAAGTTGGGCCAGAGACATCTTCATTCTCACTCCCAGCATTTACCTCATCCACTGCAGTAGGCTGTTCAACCAAGTTATTAGCAGCAGTTGATAGATTGTTTGTGTCTGAGTCGAGGTATAGACAAACAACAGCACAATCGTCTACTTTTGAAGTTGGGTATTTCTGTCTCCAGGCTCGAACTGCTGACTCAACAAGTGCTCGAGCTGCAGAGGAACGTGCAGGGGCTGATGCTATAATGTCTACCACTTCTTTGTTAGACAGAACATCCCAAATCTGCCATAAAGTTTTTAACCTTTAGATTTAAGAAGCAGGGGGGAGAAATAGGAGAAGGAATAAAACAAAGGGAAATCTAATATCTTTTTGAAAGTGGCTTCAAATTAGGTGCTCCATACCCCATCTGTGGCCAAGACTATAAATTCATCCTTCTCAGTGAGACGCCTATAGGACACATCAGGCACTGAGATCAAGCCGAAATCCTTAAGGCAAAAATCTCCAAAAGCCCGTGCCATTGCAAGACCAGGCGAGTCATTGTTTGGCAGCCAGACCCGACAAACCTCTGGTTCATCGTGAAGAGCAAAAACACGTCCTTTACACTTTCGTATTCTTTCTGCTTCAGCTGTACAAAACAAAACAGAAACAGTGAGGGATCTAAGGATACCAATATGATGCATGTACATTTATCCTGATATCAAATGACAAGGGAGCTTTGGAGACCTTGATGTGCCTATTTGGTCTCAATACCTCCAATTTCCAGTTCAAATTTTGAAGAGGATGTTGGTGGTACATTGTAATATGGATTCAAAAACTAAGTAGGCAAAAAATGAATACATGAAAAATCATAGTGCAGGTGTTACAGACTCATATGCTAACAGAAATCCTGAGTGTTTATAGACAGCATTGGATGTCTCGCGCAAGTACACTTACACAAGTCATCCTGACAACATAGTTTTTCTAAAACATCAATGACACCTCCAAGGTGAATTTCTGCATCTTTGGAACATAATTGGATTTGTGACTAGATCAAATCTTGGGAAGAATGTAAACAAGTTTTGAAGGACTCATCAAAATCCGTCACAAGAAAGGAGAAGGCCAAGAGGAACTTAAATAGTGAAAACTACAATATATAAGGTGAATACTATAAATTATAGATTGTAGACCACATCCACTGAAATTTCGGTGGATGAGACATTTCTATGTATAGTGACAGAGGTCCAACAGCCCAGATAAACACTTGTTTAACCTTTCTTTCTTTTGTGAATCGTTAATCAAATTAAAAACACACACACATGCATAACCAGCCCATACATTTGCCTTCAAACAACAAAGATGTACAAAGAGAGTACCTGGAAGATTTGGTTTGAGATCCACAGTCAACTGAATTGCCAGTAGACTGTCATCTTTATCTCTTGTGCACAGAACAGCTCTGGAATCCCCAACATTTCCAACGATTATATCCTGACCCTGAGAAACATGCCAACACATGCATGATCAAGATCAGTGCCTCACAAAAACCAACACCAAATCAGAACAATTCTAAGGTTAATGAAGCCACCTGCTTAATTAGTGTTACTGCTGTTGTCCCACTACAAAAACAATCAATACTTGGCTGTATTCTCAGTTCCCTGTCCATAATTTTGAACGCTTTTAAGAATGACTCTTTCAGTGTCTGAAAGATCTCGGGGTACTTTTCTGAATCCTCAGTATCAATGGAGGCCCTGAAATCTTCATCCACAGACGCAAATGCAGTATCATCTGAATTCAAGCTTCCTGCAGTATTAGGGCTGATCTCTTTGAGAACTTCCTCACTGCTTAAGTTCACTTCCCAATGTGAGCTCAACTTGAGAGGAAGTGAATCCCTCACTCTCTTTGCAACCATATGCCCATATGGACCATGGCCATCAAAAACACCACAGAAAATTGTGTCTGTTCTTGAACCAAAATTCTGAAGAGCACATAACAAGAGTTAGACAACTGAAAAGGATAAATAGATCAATGAACTTGGTCTAAACCCATGTATCAAGCAAACATATAGAACTAATACGTTCTAACATTTCAAGGTAAAGAGGCAGGCTCATCAAACATTTAAGCTGAAAATCTTAGAAGTTGCCTACCACAATAAAAGGAAGAAGAAATAAGCAAACAGAAAAATGAATGAAACTATCCGAATCAACATACAAAGCAATGTAAAGTATGAACAAAGCAGATTCATCTGTGTTGCAACTATAAAAAGTGCAGGCAGTTCAACATGCAAAAGCTCCTTTTTATATAAAACTAGTAGATGAAGAAATAAAAACAGCAATACAGAAAAGTATGGTAGTGTGAAAAGTATGTTACCTCCCAAACAATCATGGCATCTTGGTTGGTTCCTTTCCTGCCCTGTTGAGTAAACAAGGAAGTAACTTGAGTAGACCCATTAAGGAACATTCTTCCCGGAATCCGATGAAGGGCAGGGTCTTCCCGGCGGTAATCAAAAGAAGAATTCCGGGAAGTGGATTTCTTCTTGGAAGTCTTCTTGCGGCGACCCCAGCCAGGAGAGGCCGGAGAAGAAGAGGCCATTGGGCTCCTGCTCTCAGCAGACAAGCAGGAACCCATTCTCAGGGCCCTGATTATGTTTAGTATGCACTCCAGAACAGCCGACCAGTCAAAACCACGATTCTCTCTTGCCGGATCCGTCACGCCTTTCACTATGTGAACACCAACCAATGAATTCCGATCACAACACCATTCCAAGATCAATATTCACAATCAAAATCAAAATCAAAATCCCGAAATTCACTTTTCACTGTTTATAAACCCAAAAGCGAACCAGAGTAAAACATGAAATGATGACATGAATGAAAGCAGATCTACAAAAACAAAAGGCCTACCTTTTCAATCACCACAACCACAAGAAAGCAACCTTAATAGGTCGTAGTGATATAGTCAGTCACAAGAAGCTGAATCAGATTGGATGGAAGGAATGGAAATCAACAAAGAAAGGAGGAAAGAACAAGTGGGTAATAGAAACAAAGTAAGTACCCAAATTAGGAGGAAGAGGAAGAAATGATCAGAAAGACTTTGAACGTGAGAAATAACCGCAACCACAAACACACAGGAACCAACTCAAAATTATATTGCAAAAATACCCGCTAGAGAGAGAAAACCAAACTAAACTAAACTAAACTAAACTGAACAACTCTCTCTGTCTCTAGAGTCCTTCTCCTCCTTCTTCTTCCTCTTCTTCTACAACAACGTAAATATATATAACGTAAGTTGAATTATTTCAGTTACCTCCATCTCACCACCAACAAGGCAAAGGGGGCCGCATTATATTAAAATTGTCTAAATCTTTCTATGTCTGCATAATCATTATTGGCCACCAATTAATGGAAAATACAGTAATTTTATATCTTCATAACTCTGCTAAGTGATGAGTCGCCGAAGCGAGCATCAAGCAATAATAACCCTACAATCGTTAGTAGTATAGAATAAGTAGGGATCGTTCTAGCCGGGGATTAAGGGTACTTGAAACATGAGAATGTTAACACAAATATTCACAAACATATATGCAAACAATTGTCACACTTATATACATATATACATATTCACACACGAAATTATGGGGGATAAAAGGCTTGGCAGTAAAGCTGCCTCTAAATCTAAGACACGAAAATAAACCTAAACTACTATATACAAGTGATCATCATCTCTCACAAAACATTTAACACCAAAGACTCTTTAACATGTAGATTTGCATGCAAGAAGGTAAGAGACAAGTATTCAGCATGTTCAAGACTCAACTTAGTTTCGACCACAATTAGAGCGATTAGCCTTTTAACCAATTGTTAGACATCTAATGTTTTAAGATCATGCTATTCGCCTTCGATCCTAAAGTTTATGCTAATCCGGTTTTACACGTTTTAACATTTAAGCACAAGAGTCTAAAATCGAAAACATGCAAATAAGCAAGGTTGTCAATCATCTTATTTAACATGCAAGTTTTAGCTAAGGTTATACCCTAAGTGAGCACAACAAATCAAAACAACCGTCAGGCCTATAGTTTTATTCGTTATAACTCGGGTTAGATGAAACCTAACATCTAGATTTACATGCTTCCAGCCAATACTAATGCTTCGGTTTTTAAGTCACACCCTTAGATTACTAACCAATTAAAATCCTAAACATGCTTCTAATACCACTGCCCTAATTATCCATACATACGAAATCCACAAGTTACATATTACAAATTAGCATGCAAAATCATTGTTCTTGTCGAAACCTAAACATAAATCTAAGCATCGATTCAAACAAGCCTTTAACATACAATTTATAAAACCAAAATCGATTTATACATAGACATATAAACCAACACCAAACATACATGAGTGTTTCATAGACAAAACTAAACATAACTAAACAAAAATTACAAAACCGAAGAAGGGAGTGGATCACACTTTGAGACACCTTGAGAGCTTCACGTTGTGTGGATCCGGCGAAGTATGGAGGCTGGGGTGAGGCTGCACGGCAGTAGGTTGTGTCGGCAGTAGGTTGTGGAGGAGAAGTTCCAAGATTCGGCAAAGCAGAAACTTGGTTGAGGTGAGGTGAAGGTGGTTTTCGGTTTCGGTTTTTGTCTAGGATCTTTGGGGAATTTTGGTAGAGTTTAGGCCTTGTGTTTATGCTTGAGATGAGATGATTTTTCTGTAGGAAAACATGGCTATATATAGAGGCAAATTCGGCAGAAACCCTAGGTAGAAAACCTAGTCCAAATCGGCAAAGGCAATCCTTGTGCAACAAGGTTTTGGTTCCTTCCTTTCTTGGTTCTTCTAGGAAACTTATTTTTCTGATTTTCTTCCTTGGATTGGGCTGCATATCTTCATGAACTTCTTGTGTAGGCTTGACAACTCCATTTGGTGAGCTTGGTCCATGGAAAAATGCCCCAAACCCGTAAGAACACAAGACCGGCAGCAACTCGGCTGGAATGACCTTGCTCCAGTAAATCTGACATATCTCCCTTCTCGGAGCTCCAATTGATGCGATTCCAAGTCTCAGATAAACTAGACACATATAGCCATCTCCCCATAAAATATCTCGATCAAATTCCTTGTGAATCGTCGGGAATGATTTTTCGAATTTGGATCAAAGTCTCAGGAAAATCCTGGAAGCCCCTGGATTGGTTTGCTCGGACTGCCGTTTTGCACCCATCTTTTGGGTGACTTCCCGAACTCCGATTGATCTGAAATTTTTAAACAATATTCCTCAGTATATGAATAATAAGAACATCAAATTTCATTAAATTCGGACAAGGATAGATCACATTTTTACTCATCTCAGAATCACGAAAAAGACAACTTGCATTATTTTCCAGATTTCTCAAACTTAGTCATTTTTCGGATTCTAAAGCACATTTGATAAAAACTCTACCAAATTGACACTAAACTAAATTATGACTCTATCTTAGATAAATAAGGGTTAAACAAAGCATAAACGAGGGCGTAAACACATTAATATCGTCGCACATTGTGCTCCTATCAACTACCCCACACTTATCCTTTGCTAGTCCCTTAGCAAACTAAATAAAACTAAGACTCAAAACAGACTATTGCCCCTAACAATTTGTCTCAGGCTCGTATGTATACATAGCTTTCAAGTTAATGCATGAGAATGCTAAGCACGAAAATTCCAAGCTTCATGAACATGTGACATCAATATGAACATATAAGAACAAAAGGTAAGCATGTAAACATGTTAAGCTAATTCAATCCTCCTCACTAGGCATACTCTCTTCTTTTCTCTCAAAGCATGGTAATTCACTCATAAGTATATGCAAGTGAAAGATAATAAATTACAAAGAGTGACTTGCATATATCAAAGAAACGAAAGCACTTTGTGAATTTTTATGGAAAAACCTCATATGATAACTATATACACCAATGAACCAAAACCATATGCTTACTCTTGAGATAATCTCCACAAATCAAGTTTAACCATCTTAAGAATCATGAAAAAGATCAATAAAAGGGTTGTAATGGGGCTAGGCTAAGAGGTATTCGATATTTGGATAAGGAGGCTTAAAAACGTCACCGTGGCCTTTGGCAAGCTCAAATCTCCTTATGTCTTCTCGCCAAGGGTCAAATTTCATCTTGTTGGACCCATACTTCATTCTTTTCCTCCCATAACATTACAACAATAATCAAGACAATAGCCATGCACAAAATTTTTTGTTTTCTTTTTCAAGCCGTGCCTTACATCTTTCTTTTCTTGCTCTCGGTATCTTTTTCTTTTTCTTTTGGTCCGAGCAAAAATGTTTCAAAATTTTTCATTCTTTCTTTTTCTAAGGCACGACATACATATACACTTTTCATAAATTCATGGCTAAGTCTACCCCACACTTGTTCTTCTTCATCACTTCACGCAAAAACTCCTTCAAAAATCAAGTTTTGCCGACACACAATGGTCAAGACATCACTATACTAAGCTCATGGAAAGTGTTTAAGGGTGATGAAAGAAAAGGCTAATCGTAGGCTCAAAGGGGGTTTACTAAGGTGTCCCACGACGGGCTCCAATAGGGCACATGCTTTATTTGGCAATAGTGGTAAACCTAAATGATCTTTATTCAATCACATTCAAAATCAAGGTAGTTTATGATTAAAAATGTTTTGAAAATCAACAAGAGTAAGTTCTAGCATACTAGAGTTCATTAAAAAGCTATGGCACATAGTCATCGAATGTTTAAAGATTTATGAGGTTTCATGCTTCCTACGAATCTATCGAATTTTATCTTTTTATCGCTCAAGAAGAAAGAAAATTGGCTCTAAAGCTCACATAGGTTATTATGGAAACAAACTAGCTAAAACATGCATGCTTCGTTAATCAACAAGTCCTACATGCTCCTACCAGTGCACATAATCCATGAAACTCACAATTTTAATTGTATGCACAACCATCATCTATGTATGCAAAGAGGAGAAAAACATCATTGACATATTAGGGGCATCCTAAGACTCGAAACAAACAATTTAAACACTCTATTTTTGCATTATAATTTTCTGGATTTTCTACTTCTAAATTAAGCACACGAAAACATAAACGGAATACGTTATCCCACCCCACACTTAGAAAATTACATTGTCCTCAATGTAAGCACAAATCTATATCAACGAATTTCCTAAGCATGCAATAGTCTAACATATACCAACATATCATCACAAATCAAAGAAAAAGAGAAGGGTTAAGAAATTTCAAACTCTCGGTGATGGCTCCTTCACTTTTCTTTGATCGAATTGGGTTGCCTCCCAAGTAGCGATTTGTGTTTATAGTCCATTGCTTAGACTTTTCACCGCGTGTTTTGTGTAATCATCGTGCCATGTGCAGCTCCGCAGTTGGGGCAGCAGCCCCTCTCGGCAGTAGGATTTTCTTGGCAGGCAAGCTTCTCTCGGCAGACGTGTCTGCTTCTCTTGAGACCTGATTTTGGGTGTGTTCCACTATCCTAATGAAAACATGTTCTGAATAAATGTTGTAGTGGACACACAGAGATTTCCAACGGTATAAAATTCGCCTCAATCGGACCATCAGAAATATGCTTTGTTTAGCCTTTTATCGGACCGATTGATCTGCCCAGTTCTCTGTTCCGCCAGATTGACCTTGCTGTACTCAAATTGAAACTGGGAACGGTTCATAGCTCCAAATCGACTTCTGTAAAATCCTACAGAAAGTAGACTCAGAGACCTTTCCAACGGTGTATGGATCACTTTCCCAAGTTTTGTGAGCTGAAAACGGTGACCTTCCAAAGTTGACGGACTGCACTGCCCGAATTCTGCTTTGGGCAGAACTTGGTATTTCCTGCATTTTTTTCTTTTTAATTCAATCTGCACACGCACAAGACACATCAAAACGAACTAAACCAAAAATAAATATAAGAAGAAAAAGTTGAGTTAGAAAAGAATGAGTTAGAAAATCAGAGTTAATATGTTAAAGTTAGTAAAGGTTGGCAACAATTACAAGTTAGAATCAAGTTACAAGTTAAAGTTAGCATCGAAAATTTTCTACAATACATACATGAATTAGCAAAGTTAGAGAAGATTTATACAAAACCGAAAATAAAGCTATACGAAATTTGCACAAATATAGAAAGTTAACATTCAAATATAACAAGATTTTATAATCCCCGGCAACGGCGCCAAAAATTGATGAGTCGCCGAAGCGAGCATCAAGCAATAATAACCCTACAATCGTTAGTAGTATAGAATAAGTAGGGATCGTTCTAGCCGGGGATTAAGGGTACTTGAAACATGAGAATGTTAACACAAATATTCACAAACATATATGCACACAATTGTCACACTTATATACATATATACATATTCACACACGAAATTATGGGGGATAAAAGGCTTGGCAGCAAAGCTGCCTCTAAATCTAAGACACGAAAATAAACCTAAACTACTATATACAAGTGATCATCATCTCTCACAAAACATTTAACACCAAAGACTCTTTAACATGTAGATTTGCATGCAAGAAGGTAAGAGACAAGTATTCAGCATGTTCAAGACTCAACTTAGTTTCGACCACAATTAGAGCGATTAGCCTTTTAACCAATTGTTAGACATCTAATGTTTTAAGATCATGCTATTCGCCTTCGATCCTAAAGTTTATGCTAATCCGGTTTTACACGTTTTAACATTTAAGCACAAGAGTCTAAAATCGAAAACATGCAAATAAGCAAGGTTGTCAATCATCTTATTTAACATGCAAGTTTTAGCTAAGGTTATACCCTAAGTGAGCACAACAAATCAAAACAACCGTCAGGCCTATAGTTTTATTCGTTATAACTCGGGTTAGATGAAACCTAACATCTAGATTTACATGCTTCCAGCCAATACTAATGCTTCGGTTTTTAAGTCACACCCTTAGATTACTAACCAATTAAAATCCTAAACATGCTTCTAATACCACTGCCCTAATTATCCATACATACGAAATCCACAAGTTACATATTACAAATTAGCATGCAAAATCATTGTTCTTGTCGAAACCTAAACATAAATCTAAGCATCGATTCAAACAAGCCTTTAACATACAATTTATAAAACCAAAATCGATTTATACATAGACATATAAACCAACACCAAACATACATGAGTGTTTCATAGACAAAACTAAACATAACTAAACAAAAATTACAAAACCGAAGAAGGGAGTGGATCACACTTTGAGACACCTTGAGAGCTTCACGTTGTGTGGATCCGGCGAAGTATGGAGGCTGGGGTGAGGCTGCACGGCAGTAGGTTGTGTCGGCAGTAGGTTGTGGAGGAGAAGTTCCAAGATTCGGCAAAGCAGAAACTTGGTTGAGGTGAGGTGAAGGTGGTTTTCGGTTTCGGTTTTTGTCTAGGATCTTTGGGGAATTTTGGTAGAGTTTAGGCCTTGTGTTTATGCTTGAGATGAGATGATTTTTCTGTAGGAAAACATGGCTATATATAGAGGCAAATTCGGCAGAAACCCTAGGTAGAAAACCTAGTCCAAATCGGCAAAGGCAATCCTTGTGCAACAAGGTTTTGGTTCCTTCCTTTCTTGGTTCTTCTAGGAAACTTATTTTTCTGATTTTCTTCCTTGGATTGGGCTGCATATCTTCATGAACTTCTTGTGTAGGCTTGACAACTCCATTTGGTGAGCTTGGTCCATGGAAAAATGCCCCAAACCCGTAAGAACACAAGACCGGCAGCAACTCGGCTGGAATGACCTTGCTCCAGTAAATCTGACATATCTCCCTTCTCGGAGCTCCAATTGATGCGATTCCAAGTCTCAGATAAACTAGACACATATAGCCATCTCCCCATAAAATATCTCGATCAAATTCCTTGTGAATCGTCGGGAATGATTTTTCGAATTTGGATCAAAGTCTCAGGAAAATCCTGGAAGCCCCTGGATTGGTTTGCTCGGACTGCCGTTTTGCACCCATCTTTTGGGTGACTTCCCGAACTCCGATTGATCTGAAATTTTTAAACAATATTCCTCAGTATATGAATAATAAGAACATCAAATTTCATTAAATTCGGACAAGGATAGATCACATTTTTACTCATCTCAGAATCACGAAAAAGACAACTTGCATTATTTTCCAGATTTCTCAAACTTAGTCATTTTTCGGATTCTAAAGCACATTTGATAAAAACTCTACCAAATTGACACTAAACTAAATTATGACTCTATCTTAGATAAATAAGGGTTAAACAAAGCATAAACGAGGGCGTAAACACATTAATATCGTCGCACATTGTGCTCCTATCACTAAGGATAATTTTATCTTTACCCTCTCCCACTCATTGTCTCTCAATCTCATGATCTCTACATATTTCAACTTCGTTCTCCACTGTTTTATCCATACCTTGTTTTTGGCGGGTGACAATCAGTACTGTAATTAGATAAAATTTTGGATATAACAATATGCAGCTAATAGAAGTTGTACACTAATTTTAAATTTAGTACCAACTACCAACTATATATGGATGGATGTTGGATTGTTTTTTAATGATTTCTTAATTTTAGCAATATAACAAAGTTTCTCATGCTTTTATTCTTTTTGTGATTGCTATTTGCTAATTGCATTGGATTCCCTTTAGGGGTACTAATTAATAATGAATAATCTATATGCATATATGCCTGCATGTTACTATTTATACGAAACACATCATATTGTGGCTTAAAAACGTGAATATCCTTGTCATTTCTACGTGGGCACTACTCTCGTCTTGGATTAAGTTTAGTTTACCCCTTCTCTTCTGGACTTCTGGGTAAATATATATATAGGGATCGATGATCCATTTTGGCAATATAATCAGTCTTTTTTTTTTTCTTTCAAAGCATATTAATTACAGTAGCGAAGACATGATTCACTTGTAGAGCAAATTAAGTTATAAAATCTTTTTTATGGTTAGTGAAGAACTGCAGATAGAACGAAATGAATTTTTTTTCACAAATAGCTTTGTTAGTTGTTAAAGAAGAAATAACATGCAACCCAGCTGTTTGATTGGTAAAATTAAGCAAGTGATTTGAGTGTGACGACCGATGAACATCATTATCAATCTAGCTAGCTACCATAGTTTCGTGTTCGATCCAAATTAGTTTATATGTATATGTAAGATATTTCAATATGCTCCATGCCATGCACATGTACTATATAATATATAAGATATATCGGATTGATTGAGAGTACGTACTACCAAACTCACTCTAATATGTATGTAATCGGTCAATCAACATCATCGTGGTCGATCAATAAAAATCTTCCTTCCCTTCACTGTATAATAATTAGTCACATTAAATATATATGGTCAACTAATTCAATTGTGAGGTTGAGCTTGAAACAAGCTGTTTATTGTTCGGTTTGAGTGTTGCCATGGTTCATCATTTCTTCTAGCTGATAATAGCAGTTTACAGTTCAAATATTATACAAGACATCCCAGTACAGCTAGCTAGCTAGCTAGCAAACACGTCATGAGAATACAAGAAGGATTTTCAATCTAAAATGGCTGTTGATTCCAGTAGCATTACGCCCTCTACCTAAGCACACGGTGATATGGGGAAGAAAGGAACTGGCTCTTGTGGGTTTGTCCCATTTGGGCAATTAACTAGAGCAACTGAGAAAGTGCGAGCTCTCAACTGAGATTGAGGGATGATTGCAATGTCCCCCATATAATGAATTGTTGAGCGTACATATGAATGAACGCATGATACACACTTTCAAGAAGAAGCATATCAATCAATACCTCTTCCCCATATCAAAATCAAGACGGAGAAAAAGATAGATGAAGCATAAGTCTCCGTTTCTGAAATTGCCTTCCTTCCTAGCCTGGAAGAGGTTGAAGTCAGCACACAAGCTTTATTCACTTCATTCGTCCAAGTAATTACGTTTCAGTTGCTTTATTCATCTCATTTAGCACTGTGATCGACACTAAGATTGAGATTGAGAATTGGAGGTTATTATAACTTTAACCCAGGAAAATGTGAACCTAACCAAATCCCACTCCTGCAGACCATAAGGATGCATTGTGGCGTCTATTACATGTAAATAAATTCAACTTATTGTTAGGGAACAATTACAATTACAGTTAAAGAACTATAACCCTTTGTTTTGTAAATCGTACAACTTTTTTTCTTTTTTTTTTTTTTTCTTTTGGGTATGTGAATAAACTAATTTATAGATTTAGGCCTAAGCATGAGCTCTCACTTGACGTAGCGGAATCACCAAGAAACTCTGATCTCAACTGCATCAAAAGCCTCCCCAGATACTTTAGGCCTTCTCCATCCCGGCCTCCACCCCAGAAAAGATCATGTGGTGAAGCTTCAACAAGAACAGAACCAGCAGTTGATAGCAACATAGAATTCAAATGTGGGTATATTGAGAACTTGCATTTTAGTGCCCTGTACATCACATCAATCTTGACACTCTCCCAATCGGATCTTACCTGCAAAGGACATTTGAGATGTTAGAACCAGCTTGCAACATACCCCACCTGTCTTATATTTCAGTCAAATCTAAAATCTACACAGTAATTCTGTTCATAGTAAAATATTGGGAAAACGTGCTTCATTTCATTATTCTCTGCACATAAATGACCACTGCTGGACATAACATGATTGAATCATATGTCCTTATGTTGATATAATGTAAAATTAATCAAATTTATGTAGATCCATACCAAAACAGAGTGCCGCCTCTGCATTGACCTTCCTATGCGTGCTGCTTCTTCTGGACTCTTTGCAGACTTGATATTTTCAACACATTCTCGTGCCACAGGATCATCCACCCCAACAAACTTGTGAGCCTACATGTTAGTACTTCTTTTGTGAGAACTACACCAGTTTAATGAGTTGAAAAGAAGATTCCTGCAGAAAAATAAAGTACCTGGTAGTAATGCTCCACACTCAACCAAGTGGAATAACCACCATCAACATCAGGCATCTTAATTGGGTGAGGAGAAAAATTTGAGAAGGAGCCATAAGGATCCCATGTTTTGTAGAAAAATATGATTCTCAAGTCATAGGGAGTGACAGTTGGATCAATTTCATATGTTTCATCAACTGATGGAATAACAGGCGTCAGATCTGGTATGGGTTGAAGAAAACCACTAACAAGCATGTCAGGTCCAACCTATCATTCAAGTTCCACAACCATAAATCGAAATGATCAAAATGCAAGAAAATTCTTAAGCAATTTACATAATGGCTTATATCCAATGCCCAACTTTGGAAACGATCCTACGATTCTTTGTCCATGGCATGTGGGACTAGTACGAAGAAGATTCAAGTGGCTGATCTCTATGAAGTCATATTCAGTGGATTTATTTTAAAGGAACAAAAAAATCAGTTAGCTTCACACCCCTAAACCACTTGAAAGAGCCTTGCTCTCTTGAAGTTTCTCCCGAGTAAGGGTAAACGTTTAACTTATAGCCTAATAGGACCGTAAATCAAAACATATCATATAACCACGTAGCAACAAACAACTCCCTAGAACTACCCCGCATTCAATGCACGGTAAGTCAGTTACTCCAATGAAAGAGAACTCTACACCTCAATAAGCAAATTGGATGAAGGTGCTTTTAAATTGAATGCAGTTGTAGATGTCTACCCCGAAAATCTTAATCTATCTCACAGGTATGATGTTCTACAAAGGACAACTAATAATATGTGGTTTAACAGGAAAAAAGAATTAACTAAAAGAAGAAATCCCATATAAGCAGGAGATGAGACGTAGGATTTTAGCACAAGATCAACTAAAAGGAGTTGAAGTGAATTCCAAAAATCCCCACCAACCTGTTCGTAGCACACATCAATTAAATCCAAGGCTTGTGTCATTTCAACCATCCCTAGTTCACCTACAGGGGATGGAGCATTTTTTCCACCAATTATCTTGGGAGCAACAAATGCATAGACCTGCAACACATGATATGCATTACTTAAATAGAATAACACCAAAATTATATGTGTGCCAAAAACAAAGGAATTCAAAAGTTTTCAGCTCTCTCTCCAATATCTTATTGAACTTATACCAACACTCATTACTCATCAGTTTTAAGTAGACAAAGTAGAAGATTAACATAAATTCAGAGAGACAGATGAAGCAAGAATGAAACCTTATGTATTACTCCTGATGAAATAGCAGACGCAGCTAGTGTCCCTCCACATTCCCACAAAACAGAAAGATATCCGCGATCATGGAAGTACTCCATTACTTCTCTGGGGTTTAAGATGTCAAACTCCACGACTTCAATTCCTTTAGATGCAAGAAACTTCTGAAAACTCCTTCTGGCACCCCTTTGTGTCACAACTATAGTAGAAACATCAGCGGTGTCCCAATGGTTTGCTTCCTCTGGGAGATCAAGCGTCTGTGTCATAACAATGCGCATGGGCATGTGGCCACCTCCATGCCTTGCAGTTAACCTCGGATCTAATTCATAATAATAATTAAAAATAATAATATATAAGACGATACGTTGAGCATTTCGAACTATTAATACTATACTATCAACAAAAGCAATCACAAAGTTTGGGAGAATGACAAGACTTACTGTCCCTGCGTGCTGTATTTCCCCCAACAATGATGGCATCACTTCTGCCCTGCAGTTGAAAAACTCGATTTCTAGATGTCTTGCTGCTTATTTATGATGCATGTCCACTGGAAGCAGCAATTTTACCTGTGAACAAACAAGTAACAGTATGAGAGGCGAAACATGAATGTAGGGGTAGAGAGACTAGAGAGAGAGAGTGAGGAGAGCTAACCATCAAGGGTCATAGCATACTTGAGAACAGAGAAAGGGACTCGAGAAGCAGCTCGACAAATAATAGGAGCATTGACAACGAGACAAGACTTGCGGGCTTCCTCGAAGAGCTTAGTGTTGAGTTCCTCAGCGAGAATGTCAACTTGCAAGCCTTGACTTCTGAGTGCCCTTATTGCATTCCCTCTCAAATGCTGCAATGGATGCCTCAGACCAATCACCACTCTTTCAATCCCACCCTGATCAATAATCCACCAATCAATTAATCAACTCTATCCTTCAATTCAGAGAAGAAGCTAATCTACCTGAATGAGGGCGGAGACGGCGGAGTGATCGCCGTGGCAATCCCCAGGCTCCATGTTGAGATAAGCAGTGGCGTGGCGGGAGAGCTGTCCGGCGGCCTCGACGGCGAGAACCTCAGCGGGCTTGGTGCCCTGGGCGTAAAGGAAGCCCTCGCCGGTGACTTTGTCGGAAGGAGTAGAGATGACGCAGCCGAAGTTGGGGTAAGGAGAGGTGAAGCCGGCGGATTTGTCGGCGAGATGGACGGCGCGTTGGATGAAGGAGGCATCGAGCGCGTGGGATTGGAGTGAGTTGGTCGGAGTAGCATTGCAGCAACAGAGTATAGAAGGAGAAGTGCTGTAGACTCTGAGCGCCATCGAGGTTTCACCCCACGGATGACTACATCAGATAAATAACACTCCCCTCAACTCATTTTCCCACGTCATCTATGACACCAACTTTTTAATTTTAATTGAACAGTCATTTATTAATAAAAATAAAAAATAAGTTCAAATGTCGGAGGACTACTAAAACCATGCCCGGAAAAAGAATGAGACATAAACATAAACGCTAACTATAGTACAGCAAGGAAAAAATAAAAATATCAAGCGAAGAGACATTTAGGCAAATCTGTATTAGGGACGTCCACATAAATCACTTACAAAATGAGAGTGCAAGAATTAAGGCAAAATCTCCCACAAAAAAAAATCACCATACAAGACTCCATGATTAGCCAGTCTATCTGCAACTAAGTTCCCTTCTCTGAAAATGTGAGAAAAATGAATAGACATATGAGTAGACAAGTGAAAAACAATTCCTCCACTATGTTCGTAGGCGCCACAAAACACTTAAAGGGTTCTTAAAATAAGTAAGCAAGACCAAAGAATCAACCTCAATCCAAATATGCCACCAACCTTTGGACCTGGTAGAGTGACTACCTCAATAACTACCAGTAATTCAACATCCAGAGCACAAGATGCAGACACTTTTTTAGTAAAGGCACCCAAGAAGGCGCATCACTCTTTCTGAAAATACCCCCAAAACCACCGGCCTGGTGATCATGGAAAGAGCCATTTGTATTCACTTTAATCCGAGAGAGAGGGGGGCACCAAAAAAAACAGGACAATTCTAGGAGCTGACGGCCACAATTGAGAAATCCCAAGCAGCCCAAAAATTGGAACTGACTGAGATGAGGAAGAAGAGGCAAAAATTAAACCAATTGACTCATTGAATGAGAATAACACATTTTAGTGAAACTTTACCATATCAACATCTATGACACCAACTAGTTCACTTGACACTTGTTCTACTTAGCCTTGTAGTCTTCGGTCTTCCAAGATGAGCTAATTTATGCTCACAGTTTAAGAAATGAGTAATTTGCAGTTCATTCTGCATCCTTTGTGACGATTTGAGCAGGGCATTGAAGTCGGGTAAATCTAGTTTTGTGCGAAGAGTAAACACTCTAGTACCAAGTTTTGTAAAACAGATGGATGTAACTTGCACTTGTTTCACCAAGGAATTTGTTAACCAAGTACTTGGTTTCTCCTACATGTAAAACTATAATGAACAAATATCCATACAACACTGACAACAAGGAAGCACTGAGCAACTAGCCATATGAGTTGTCCAAAGTAAAAATAGGGTGCAGTCATAAAAGGAAAGCATCAATTATTTATAATGTAATTTCATCATCATCAACATTCAACAGCCACACCAAACCTTAGTAGGTTATATAGAATGTTTATGACTTGGTTCTCATGAAACTAGAAAAACACATAAAACATAATACGTCACGGCAGTGAACAGTGTGGCAACATCAGCAAGCAAACCTTTGGGACACCACTGATGTTTCTACTATAGTTGTGACACAAAGGGGTGCCAGAAGGAGTTTTCAGAAGTTTCTTGCATCTAAAGGAATTGAAGTCGTGGAGTTTGACATTAACACTTTTACTAGATTAAAACACACAATGATAATCATCAATTTAAGATACCATATCGTCGTAGAGTTAAATAAAACTCAAGCCTGACGCACTACACAAAGAATGTAACGAGACTTGCCCGAGAGTGGGTCTCTCCTTCCAGCTGCAGACACAAAAAACAATCCAAAGTCTATCAGTGTGTATTTAAACCTTAAACGTAGATATAAAACTAGAATTTCCTTCAAATTTCACACCACAACAAACTTGATCAGAATTTTATTAAAGAAACAAAAGACATTCAAAATATCTCATCTTAAGCTGAAATCAAGAACTCAAAGAATGAAAGATTGTTTCCTTTCTTTAAATCCAGAAACATCCAACTCAAATTGAAAACCTAATACTAAATATAAGAAATAACGAGATAAGATCGATAAATTGAACAAATAAACATAGAAAGGTGAAATACATCAAGAAAAATACAACCTAAAGAAGCAAGATATGCATAAAGGAAAAAAAGAAAGAATGGAAGTAGATGAAGAACCAGATCTGCGAGGCATGAAATGGAATCAAAAGCAAAGTTAACAGAAAAGAAAAGGGAAGCAGAGATCGGCAAAGAGAGAAATGGGGGACCTCATAAACCAAGACGAAGAGGGATCGGAGAGTGGGGAAGGCGGTGAGGTAGGCTCGGCGCGTTTGGGAACCTCTTTTTGATTAGAGAGAGAGAGAGAGAGAGAAAAAGAAAGGGAAACAAGAATGCTGTGGTCGATTGGACACTGATATTTATTAGACCACTGCTGAGATAAAAAAAAATTTAAAAATTCGTTATTATTAATTACTATACACAAAAAAATAAAATAAACAGTGACGCGAATTGCGTGCAGTTCCTCAGGTACTGCACCGTCTGCTTTTACTTGCCTTTTTTTTTTTTTTTTTTGGCAAAATCCTTGTTAATGCTCGACTAATCTTAACCGTCTAAATTTTATTGAGGTCTCATCTTGATCTTATTAAATGAGGTTTTGTATGTGCTAGTGGCCAATTTAACCATCAAAATAATCGTTGAGAATTAATAATTTTTACCAAATAAAACAAAACCATGCACAAAATCTCATATTGAGACCCTAACAACAATTCTACCGATAAAAGTCGTGTCTTTTCAAGGTTTGTGTCTCTTCTTCTGTCCAATATGAGTGATTGGTCGAGTGAGCATAATTTCTCATTTATAAAAGATCTTGAATTCGACTTTCGAAGTGTTTAGAAGTTTCTAATATCACATTTTTGCTTCTTATATCAGGCTGTTACTAGAGGCTACTAACACTGCTGTCAAGAGAAGACCACATTCCAGGGCGGGAAAAAAAAAAAAAAAAAAAAAAAAAAAACCAAACTGGTGTAGTAGCTTGACAGTCATGAATCTATTTCGTTTCTGTATATTTGACTAAGAATCATACAATGCCACTCAAGCATTTAAGAAAATTCAATTGAAGCATACGAATGTGATTAAGCATGGAACAGGAAGATGTCATTCTCCGGCTTGAACTTCAGGTTTCAAGAAAGATGAGTCAATTGATCAAGCAAGATTTCACTGTTAATATAACCAACGCCTTTGAATAACCATCACCTAAAGAGTTAAAATTCGGCTTCCCTTTTCCAGGTAGAAATTCAATTTCTTTACTTCAGGTAGCATGAATTCGGACTGATATTATTATCCACATTCACACTATTACATTCAATTCTGGTCTAAATACAAGATATAGTGGCAATACCAGTGACCACTAAGCATTCAAGAACACACAGTCGGAACTTGGAAGCATATGAACCAAGAAGGAAGAAGTACAGTGAAGGAAGATGTTTTATGACTCTACCCTGCGTCTAAACTACCAGCATTTATGGCTGGCCCTCGAGATGAATCATTGTAAAAACATGGACAATTTCGGGTGTTTCCTTATATGTTAACATACTGTGATCGATGATGCTCTTCTAATATGTTACCATAAACTCATAAAGCAACAAAGGATGGTGTGCGTTAACATAGAGCAATCAATGTAATACCAGAAAAAAAGAGAAGGGAGCATTTGGCTATATTTCTAGGATTCCATCAAATATGAGTCGGTTTCTTCAGTAACTTAATGAACAACTAGCACGGCAAGAACACCAGAACACTGGAACAGCATAAATTTACAAAACATACAGTCGTCCTATGCGCATCCAACTTAATCACTTGATAGACACAAGAAAGAATGAGAAAGGGATGTGAGAGCATTTGCTATAACAGTTCTAAAGCCACCATTAATTCATATTCCAATTCAGTTGGCAACACTAAGCTATTCACCTAATTGACAGGAAGTAATGATGAGCTTTAAAACTTGAAGCTCCAACAGAATCGAACAACCCTGTTGCGATTTGCCAACAAGCCAGATTCTAGTAAAGCAGCAATTGTCAACATAATCAAAAATTAAATCTTGTATGAAAATCAGAATACAAAAGAGTCTAGTGAAAAATCCCCTAAATCCATTTATCCAAACCGAGACATAAACATGATATACGACGAGTCTTGTTCAACAGTAAAATAGAGAAGAATGTTGCTGATACAAAATTGGGGTTGATGCCAAAGTACCTAGTCAGTTACTGTGGTTTCACTTCATCGGAGTGAGGCAGTGATAGTGTCTCCGTGTCGGCGGCGGCGTTGTGTTGTTGTTGTTGTTGTTGATGCTCTTCGGTGTTGTTCATGAGGTTGTCCATGTCTTTGATCCTGGTCCTGACAACATTTGCAACCAAAACTAACAAAGGAGAGGAAACCAATTAGAATATGAAAAGATGACTGTAGAGATACGAGGAGGAGGTTAGAGAGTACCAGCTGCGGTGCCGAGGGTCCAAACCCACAGAATCTTCAACCCGGGGGGCTTGGTCTCTCCACATTGCTGCTCCTACCAGTCCCAGCCACGCAGCGTACTTTTATTCAACTCGCTTGGGCTCTACTTGGGTTTAGGATTCCACTCAACACCTAGAAGCCCAAACAATGGCCTTTTTTTTTTTTTTTTTTAAGAAAAAACGCTACTCTTTTATTTAGGGTAAAAGATAATCGTACATTTATATGGTTTCACTGAACATACGCCATAACTTAAGTTTCCAAAATAATTAATGGCAATGCCTACATGGTTTAAAATGAGGTTGCATAAGTTTTTATACAGAACCTTCTTTATAAAACTCAATTCAACTAATTGGGCTAGTCTAACAAAACTCAGTCACTATTGTCTATACATTATTATATAATAGTCGAAACAAGGGATAAATAAAACATACACCTTTTTCTTCCCTTCTCGGTATATATTTGGGAATACGGAGGCACAAAAGAAGATGACCAAGAGAGCTCACTCTCCATTTCCTTTGATTTTGACTTATTGTATCAACCTCTCAGTGTATCATGTGTATCCACAAGTAGGGACGTAACCAGGATCAGAAAATGGGTTGGGCTAATCTTAGCTCGATAAAAAATTTGCGCACTTGTGAATATTCATTTGAGGTTTTGAACCCGGTAGGAGGTTCATCCTCACGCCTTCATTTAAAATACATATGAGGGGGACATAAAACCAAGAACCTCATAAACTAAAACTTACAAGCAAAATAAATTGGAAGAAAACAAGAAATTCTAACTAAATCGTACCCTTCGAAGCCCACTTTTTTCAAACTCATCAATTACAGAATCATTATCAATATCATTGGCAAAATCCTTCTCAATGTAAATAACCATCAAATCATCAAGAAACTCATCTTCCATCTTATTCCGAAGGTTGTTCTTTATAATGTTCATAGAAGAAAAAGCTCTCTCTGTGGTGGCTGTAGAAACTGGCAGAGTCAACACAAGACAAATCAACCTGAAAATCATAGGAAAGAATGCCGACTTTCTCGATTCAACTAACCGACGACACAAAACAGAAAGAGAAGCTGTTTTGGCAAATCTTGGATCCCTCTGAATATCTGCTAGAAAATACCCACACTCCATATTTAGAGAAAGCAAATCAGATGGTGTAAAGTCTGCAGGGTAATACTTCAAAGCAAGTGTGTAAACATCTTCAGATTTAAATGCAGCAAAATCATCTTGAGGATCAAATGTAGCACTAAGAACAAGAAGCTCTAATGATCCATCAGGAAATCTTCTATCCAATTCTTCTAACTGGAAGTCTATTACAGACTTAAGCATATACACCCGATAATAATGCTCATTTGTAATTCCATGTTCACAAGCCCTTATACCTTTCTTGTAAGGAGCAGACATATCAGGCATAATAATATCATACTTGGAGCAAAATGACACTACCTTTATAATCAAGTTATCCCAACCACCATCTCTCATATCCTGAAGCTTTGATTTTGTAATTGAAAGAAAGTTTAGAGCATTCAAAATGTCTATGGCCTTCTTTTGTAATGACTGACAAAGAAAATCAGTAATCATCATCACATCATTCATCAAGAGCAAGTTAAACACAAAATCAAAACGCTTCATAGCCTTACAAGCACTCTTTGCTTCTCCTTGTACCTTAGAAGTTCCATTAGAAACCAAATCTGCAAGAGTAGTTGTTGTAGCTCCATATAGTTTAATCAAACTAGATATAGAGCGAAGATGTGAACCCCAACGAGTAGCCCCTGCTCGTGACAAAGTGGAAGCCTGATTAGCCCCTTTACCTGTCTCAAGCTCGCCAGCAGCCACTAAATCTTCAATTTCTGCCTCTCTAATAACTCTTAAAGCTGAATGGCGTTTTGCAGAAGAATCAACAAAATTCACAATAAAATTTAGAGTAGAGAAGAATTCTCATATGTCATGTACTCCTTTAGCTGCAGCAATCAATGTCAATTGTAAGCGATGAGCAAAGCAATGCACATAATAAGCATATGGACACTCTTCACGAAACAAAGCTTGTAAACCATTGTATTCACCCCGCATGTTACTAGCACCATCATATCCTTGACCACGCATATTCTGTACTAGAAGATTGTTCTGAGCAAGGACATTCGATATCTCATTTTTCAAAGTTTGAGAACAAGTGTCTGCAACACTCATAACTTTGAAAAATCTTTCTCTAACAAACCCATGACAATCAACAAATCGAAGTATAATAGCCATTTGCTCCCTATTAGATGCATCAACCGCTTCATCAACAAGGATACAAAATTTTGATGATCCAACTTCATCACGAATCTTGGTTCTAACTTTGTTTCCAAGAATGTTTGCAATTTGTCTTTGAATTATTGGAGAAGTATACTTAGCATTTGCAGGAGCATTATCTAAGACTTTCTGAACTTCTATATTCATCCTCCCAAAAGACTTTTGAAGTGCAATAAAGTTTCCACCATTAGATGAATTTGCCGACTCATCATTCCCTCTAAAAGCACATCCTTGGTTAGCTAACAACCTCACACTCTCTATAGTAGTAATAAGCCGAAGCCGATGATTTGCTATTTCTTGTGATGATTGTGTGCTAATGGCTCTTTCGATATGCTTAGATGGGTTTCTTAGAGTCTCCCACTTATGCATGGCATCATTATGTGGTGAATTTAAGCCACCTATATGACCAACCATACCAGATTGCTTCGACATAACATTCTTCCAACCCTGAAAGCCACACTCAGTGAATGCTGGATGATGGGATGGATATCTATCAAACAAGAAACATGGGAAGCAATATGTTTTATCCTTCTCTATAGAGTACTCAAGCCAAGGCCAATCCTTAAACCATCTGTAGTTAAATTTTCGACCTTGACCTCCATCAGAAGTAGTGGGATAACTGCTTAACTTAGGTTGATAAGGTCCTAAAACCACATAAGCTCTGCGAATATTATCCTGATCATTCAAAGAGTATAGGCCTATCGGATTCCTTATTCCTGGATCACGCTCAAGAGATGTAATATCAAATGTCTCAACTCTCTCAGTTCTTTCATTATGACACTCTTCTATTACTGGTATAGATGGGGAAGAATCTAAAGGCACATCATTCACAGAATTCTCAGTCACATGTTTACTACCACTTTTGCTCCCACTACAACTTCCACTACCACTTGGAGGAGGCTCACTTGCGAACCATGAAAGAATATTTTTATATCGTTTGGGCTTTCGGTGATCCGTCATTATATTCAAAACCTATATATGTATCATTATTAGAATTATGTATATAAATTAAAGCATAGAATTTTGATTATAGATATTATGCATATTAGAAGAAAAAACAAAGACTTTCTGTGAACAGACAAAGACTTCATATACCACTTCTACTCTGGATACATCATATTCATTATTCTGAGGAGAAGCATAGAAATGGAAAACAAAGACATTCATTACTAGTTGTGCAAGCATACCTTGGCCTTTTGTCTTCCTCCTTATTAAAAATTTTTAGCCCCAAAAACAATTGAAATCACCAACCAATGCGCAGTAGCGAGCACCTGCATTTCACAAGCTTAACTTAGACATATGATCTGCTCAATATGGAGTCCAGAAAACAAAGGTATGTGATAGAAACATTATTAAATTTCAACAAAGACCAAAAGAGAGATATATCTTTCTTTAAAGGCAGAAATCAAAGCTAGAGAGATATATCTTTCTTCAACAAAGACCAAAAGAGAGATATATCTTTCTTCAAAGCTAGCTCATCAGTCAGAAATCACCTTTATCAGCTACATTAATCACACCCACAATGAATATAGTAAGATAGTAATAGTTAAAGACTTAAAAGTGTTTGTATACAGTTGGGAATTGTTATGTTGATTATATACGTAAATGTGTAACAACTAACACCAGCTCTTCATTGAATTAATGAGATAATCATTTGTAAGTTTTTATATTACATAACTCTCAGTTATGGTCTTGGCCCGCAGCATGCCTACCGCAATCATATCATTTCAACATATTTGCAACATATATCAAGTCCTTTTGACACAGCAATAGCAGCATTTCACAATTTTAACCATAAAAAGTGATCATATCATCAAGTAACTACAAACTTGAAGAAAGTGCTCAGCATCAGGAAACTTGACACCCTACTTGAAGACGAGAAAAATGCTGCCCTATTCGACAGTATAACCAACAGAAAAAGGGGAATATAATTTTAGCACAGTTTCTGAACTACTTTCAGAATTGGTGTTCAAACACCCAAGAATAGCCCCAAGCAGACACCCAATCACATATACAAATAACATGTTGAATCTTAGAAACCTTCATTTTTCTTGAGACACATGCAACCAACAATCAGCAACTTCATAACCAAAGCAAGATCAAAGAACTGGGTTCCTGAATTTCCTGTTGTCGCATAAAACTACAAGCTATACATAACCAAAATTCAATCTTTCTCACACTAGAAACCTCTCTATGACATCTGATATCAACCAAACTAAGATCCCATCAGATCAAAACACTCAGAAGTTCAAATCCAAAGCAAACTAATCAAACAAAACAACTTCAAATCGAAATGGGTACCCAGATTAAGACCAAAAGACTTCAGAATTCGGCGATTGGGTTACCACTGGGTTGGCGACTTTGAAGACGAGCTGCTCGTTTGGTCTGTGTAGTCTGAGGGCAGGGACGATAAGCATTTGCTGTTTTTTTTTTTTTTTTTTTTTAGGTTTAGGCTGAATATATATAGTTTGGGCTAATTTCATCATTTTTTGGGTTGGGCTGCAGCCCAACCAGCCTCTAGTGTGGATCCGTCCCTGTCCACAAGACTGTCGTCATTCCGAGGACTGTTAAGCTTTCAATGCCGGAATTGGATCTTGTTCACAGTGATATACGCAACAAGTTATGCCACCGGGGCATTTTCCTTGACTTACTTGAGAACCACCGTCCTCTTGGGCTCCGGCGAGCACAACAGTGAAACAATTGTTACTTGTACAAATATAGAAAGACAAGTGCTCTTTATATATTCGTAGCACACATCAATTAAATCCAAGGCTTGTGTCATTTCAACCATCCCTAGTTCACCTACAGGGGATGGAGCATTTTTTCCACCAATTATCTTGGGAGCAACAAATGCATAGACCTGCAACACATGATATGCATTACTGAACTTATGGATGGCCCTCGAGATGAATCATTGTAAAAGCACCAAAATTGTGTGCCAAAAACAAAGGAATTCAAAAGTTTTCAGCTCTCTCTCCAATATCTTACTGAACTTATACCAACATTCATTACTCATCAGTTTTAAGCAGACAAAGTAGAAGATTAACATAAATTCAGAGAGACAGATGAAGCAAGAAAGAAACCTTCTGTATTACTCCTGATGAAATAGCAGATGCAGCTAGTGTCCCTCCACATTCCCACAAAACAGAAAGATATCCGCGATCATGGAAGTACTCCATTACTTCTCTGGGGTTTAAGATGTCAAACTCCACGACTTCAATTCCTTTAGATGCAAGAAACTTCTGAAAACTCCTTCTGGCCCCCCTTTGTGTCACAACTATAGTAGAAACATCAGAGGTGTCCCAAAGGTTTGCTTCCTCAGGGAGATCAAGTGTCTGTGTCATAACAATGCGCATGGGCATGTGGCCACCTCCATGCCTTGCAGTTAACCTCAGATCTAAATCATAATAAAGAGATAGAATTATGAGACAATACGTTGAGCATTTCGAACTACTAATACTATACCATCAACACAAGCAATCAAAGAGTTTGGGAGAATGACAAGACTTACTGTCCCTGCGTGCTGTATTTCCCCCAACAATGATGGCATCACTTGTGCCCAGCAGTTGAAAAACTCGATTTCTAGATGTCTTGCTGCTTATCCATGAAGCATGGCCACTGGAAGCAGCAATTTTTCCTGTGAAGAACAAGTAGGAGTTAGGAGGAGTATGAGGAGGCGAAACATGAATGAATGTAGGTGAAAAGAGAATAGAGAGTGAGGAGAGCTAACCATCAAGGGTCATAGCATACTTGAGAACAGAGAAGGGTACTCGAGAAGCAGCTCGACAAATATTAGGAGCATTGACAACAAGACAAGACTTTCGGGATTCCTCCAAGAGCTTAGTGTTGAGGTCCTCACCGAGAACGTCAACTTTCAAGCCTTGACTTCTTAGTGCTCTTATGGCATTCCCTCTCAAATGCTGCAATGGATGCCTCAGACCAATCACCACTCTTTCAACCCCACCCTGATCGATAATCCACCAATCAGTTAATAAACTTTATTCTTCAATTCAGACAAGAAGAAGAAGCTAACCTACCTGAATCAGGGCGGAGACGGCGGAGTGGTCGCCGTGGCAATCCCCAGGCTCCATGTTCAGATAAGTGGTGGCGTGGCGGGACAGCTGTCCGGCGGCCTCGACGGCGATGACCTCGGCCGGCTTGGTGCCCTGGGCGTAGAGGAATCCCTCACCGGCGACTTTGCCGGAAGGAGTAGCGATGACGCAGCCGAAGTTGGGGTGGGGAGAGGTGAAGCCGGCGAATTTGTCGGCGAGATAGACGGCGCGTTGTATGAAGAAGGCATCGAGCGCGTGGGATTGGAGTGAGTTGGTCGAACAAGTGCAGTAGACTCTGAGCGCCATTCAGGTTTCACCGTACGGATTACTAACTACTACTACGTCAGATAATTAACACTCCCCTCACTCATTCTCCTACGTCATCTATGACACCAACTACTGTAGTTCACTTGATGACACTTGTTCTACTTAGCCTCGTACGTTGCTTTGGGCCTAATGAGTTTAAGAAATGGCAAGTAATTTGATTTGAGCTGGGCACTGTAGTCCGGTAAATCTAGTTTTGTGCGAAAGAGTAAAACACTCTAGTATCAAGTTTTCTAAAACAGATGGATGCAACTTGTACTTGATGAACAAATATCCACACAACAGCGCCAACAAGGAAGCACTGAGCAACTAGCCATATGACTTGCCCAAAGGAAAAATAGGGTGCAGTCATAAAAGGAAAGCATCAATTATTTATAATGTAATTTCATCATCATCATCATCAACATTCAACAGCCACACCAAACCTTAGTAGGTTATATAGAATATTTATGACTTGGTTCTCATGAAACTAGAAAAACATAATACGCCACGGCAGTGAACAGTGTGGCAACATCAGCAGGCTGCATCTATTCCTCTTCTTCTGCCTCCTCCAGCCACTTCACAAAAGGCTCCAGAGCTTTCACAAATGTTTGCCTGCCACAATTTCCCTTCAACAATTATAAGTTGAAACAACATAAAAAAATAATTTAAAAAAAAAAAAAACACTGGTAACTGACAGAGGAAAGCCATACCTGCCCTTGGGATTTGTTCCTTTGCGGAACCAATGGAGGATAGTGTCTTCTGCGAGCACATCCTGGTCATAGAGAGACCTAACAATTTCAGTGAACAGCTTCATCAGCTTAGCATCCTCATAGCACTGCATCTGAACTTTGTATATCAGCTCCAGCTCAAGCTTCCCATTGGTGCAGAAGGCATTCAACAGTTGTGCCCATGTTTTCACCTGTATTTTACATTTGTAACAGACCCATTAAACAATAATCAACACTAAGCCTTCAATTTAATTTTTAAACAGTAAACACAGAACATATTTTATTCCACTTTCAATATTTAGAGTTGATAACCATTATAACTCATATCTCTGGTTCTTTCGAGTGTTTTATATCTCATAAATTACATTCAACTACATCATTGCTAAACCATCAGAAGCATTCTATTCACATTTGCAGCTAAACTAACTTCAATGAGCATATGAACATAACATTCAAGCATACCTGGCGAAGAGCTGCATTGGCATTCTGTTGCTGATTCTTACCAGACCACTGCACCGCATCCATAATGACATCCCACAAGATACGAACAACCTCAACATCTGGCAATTTGGCATCTTTAACGCGCTGCTTCACAGTTTCTATGACTTCAGATATATCAGTTTCCTCTGTTATCTGAGTTGTCAAAGCAGATTTCATATCTTTAAGCTTCACCTCAAAAATCTTCTTTTCATTGTATTCAACCAAAGCCACTAGCCCTTCCTTGCTGAAAATCGGTATAGACACACACAGATACATGTCAGCATCTCGATACCACAGTTAGATTTCTATATGATATCAGAGATGTGAGAAAGCAGACATAAAAGTGAACTGAATTACTCATGGATCAAAGCTACTTAAGATCATCCATTATATTGAATCTCACATGTATCAGCTATGAAATTTGGAAAATAAGATTAGTGTTCTGTAACAAGGTGGTCATTATATTGAATCTCACATGTATCAGCTATGAATTTTGGAAAATAAGATGAGTGTTCTGTAACAAGGTGGTCATGTTAACAATTCTAATCAGAAATTAACGAACTTACGAGAAATGCTCAGAGAAACTCTCCTCAGTTCGCTTTGCAGCTGGGAAAAAGTCCAGAAGATTATCCTCCACTTTACCCCTTTTAAGAATCGAAATCAAATCATCGAGGCTATTGTCAATCAGATATTCCTTGAAGAACTCAGTTATAAATGACAGAACTAGCCCTTTGCCAACAAGATTATCCTTGAGCATTGGCTGGAACACAGTCTCTGGTGGAAGTCCAGATAGCTTCTGAGAGAATGCAAGTGCTGTGAAAATTGCCAGCTTCTTCCTTTCATTTTCCTCAAAAAGCTCCAATGACTGAAGGAAACGTCGCATGACATTTTCAAGATTCTTTATCAGAAATGGCCTCCGCCTCAAAATCTTTTGTATGTAGATAACAGATGGTATAATGACTTCGCGTCTAGGCTCGGACTCTAGTACAGAGTAAGGGTGGCGCTCCCCCTCATCTGGCTTTGTTGTTCCAGGTTGTGTACGGCCCCCAGTGAAAACAACCTACAATAGAATTCAAAATTGTTAGTTGCATCAATGTAATTGACAGACAGATTCAATGCAGAGAATCATCATTCATCTTAACACATGCTCAATATCCACCAAAGCTATCAAGTATTCCGTGAAAATTTGCATTTACAGAAGAAAAAACACAACAAAAAGTACACGGGCATCAATATAACTTACCTCAAAAAAGGTGTCACCGTATCTTGAGAAGTTGAGGTCTGAAGATTCAATGCTCTTGGCAATAAGTTCCTGCACAAATAATTTTAACAGATGAGTAACTGACAAAACAAAAGAACAAAGGGAAAAAACTAGACAAGAACACGAGCCTAAAGCTAACAATTACCAGATCACCAGCATTATCCAGATATATCTGGACCACTGCATCCGCAAAAGCAGCAGGGTCCAGAGGCGCTGCAATATTCCGTTTGCGGGTCTTAATCCGCGTGCCACTGTACATAGATAAAAATGAAAAAAGTCAGGGGGGAAGAAGATAACCATTCATCACCTACATTCTTGTTGACTTCGACAAACTGACCAGAACCTCAAATAACTATATAGCAAACTCAATTAACACTTTTACTAGATGCAAAAACACAATGATAATCATCAATTTAAGATACCATATCGTCGTAGAGTTAAATAAAACTCAAGCCTGACGCACTACACAAGACTTACCCGAGAGTGGGTCTCTCCTTCGAGCTGCAGACACAAAAACAATCCAAAGTCTATCAGTGTGCATTTAAAACTTAAACGCGGATATAAACTAGAATTTCCATCAAATTTCACACCACAACAAACTCGATCAGAATTTATTAAAGAAACAAAAGACATTCAAAATATCTCATCTTAAGCTGAAATCAAGAACTCAAAGAATGAAAGATTGTTTCCTTTCTTTAAATCCAGAAACATCAAACTCAAACTGTAAACCTAATACTATACCGGACTAAATAATAGAAGAAATACCGAGATAAGATCGATAAATTGAACAAATAATCCGATAAAGGTGAAATCCATCAAGAAAATACAAGCTAAAGAACCAAGATATGCATAAAAATAAAAATAAAAAAGAAAGAATGGAATTAGATGAAGAACCAGATCTGCGAGGCATGAGATGGAATCAAAAGCAAAGATAAAAGAAAAGAAAAGAAAAGAAAAGACGAAGAGATCGGCAAAGAGAGAAAGGGGGGACCTCATAAACCAAGACGAAGAGGGATCGGAGAGTGGGGGAGGCGGTGAGGTAGGCTCGGCGCGTTTGGGGAACCCCTTTTTGATTCGAGAGAGAGAAACTAAGAGAGAAGAAAGAAAGAAAGGGAAACAAGATTGCTGTGCTGGGTGGATTGGACACTGATATTTATTACACCATTGCACTACTGACATAAAAATTAATTCATTTTTATTAATTACCATAGACAAATATCAAATAAATAAATAAAAATAGGTAGTGACGCGAATTGCGTGCAGTTCCTCAGGTACTGCACCGTCGGCTTACTTGCCTTTTTTTGGCTACGTTTTTTTCTCTTTTTTTTTCTTTTAGACAATCAGGTTGGACCTTGTTAATGTTCGACTAATCTGAAGCGTCTAAATTTTATTGAGGTCTCATTTTTGAAAGATTTTCCGAGTGAGGTTTTTTTGTATTTGCTAAATAATCATTGAGAAATGGAGAAATAATTTTTACCAAATAAAACAAATTAAGTCTTGCACAAAATCTCATATTGAGACCGTATGTAACAAAAATTTTGCCGATAAAAATCGTGTCTTTTCAAAGTTTGTTTCTTTATGAATTCGACTTTCTAAGGGCACGTTTACTCATTTGGAATGAAATTCATCTGGAATATGAATCGGAATGAAGGAATGGGAAACGAAATAAAATAATATGGGAGGAATGAGAATGAAATTATTACGATTGTTGTTGCTTACTTACGATAAGGAATTTAAATTAAATTTAAATTAATTATCAAAATGCCTTTTTAAAATATCTTTTTGGTATAAATCATGAGGATATTTTCAGTAGAAATTTTTCATTCCCATTCCCACATCCCCCCTCCAAAATACAAATCTCATTCCCATGTAAACACCGAAATGGAATCGATTCCGGGGGAATACAATTCCATTCCAGTGATATAATCACAAGTTTCTAATATCACATCTTTGCTTCTTATAGCAGGCTGTTAACGTCCATGCTCGTAAATCCCTCTGTTACTAGTCTACTAACACTGCTGTTAAGAGAAGACCACATTTCAGGGGGGTTTGCAACCTGGTCTAGTAGCTTGATAGTCATGAATCTATTTCGTTTCTGTATATTTTGACTAAGAATCATACAATGTCACTCAAGCATTTAAGAAAATTAAATTGAAGCATACGACTGTGATTAAGCATGAAAGAGGACGATGTCATTCTCCGGCTTGAACTTCAGAATTCAAGAAAGATGAGTCAATTGATCAAGCAAGATTTCGGTGCTTTTCACTGTTAATATAACCAACGCCATTGAATAACCATCAGCTAAAGAGTTAAAAGTCGGCTTCCCTTTTCCTGGCAAAACACCATCTTTTCCAGGTAGAAATTCAATTTCTTTACTTTAGGTAGCATGAATTCGGACTGATATTATTATCCATATTCACGCTATTTCATTCAATCTTGGCCTAATACAAGATATAGTAGCAATACCAGTGACCACTAAGCATTCAACAACACACAGTTGGAACTTGGAAGCATATGAACCAAAAAGGAAGAAGTACAGTGAAGGAAGATGTTTTATGACTCTACCCTGCGTCTAAACTACCAGGATTTATGGATGGCCCTCGAGATGAATCATTGTAAAAGCACGGACAATTTTGGGTCTTTCCTTATATGTTAACATAGAGTGATCGATGATGCTCCTCTAATATGTTACCATAAACTCATAAAGCAACAAAGGATGGTGTGCGTTAACATAGAGCAATCAATGTAATACCAGAAAAAAAGAGAAGGAGCATTTGGCTATATTTCTAGGATTCCATCAAATATGAGTCGGTTTCTTCAGTAACTTAATGAACAACTAGCACGGCAAGAAAACCAGAACACTGGAACAACATAAATTTACAAAACATACAGTTGTCCTATGCGCATCCAACTTAACTTAATCTCTTGATAGACACAAGAAAGAATGAGAAAGGGATGTGAGAGCATTTGCTATAACCGTTCTAAAGCCACCATTAATTCATATTCCAATTCAGTTGGCAACATTAAGCTATTCACCTAATTGACAGGAAGTCCTAACATAGCAATAAGGAATTAAGGATAGAGTAATGATGAGCTTTAAAACTTGAAGCTCCAAATGAATCGAACAACCCTGTTGCGATTCGCCAACAAGCCAGATTCTAGTAAAGCAGCAATTGCCAACATAATCAAAAATTAAATCTTGTATGAAAATCAGAATACAAAAGAGGCTAGTGAAAATGCCCCTAAATCCATTTATCCAAACCGAGACATAAACATGATATACGATGAGTCTTGTTCAACAGTAAAATAGAGAAGAATGTTGCTGATACAAAATTGGGGTTGATGCCAAAGTACCTAGTCAGTTACTGCGGCTTCACTTCATCGGAGTGAGGCAGTGATAGTGTTTCCGTGTCGGCGGTGGCGTTGTGTTGTTGTTGTTGTTGGTGCTCCTCGGTGTTGTTCATGAGGTTGTCCATGTCTTTGATCCTGGTCCTGACAACATTTGCAACCAAAACTAACAAAGGAGAGGAAACCAATTAGAATATGAAAAGATGACTGTAGAAGTACAAGGAGGAGGTTAGAGAGTACCAGCTGCGGTGCCGAGGGTCCAAACCCACAGAATCTTCAACCCGGGGGGCTTGTCTCTCCACATTGCTGCTCCTGCTGCTTTTGCTTCCCTACCAGTCCCAGTCTCCCAGACACGCAGCGTACTTCATTCAACTCGCTTGGGCTCTACTTGGGTTTGGGCAGGTAAGTGTTCTGATTCCACTCGACACCTAAAAGCCCAAAACAATGGCCGTTTTTTTGTTGAGAAAAATCGCTACCTTTTTTTTTTTTTTTTTTTTTCAAGTAGTCAATTTATATTACTCAATAAATAGTATAAGGAATAAAACACGCATGAAGGTCGATAATAAAAGTTACTCCATATGAGAATTAAGAACCTAGCTGCACGTAGGAATTCAACAATCAAAAGTACATACACCCTACTGCATATCTCATGAAGACGAATGAATTCAAGAACCTGGTCTTCACAGGCCATCACTATTCCCATCAAAGATTCAAAACCCATGATGATCTGGTACATTACCCCTATGAATCATGGCTTCGCTACTCTTCACTAAAAACAAATTCAATTTCAAATCCAGAATTATATCTGAATTTCTCCAAGAGCATCGTCGACTACAAGATCTGAATTCCAATACAAAAAATCAAAGTCAATGACATGAACAAAGGCCAAAACAGTCAAAAAAAGAAGAAAATCAAAGCCGACAATATTTGAGTATCAGCAAGCCAAGTCGCCGACAACAGGATTTGGGCAAGAGAAATGAGTGGTTTTATTCTTTTTAGTAAATGATTTGCAGCCACCACCAGTAAACCCTTGTTTGTGTTGAGAGAGCTATTCGAATAACAAAAATGTCTCTAACTAAATCGTTACTCTTTTATTTAGGGTAAAAGATAATCGTACATTCATACGGTTTCACTGAACATACTTAAGTTTCAATTAATGGCAATGCCTACATGGTCTAAAATGAGGTTGCATAAGTTTTTGTATGAAACCTTCTTTATGGAAGTCATTAAAACTTCATTCAACTAACTGTGCAAGACTAACTAAGAAAAATTATTGCCTCGCCAGTGCACGCAATTATGGTACTCAGTCACTATTGTCCATGCATTACATAGTAATCCAAACAAGGGATAAATAAAGGACAGCACTTACCTGATCAGCTTTGGTCAGCTAGAGCTGACATTAGCTAATAAAGAGACGACACGTGACTTTTTCAAAGGCATAAAGGACATTTATAGGAGTATAAATAACATTTACAGGGACTGAGTGAGTATTTATAGGGGCATAAAAGATATTTTTAAGGTCACGTATCGTCTCTTTATTGGCTAATGTCAGCTCTAACTGACCAGAACTGGTCAGACAAGTTTTTTCCATAAATAAAACACACGGCTTTTCTTTCCTCTTCTTTGTATATATTTGGCAATAAGGGGGAACAAAAGAAGATAACCAAGAGAGCGCACTCTCCATTTCCTTTGATTTTGACTTATTGTATCAACCTCTCGGTCGGCCACGGCCATTTTTCTCTCCATCCAACATACCAATGTGTATCCACAAGACTATCGTCATTCCGAAGACTGTTAAGCTTCCAATGCTGGAATTGGATCTTGTTCACAGTGATACGCAACAAGTTATGCCACCGGGGCATTTTCCTCGACTTACTTGAGAACCACCGTCCTCTTGGGCTCCGGCCAATTGTTACTTGTACGCTCTTTATATATTCTTGATTTTGTTTTTGTGACAAATATGATTCTTGATTTTGGTATGCTGAGGGTGCAGCCGTGGACAATGACAGCATTGCAACATTGTAATTTCCGATTCAGATTTGACAAAAGCTGCAACCAATATTGGCGTATTTGGAATCCATGTGAGATGATAGAGTATGCCAATGTTGACTCAATGATCATTGGAACTGCACTCCACTCCACTCCTCTCCACTCTGCTCTGATCCTTTCACATGTTTCACATTATACATATATCATATCATATCAAATCAAATCAAATCAAATCTTCAGGTTGGGGTTGGTGGCTTGCTGCCTAGGCTGTTAAGTTTCACTTTTACCCCATGCATTTTCTTACCATATCCACCAGTATTACTAACATCAATTTAACCACCATCACATACTTCAAGGAATATTGATCCAGTCTTTAAAGGTCAAAACAACACCACTGCTATACATTAAGTAACCTAGTGCTGTATGTACACTGGTGCTGCCTACCTCCATGGTGGCAGCCTGGTCAACATTGTCCAACGCATTACAATATGAAGTTTGGCCCTCAAACCTGACCAAACTGAGCATCACGACGTTGATTACTTCAACCCCAACTCTACCTTCACGCAATGCATCTCATATGCGTGTCAAACGGTGGCCCGTGGGTTAATTATACTGAAACTTAACTGCTTTAAAGATGTTAGATTTTAATTACAAAATATGTAAGTAGTATTATTTACCCATTTATAAGTTGTATTATATTTATCACTTTTCTAATGTGAGATCTCTTCTCTCCAACATTGTCAACCCTAACCATCATTTACATACGTCTACTTCTCAATCTATCATGATATCTCTTACAAAATTTACCATATGAAATTTTCTATCGGTTAATTTTGACCGTAGGACCGATGATATACAGAAGAGGGGAATAGGATCAAAGTTATGATTTTGATATTCAAGTGAGGACGAGGACGGAGACGGAGACTTGTATCTATATAAATTGAGGAAGAGAGAGAGATAATGAGCTTCAGCGCAACTAGTGGTCTTGTTAACACAGCTACCAGAGCCACACTCTCTTCTCTCTTGTTTCCCAAATCTCATCTTCTTCGTCTTTTCTCTTCTTCTTCAACCTTCGCGACTCGTCTTCCTCTCCCTTCTCTCCTTCCGGCGAGGTCATCTCCGTCTTTACGCATCTCCACCATGGCCGACGCCCCCGATGCCGGCATGGACGCCGTCCAGCGACGCCTCATGTTCGAGGACGAGTAAGTTCCCACCCCTCTTTCCCTATTCACCTAATTCATTTCTCTAAGTTTTAAGCAACAACAATATGACGCCATGTAAAGATTGGGTTTTTAGATGATGGATCGACCCAGCTTTGTGCTTTGGTATTGAACACTAGTTGTACTTGTGCCCTGTCATTTAATCTCAAATCTGCTGCAGATGTATTCTGGTGGATGAGAATGATCGTGTTGTAGGACATGACACCAAGTACAATTGTAAGTACTACTTGTCTCTTTCTTTCATAAAAACTCCTACTTGGTACAACCATCATCTTCTTTCTTTCTTTCTTAATTTTTTCTGCTTTTTTATATTTGTCAACTGCAGGTCACTTGATGGAAAAGATTGAAACTGGAAAAATGCTTCACAGAGCTTTCAGTGTCTTTTTGTTCAACACAAAGAACGAGTTGCTGCTTCAGGTACTTTTCTTTTTCTCAGGTTGTCAACTTACGTTATTTGAAAGCATATATGGTCAAAATATATTTGAAGTTATAATGGTTTTTCAGAGATCACTTTACTTGGGCAATATAATCAAGTTTTCACTCTGAACCAAGTCTCACATATATACAAGTATGCAGGCTGTCATGTGACTTGGAATGTTTTACCTGTGGGGGGTTTTTTGTTTTTGATATTTGAACTTGTGTTTTGATATTTGAAACTGGAGAAGATTGGCATGGAAAATGGACCTGAAGTTAACTAGTTGCTTTAACTGATATTTGATTCAAATGGCCAAATGGGCATACCTTAAATTTTACTTTGGTGGGAGCTATCTGTTTAGATTATAGCTGCCAATGTGTTTAGATATCTGATATTTACCACTGAAATTGAAAATGGACCTGAGTTTAAATGAGTGTTTGAACTGAATCTTGAAATCTGAGACAAAATTGGGGTTGAAGACATGACATGTTTTAAGTGTGTGGATGAAGTTCTTAATATAATGATTAAAACTAGGCTGTACAATTGTAAGCAATATACAGTATGACTACTAACCAAATAGCTGCAGAATTCTGTGTCATTGGAGTAGAGAATGTTTGCGATGGGTGGAATTGATCCTTTGATTTCATTTGGAAAGATAATGTTACCCTCATCCTTATATGCTGTTAAGATTTTAACTTGTGACTCATGTAAAAGTAGTATTAGCAGCATTGTGAGTAGATAAGGATAGAAGAATATATATCATCAGCCTTTCTTTTTGTTGCTACTTCTAGTTGCAGATTGGTTGTTGGGTGTTTTCATTTTTGTTTGAAAATCAGTTAATGCTTTTAGATTCTTTGTTGGCATTGGTAGAATACAGTGAGTAATAAGCTAATATATGTGTCTTCTTTTGCAGCAACGTTCTGCAACAAAGGTAACATTCCCTCTTGTGTGGACAAACACCTGTTGCAGTCATCCACTATATCGTGAATCTGAGCTTATCAATGATGAGTGTCTTGGTATTTTCACTTCTCTATGTACCTCAACTTCTTTGGATAACCAATTATAGTTGCCTTGATGTTACTCGTCTCTTAATGGCTTTTCCTCTGTTATCTTCTTCAGGAGTAAGAAATGCTGCTCAAAGGAAGCTTTTGGATGAACTGGGTATCCCTGCTGAAGATGTGCCTGTTGATTGTTTTATTCCTTTGGGTCGCATGTTGTACAAGGCACCCTCTGACGGCAAGTGGGGGGAACATGAACGTAATATTCTGACTTGGTCGACTCGACGTACTTTTGCTTAAAGACACTTTCTCATATTCCAAACTTATAAGATGAGGTTTGTTTCAGATTGTTAAGCTGACTCGACCTGATGTGTTATCTTTGTAATTTGCAGTTGATTACCTTCTCTTCACTGTGCGAGATGTGAATGTGCATCCAAACCCTGATGAAGTTGCAGATATCAAATACGTAAACCAAGAGGAGTTGAAAGAGCTGTTGAGGAAGGCAGATGCCGGGGAGGAAGGTCTGAAGCTGTCCCCTTGGTTCAGGCTCGTTGTGGACAATTTCCTCTTCAAGTGGTGGGATCATGTTGAGAAACGCACCATCAAGGAAGCTGCTGACATGAAAACCATCCACAGGTTGACTTGAATCAGAATCAAATCAAGTCCGTGGGTTCGAACCGGGAAAATTTGATTATGGTGTTGCTATCTACCATTGCTTGTGGCTTTGGATTTCATTCCAATAAATTTGGACTCATAAAGGGTCCTAAGAAACAGAAAACAAAACAAGTAGGCAGGCATTTTGTTGCTGTGCTAGTTGATGATTCTGTTGTTCAACATAACAAGGTGTCTGTAATGTATAACTCAACTCTGATGAATCAATAAAGGTCTCTATTTTGTAGAAACCTGCAGTTTCATTTCCTCTATAGCTTTGAGATATGGAAGTTGTGAGAGAAAGCAATATAATCCATCCTCACTCGCACATGTCACATCACAATCTGTCTGCCATATTAAAATATCAACACCATCAGGCTATAGCCAAATGACACAAACCAAATACAGTTTTCTACTCGTTTATAATACAACTCAATGAACTTTGAAAACAGAATCCATTTACATTTCAGATTCACATTTACGCCGCCCTCCTATAATTTTCTATGAATGTTCCAAGACAACCAGTAAAATAATTTCACAAACTCCACATCTGTTTCTGTTTTCTGTAAACTCTCTTCTTATTTCAACACTAAAATACTAGTGGATATAATTTTTTCTCTAATTATGTTGACAAGAGCTGTTATAACTGTTTTATGATTCGATTTAAATCTAACTGAAGATTGAACTCAACTGAGTAAATAATTAAGTGTTTGAGATGAACAACAGAACTAATCATTGTGTAATGTAATTGTATGAAAATATATGAAAGAAAACTTAGCACAGGAAAGAGTTTAATTTCTTTTTCTTTTCTTTTTAATTTAAAGAAAACAGTATAATTGGAAAAAAGAAAAAGGTGCCACGAGCTTTACAGCTGAACAGAGATTCTAATCTCAAACTTGTCCTTTCCTTTCATTACCATTATAGCTCAAGACACTGAATCATCCTTACTAACTCATGTATCTCTTTCTCTACATCTGTCTCTCTTCAACTGCTCTGTTCTGCTGTCCTGGTGCTCCATTCAAGGTAATCTTGCAGCTGATTTACTTCTATTTATCTCCCTTGTTCATTTTTTTTGGATTTGCTGCTGTTATTGCTCAGCATATTGGGAAACAGTTTTCGATCACAATAGGATGCTTGTTCATAAAGTTTCAACCTTTATTGCTTTGGATCGTTGGCTGTATTGTTTGGGTTTTGATGAAACACGTCATGAGATTGAAACAAGTTGCCAATATACACACTTTGATTGGTTTGAATCCTATGTGCTTCTCATCTGATCAGATTGCTAGTTGACCATAAAGATCCAATCTTGCCTTGCGTCTATTGATGAATTGATTGGTTTTTTAGTCATCTTTTTCATTTCAATACTTGTTATCACATTTTCTTTCTCCTAATAAGTTCGTGTATCTGTGTGAGTGTGTTCCTGGAGTTATCCTAATTGGGGACTTAGATTTACCATGGCCAATTGAATTTTCTGCAGTTTGATTCTTGGAACAAATCTATAAATGCAGGAAACATATGCATAAAAGGTCAGGAGGAACGCGCTGTAATCATAGGATGTTTATATGTTTTGTGTAAACAGACATAATCTTAGTATAGAATGAAAGACTGTTATGGACCCTAAGTTCGATTGAACTGCTGAAGCAGTTGACTACCGTGAAATCTCATGACAAACTTTTGTTTTCAGTTAATTTTCTTGCTTCATATTCTAGCATTTTATTAGCAGCATTTGTGACTTAATGCAATTTAGTTTGTTGTAGTGTGTGATGGCTTATATTTGAGTTTTTTAACCTGACAAGCCATTGTGGTATTTAGCCTTGTGCATGAAAACCAAAACTGTATTGGTGGTTCTGAATTCAAAGCCATGTTTTCATCTAGATGTCATATTACTGGTCTGACAAATACTGTGATGTATGTCTGATCCTGAAGGTGCTTGGGGACAAATGGCCTTGGTTACAACTGCTGAAGTCTGTGATGCACATTCGTCGCTCATTGTAAGTGGTGAGCTTCGGGTGCTTGAGCCAATCTTTCAGATATATGGGCGGCGGCAGGTCTTCTCTGGACAAATAGTTACCTTAAAGGTATTTGAAGACAATGTTCTGGTTCGTGGCTTTCTTGAGGAGAAAGGCAGCGGTAGAGTGCTTGTTGTGGACGGAGGTGGAAGCAAGCGGTGTGCAATATTGGGTGGCAACCCTGTAGTTCAAGCTCAGAATAATGGCTGGGCAGGTATAGTTGTCAATGGCTGCATAAGAGATGTTGATGAGATTAATGGCTGTGACATTGGGGTGAGAGCTCTGGCTTCCCATCCAATGAAAGCCAACAAGAAGGGAACCGGAGAGAAGCGAGTACCGATAACCATTGCCGGGACAAGGATCACCGACGGGGAATGGCTTTATGCAGACACTGATGGAATTCTGATTTCTCATACTGAGTTATCAGTGTGATCCTCAACACCCTTCGGAATTATTTTCCGAACCTTTTGGAATTGATTGTCTCCCCTGAAGAACAAGCAATCCCTGCAGCATAAAGCTTCTCAGTTCTGGATGTATGTTTTTCTTGTAGTTGCTCTACCATTGTAACTTGGTTGTATCGCTTGTAGTATTTGTGATAATTTCTTGTATTCAGCAACTTACAAGATGATCAATCTATAAATTATGTTCTGGTTTCTGTTATTCATTACCATTCGAAATCAGTTGAAATTATATCTACTATTTGGACTCTTCACCTTCGTAATGTACATCTGTAGGTAAAGTGATACTGCTAGTTTAAGCAATGACTTGCTTTAAGTTGTTGCTCGACGTATCGACCAACAGAAATTTATTACATCAGGGATCAGTAAGAAATCGCTAAAAATTGAAGGACCTTTCATGGGATCATGATCTATGCCTAACAAGTTTCTGCACACATATATGCAATCACAGCTAACTAGTACACACTGATTCAGAGTCTCCAACATCTTCTTCCGCAGCTGCGGTACTTTCATCTTCTCTAGTACTCATACTCATCGTTGACGGTGCAGATGAGGTGCCAATAGTCTCACTTGGCCAATCTGTTTGCAAATAGATTGCCTTTCTCTTGGCTCTGCTCCGCTGCCACTTTCTCATTAACTCTGAAATATCCTCATTTTGATCAGAATCTTCTTTTCTCGTCGGTGTCGCCTCTTTAGGCACTCGAATGGGTCTTCTCCGTCGTACTTCAGTACCTCTATCTCTTTGAACATGATCAGTAGTTGATCGATAACGAATAGCCTGATTAGCAACAAAATTCACCACGATCGTGATAATTTTCACTGCTGACAATAGTGGCCTACAACAAGTTATATACGTTATTAGGAACATAATGTAACAATAGAAAGTGGCCCAGACATAGAGCGTCCATTTCCAACCGTGCACCAATTGCTTTGTCCAAGGCAATCGTGAATTCAGAACAATTCCAGCCTCATACAACTGCGGAAGATATGTAGTACTGGCTCTTGGACTTAATGTTATTCTTATTGCTCGGGTTCTTGGATAAGTCACTTCCTTGTGGCTCAATATTTGCACTGTCATCTTCTGCGTTTCTCCAGAAATGCCAAGTATCAGAGGTACACCCATAAGAAATGTTCTTGTGAGTCGAATTGGGAGGCTTCTAAATCGTAGCATACACGGCCGGGTTGACTTTGCAACCACATCACCATTTACTGATAATACTTCTGCACTCATCTGATTTGATAACAGGTAATGTGAATCAATTATATTGATGGCCATGGCACAACCTTTTTGGTCCATTCAGCTAACTGTATTAATTTACTAATTTGAAGCTTTTAAAAATAAATTGCAAAAGAGAGTTAAACACTTAAACATGAACCGATAACACAAATCTACTTAAGTTGATCAGCATATTGAGCTTATGATTATACCTGAAACACCCCCGTGGCCCTATTGTAATCAGATTCCGGCATCAAAAGCTCGAGAGAGACGGTATAAGTATGTCCAACAGGAACCCCAAGAGGCATACGCTTGTTGCTGCTAATAGTCTTTAAGTAGTTAATACCACTCCCAGCAGCCAAACCCTGCAGTGATCCTGATCCTCCGAACACAAACACCGCCTTGGGATGAGCTTGGGTGTAATCAAAGTGCAACCTCTCCCTAACAACCACAGGTTCCTCCAGCCAGAGCCGCACCAAAGCAACTCCGGCAATTGTGGCCAGAATCAAAAGCATGAACATGACCATGCAGACATAGGCAGCCCCGAGAACACCGAAGCTGAGCTTCTTGACGAGGACGATTGCGCCGTGTGCGATGGTGGAGGGGGCATTTTGGACGGCGGACTCGACGGTCACCTTGGCCTTCTCTGCTTGGTGGTAAGACTCGTACGCCAAAGAGAAGAGTGAGAATATGGGGCGTAACAGAAACAGGATGGAGTTGTAAATCAAATCAGCTTGTAAAGAGACCAGCTTTGGAAACCACTGTGATGGCTTTGGTATCAGATACGACTCCTCTTCGAATTCGTCATCTTCATCATCATAAGGGTCAAAGGTTGGTGATTCCATAACTAGTGTGATTGCTGTGAGTTAGAAAGAGATCGAGGAAGCTAGCTAGTAGAGATGGATACAGTCATGGAGTCATAGAGATCGAGTAGCAGAGTTGAGACTTGAGAGCGCTCCAGCTGTGGAATGTGCATGAAAGGAGAAGATGAAACGTGGTGCTACTCTGGTCTTTGTTGTTTTAGCATTTGACATCTGCATGTTGTCAAACACGTCAGGACATTACTCATTTACGAGAAATGTTTTATTCGAATCGAAGACGAGAAAATTGTTACAGTAACTCAAATTTACTCGATTATTAATATTCATATCTCATATTTTTAAAATATCCGTATCTTAAGTTTTATCTCCAATTCAATTGTAGTGTCTGGTACTACTAATATCATTAACTCCATTAACTTTTTAAAGGTAAATTTGTAGCTTAACTCAATCGAAATTCAAATCTCAATATGTGAAGAACACTTTCAGTATACCATGAACTACGATGAACAAAATCCAAAAAAAGCATGAACAAAAAAATTGACGATTGATATCTCTAGACATGGTTTGATTTTTTCTCTGTGAGTATTAATTGGGCATTTGTTTCGATTAACAATTCTTTTTCTTTTTCTTTGAGATGAGATGAGAGCTTGATGTTCATCTTCAAATTAACATGCTATTGTAAATAGGTTTTGTCTGCAGCATTCATAACCTCTTCTCTTCTTCTAATTCTCTCCAATCTCTAAACTCATTCCAAACCATCAAATCAAGATTTTGTCTGCATCACACATCTTCTACAATATGTAAATAAGAAAGCATATTATCCCTCTTCATCTATATTGATTCTTGTTCTTCTTTCTCCTTATACCCACCCCACCACTTCATCCCAACCGCCCACCACAAACAGAAAGAGATTAACCCAATTGAAATCCAAATCTCAGTTTCATTTTGGGTTGATCTTCCCATTAAGTAATAGCTGGGAATTATAAGGACACCAACCCACCCAAAACCAAATTCAATCACAATAATGAACATGTACCCAGTAGCTGGGATTTAAGGAACCCACCAATTCAAGCACTAAGATAAAGAATCATTAGTAAGACAAATCATATTTTTTTCCCCAATCGAATCTAGTGAGGCGGCCTCTGTGTGTGCTATTATATCCCTCTAACTTGGGTTGAAATTAATTTGTTTAGAGAGAGATCGAGCTGAGACTATAAAAACGGCGAGGTAGTTATATTTTCAGATATTTTTAATAAGATTTAATTGAAGGAACGATTTTGTCCTTAAAAAGTTAATGGAGTTGACGTTGTTAGTGGTACCAGACATCAAAATTTGGTTGATGATGAAAATTGAGATACGGTTATGATATTTTAGAAACATGAGATACGTACGAATGCTAATAGTCAAATAAAGTTGAGATACTATTTGAGCAATTTTCTCAAAAGAAAAGGAATTGAGGTTTTGTATTTGTTTACCTGGGCTCCGCTCCCCCCTCTTATTTGTTTCAAATTTCAAATTTCCAATTTTTGCGTCTTCGGGCCTTCCTTCTGAATCTCGTTACCCGCAAATAATGAAACCAAATTGCATTTTCTGATTATTTGGCTCTGTATGAGGAAATTTCCTCATAAAAATATTAATTAGGCGACGACTTATGCGGACTGTTGCTTAATACTTATGTAGGTGACAATTACATTTTTATATGTGAAAACTTATTTAGCTACAAGTTCTGCTGGTTGTCGATTAATTGTAGAACCAACTCCTAAGTGAGTGTACTTTGTTTCAATTTTATAACTGGCTGAGACGGGACGCTATTTCTGTCTATATATTTCCCCGTAAAACTCATCATAGTGGGAGAAATAGTCGGCTTGTAAATGCATTCAAGTTCGGAAACATCAAAATGTGTATTTAGAGTTGATATTTAATTTAAAAAAATCTCTTGATTTGACTTTTAAAATTCAATTTGAGTGCAACGTAAAGTTTTTTTTTTTTTTTTTTGAAAATGAAAGTGCTCGTATTATCTTATCATGAGATATTCATCAATCATTTAATTAGAAAATATGCTTATAGTTATCTAAGAAGTAAATGCTCTTGGGGTAATGAATAACATTCCAAATAATTATGAGAAAACCCTATTAAAGCATTAATGCCTAGTTAAGCCATAATAAATCCTTTGACTAATACAATTTTGAATTGAAACAAAATATGCATGGTTAGCTGTTGAGCACATAATTACATCATGAATCAATATCATCCAATACTAAGTATATAAAGTTGAAGACCCTAGACTTTAATTTCAACTTACCAAAAAGAAAAAGAAAAAGAAAAAAAAAAGAGATTTTCTGGTTTTGTACAAAGAAATGAGAAAGAACAAAATGAAATGACTACAGCTTGTGTAGAAGAGTGTAATCCTAAAAGCTGACACGCCAGTTTTGTTACGAGGCATAAAATGCGGAGCTCTATGATTGCCACCTGTCCCTTCTAACTGCTTATTGTTTAAGGATGATACAAAACATAACCTCCCACTCAACATTTGCGGCTAGCCAAGAACACTCTCAACCGTCACTCACTACTCTCCAGTCCCTAGCAAATCATCGTCAGCTAATCCACCCCAAATAATTATCAAAATACAGAAACTATTTAAAAACAATGTACGTACACAATCGTGAATATTTAGAAAGATAATTAAAAAGTAAATTTTATCAAACCAGAAACTATAGACGTGTCATTCATGTACGATCAGATCCAATGTTTCGGAATTACTGTTCAAAATTTTGGTAGGTACTTACTCTAAAAGGGACAAGGGGTTTGTGAAAACATGAAGAAAAACAAAACTCTTGATTTGGAAATGTAATGGTAAATGTATTTTCTACAAAACAAAACAAACAAACAAACAAACAAAATTCATCTTTATCAGAATTCACTACATATATATATAGGAGGGAGGGGTCTGTGGATAGGTCCCACAGTTACAATTCTATTTATTCTCTCTCTCTCTTGTGTTTTCAAGTAGGAGAAACACTCCTCTTCTTCTCTACCTCTCTCGATCACTCCTCTCTCTCTCTCTCTCTCTCTCTCTCTCTCAGAAAATCAATCTGTTGTTTTTGTTATTGAATACCTCTGAATATACAAAAGCTTCATTCTTTTCTTGTATTCCTTCATTGTGATCTAGATAAGATTCATTCTCACAATTAAAACAGAATCTAGATAAGATTGTGAAAGTGTTGTTCTTGAATCCCTGACTCCATTTCTTGAAGCATTGAAAATGTTTCAGCTCCCCAATCACTGAAACAAGGAGCTGACGCCAAAGACTCCTCACACTCACAAACACTCGCACCCTTATCGCTCTTCCCTCATATTCATTCATTCATTCACGTTCATAGGAATAACAACATGGGATTTGTAAGGCCACTGGAGCATGCAAACGAGGTCGTCGTTGTAGACAACAAAACCAAATATGGGCGTGGTGGTATCGTTAGCATTGCCGAGAGGAGAGCAGCAAAGTGTGGATTCAAGGCCGACAGGATCAATTCTCCACGTTTCAGGAGGTCCGCCGCCAGCCCTTTCCCGTCGCCGGCGCCGGGGGACAGGTCTCCTGGCCACCTCACTATTCCGCCGGGCATAAGCCCCACCGCTTTGCTCGACTCCCCCATGATGCTCCCCAATTCTCAGGTCATTTATTGTCTTGTCTATTTGGAAAATTTCTTAATCTAGTTTTTTCCTTTGGTGAAAAAAAATGGCTGATCAATGAAACCTGACCATTTTCTATATCTGTATATATTTTGGTTCTTCTGTCATTTCTAGTGTCTGTTGGCTCTATATATGAAGTCGTGCGTGATCTTGATGGAAATTGTTTACCAGATCAAATAGTGAGAATAAATGCAAAAAGAGAAGAAACACAGTGAGTCTTGAATATCGAGATCATAACGTTAACTATAAGCTGCTAGTCTGCCACCAATATGAATGCTATATACTTCTTGATTATATATATGTGGTTCATCTGTTGCACTGAGGTCTGCTTGGCTCTATTATTTGCGACTGTGATATGGTTTTTGTCTGTATTTAGCTTCCTACTCCCTGTTTCTGTGGTTGCAAAATCACACAATGCTTAAGAATGCAGTCCAATTCGTTCATTTTTACTTTAAAATCCTACTTTAAACTAGACTTTTCTTGGTTTTTAAAGATATGAATTTAGAAGCACATGTAGAAGTATGGTTTTTAATTACTAGAATCTTTGAATTCTACATTGCATCAGATAGGTTTACAAATGAGGATGCTAGACAATGAATTCCACATTGCACATAAGTGCAGGTAGCTAAACTAAAACACAATAACAAACTACAGACAATGACCTGTAAGATGCTAGGCAATGATCTGTAGCTCACTTTCTGTTCCAGGCACTGCCATCTCCTACTACCGGAACTTTTCCCATGCTTCCTCCTAATGATGGCAGTTCAATGCCGAAATCTGCAACTAATCAAGATATCCATAGGGGGAGTGGTTTTCATTCATCCTTCACGCTCAAGAATCAAGGAGATCCTAAGCATCTGCCAGGTTATTCTGGTTTTGAAAATCAGGTAATGGTCATGTTTTGTTTCTTTAGTAGTAATATATGGAAATTTATGACTACATGCCTTACTTTGAAACTAAGTAGGGATTAAACTCTTCCAATAGTAATGTCTTCTGCAAATGGAGATATTATATATAATCACTGATAAACATAACTAGAAGAGGACCATATTGTTTGCAACTGAGAAAAGTCCATAAAACAAAGTCTCGTAGTTTATAATATACGGATACTTTCAAAGTAGGCAGTAGCTGGCATGAGTGAATAGTTTTGAGCAAGATACATACGGCATTACCATTTAAAGCCGTAACTTATGTTTAACTCAAATCAGGAGTCAAATGTTCTCTTTGATGAAGCTCAATGTTTATGGGGCTCAAGGTCCTAAGAGATGGCCTGCCCCTTTAAGTTTGGTAGAAAATAGAAACAACTACATGCATACCACCATCTACTGAAATATTTGATAAAATTATCTACAATATGTGACGGGTTTTCCATTGCATTTTTTCTCAGGGATCGAATGTTGACTATGAAGCTCTTGTTTTGGAGCAACAGCCATTGGATTTTGAGTTCCAGATGGACATTCCTGAAGAATTGAATGCAAAGAATTATGCTGTTGATCCATCTAATGATGTTAAGAATTTAAGTATTGTCGTAATGGATGAGAACTATGCTGACTTGCAAATGCCTCATTCCAGCATAGCTAGTGATCATAATTCTGTTCCCAAAGAAATTATTCATGGGGAGGATGTTGAAACCCATCAACATTTGGAAGGAGACCATAAAGGGTATCCATCCCTGGGAATGGCCAGGAATTCAGAGGATGGATACAACTGGAGGAAGTACGGGCAGAAACAGGTTAAAGGTAGTGAATATCCAAGGAGCTACTATAAGTGCACTCATCCAAATTGTCTGGTGAAGAAAAAGGTGGAACGATCCTTTGATGGTCAAATAACAGAAATAATTTACAAGGGAGCTCCTCATAACCATGCACAACCTCAGCCTAATCGACGTACTGCAGCATCACTCGGGTCATCATTTACCTATGATGAGATGTCAGAGATGGCTGAGGGCAATAGAACATCTGTCAAAGTTGACCGTGAGTCAGTTTGGGCAAAAAATCAGTCCGGGGAGGAAATAAAGTGTGGTTATGATGCGAGGGCTGATGGTCTGGAAAGGACATCCTCAGCATCCATTGTTACTGAGATGTCTGATCCATTATCGGCCACCCAAGGAAAATCCCTAGGTGTCTTTGAATCTGCAGACACTCCGGAATTTTCTTCCGCACTTGCTAGTGTTGATGAAGATGACCAGGCTGCCCAACGGAGCATAGCACTTGGAGATGATGCAGATAATGAAGAATCTGAATCAAAAAGAAGGTACACTGTTTATCTTCTAGATGTCTATCTCTAAACCAAATGAGCATGCAGGACAGAGTTATCTGATGTATTGGTTTTACATATCAGGAAGAAAGATAGCTGCATGATTGAAACAAGTATAGCGTCCAGGGCTGTTCGTGAACCAAGAGTAGTTGTGCAAATTGAGAGTGAAATCGATATACTTGATGATGGCTATCGTTGGCGGAAGTATGGACAAAAGGTTGTCAAAGGCAATCCAAACCCCAGGTATGTTATTACTGATTAGTACTTTGTTTGGTGGTTTGATTAGTAATACTTCATGTACATGCTTGTTTTAGTTTCCAGTGGCCAAAGATGATTAAGTCGGCCATGATCTTATGAAAAAAAAATTCTCAAAATGTTGGGATTTCTTACTAATTTGAGGTGTAATAGTTTCTGTTGGTATATATAACAAAAAGGGACATGTGACACATAGCAAGTTCCAGCAAACAGTAGACATCAGTTGTAGTGCATTTTTCTCTTAATCTAAAGATGTACATAATGAAACATTGTAACTGTAAGTGAAAGCTGGGTTATTTTTGTTTCCTGAGTGGTGTACTGAGATATTATATTATCATGTAAGCAATTAATCTCGTTACTTATCCTATGTCCTGTAGGAGCTACTACAAATGTACAAGTGCGGGATGCTTAGTAAGGAAGCATGTCGAAAGGGCCTCCCATGATCTGAAATTCGTAATTACTACATATGAGGGAAAACACAACCATGAAGTGCCTGCAGCCAGAAACAGTAACCATATAAACTCTAGTGGTGCCAATGGACATCAACCTGCTGCCAATTCTCAGCCAGCACTGGTATTATCCAGAAATGCCAACAATCCAAAGCCTGAGACACAAGTACAAGATCTTGCGCCTCATTTTGATAGAAAACCAGAATTTCATAATGAGTACCTGCCCCCTACTTATCTTGGGAATTTCAGCAATGACTTGAAATTCGGAGCTTCCTCCATTTACCAAATGAAGTTCCCACCTCTTCAGAATGCAATGCCATATGGCTTTTATAGTCTAAATGCTAGTCATCACAATGTAGCTCACCATGCTGGTTCTGTTCTCCCAGACTTCCCCATGTCGCTGCCCTTGAATCTTCCCCCAACAGGCAATCTTGGTCTCACAGGTTATGATTTCAATAATGGAAAGTCAGTCTGTCAAATGCAGCCTTATTTCTCAGGACAGCAGCTGCAGGAGAATGATTCAAGGTACCTGAAGCCAAAACAAGAGCAAAAGGATGAGAGCCTTTATGACGCCTGCCTGCCTATGATTGATCAGGGAAATGCAGCATTGTCATCAACCTCAGCATTATTCTATCAAAGAATCATGGGGGGCTATCCATCATAAACTTTTTCTCTTTCTTCAGAATCATCACCAACTGAGGCAGACTCTGCTAGCCCTAGCTAGTGCTAGAGGAGGTTTCATTTTCTTGCAGTTTTGCTACTCATAGTTTTTTCTTGTTTTCCATTCTGCCCTGAGACAATCCCATAAGGAACTACAGTTAAATGTTACAAAAATTTGGAACTACAGTTAGTTGTTTCTTAACCAAATTTATCAATAGCAAAACTTCAGAGTCACAGAATTGCTCCTCTCTGTGTGTGATCTATGCATTATATAGCTTTCTTCAGTTTACTGATCAGCCTGGAAGTAAAGCATACCCTTCTTGTTCTTGTTGAGAAGATGATTAAAAACCACATATTTTGTTCATTACATTGTTGAATAATTTGTCTCGATCAATACCAGACTCTACTAAAACCAACCAGTTTGTAATCACAAAGCTGAGCATTTTAAGTTAGAAAGTGAGATACTCAACTCATTAATAATCAAAATGAGCGGGATGAGTAAAGACATCAAGAAAGAGAAGAAAACATTAATCCATCATCTTGATTATCATAGGCATAAGAGAAACTAATATACATCATTCATCATCATCCAGTCCACACCTCCACACATACCCATGAGCACTATTCCCATACCCAACAATCAAAACACAAAACATAAACGACTGAAAACAACAAGCCATCCATATATCCGTTATCGAAACGCAAGACTCAGACTCAGAGGACTCCTCTTATTATCGTTCACTTCTTAAGGCTGCCGCGAACACCGGGCCTGGGCTTCTCGGCCGGGGCCTGGCTGGTGCTGGTGCTGGTGCTGGTGCTGGCGTGACGATTCACAATCGCGGCCTCGTCGAAGGCAATCTTGGGGTGCTTAGAGTCGTGGTGAATCTGCATCGACTTGACGTCAGGCGCAGTAATCTTGCAGTGAGGGCACTCGTACTTGGCGTGACCGCCTTTGTCCTGCCCGGTCCGGTCAGCGATACCAGCCTTGCCGCCGCCGCGATTGGTGGTGGCAGCGTCGATCTTGGCCTGGATCTCCTTGGCCGTGTGCTTCTTCGGCTTCGCCTTCCCCGTCATGGTCGACGGCCACACAAACCCTAAAAGCCAACTTTGATTTGGGGAACAAGAACAAGAGCAAATATTAAACAGACTGCTTGTGACTTGTGTGCGGGTGCGCTTTGCGATCATTTATATAGGCCCTTATCTTCGTCACTCGCTCGGCTTTTCTTTGCCTGGGCCGGGCCGGGCCGGACCAATTTATTCATTCTCCACGCTTTGGATGGACTTTCTTTCTTGTTTTTATGGCAAGATCAAGTTGTATGTCTTATGCTTGTCTAGGTGAAGTAAGTAGTATTGATTTCAATCAGTCAGTGAGCCTAGTACTAGCTAGCACATATTTTTTAATCATTATCAATGTCAGCACTCAGCACTAGCAAAATACAAAATTCGGTGGTGGTGGATCATGAGTTGGAAAAAGCTAAAACTAGTTCTCCTTTCATGTGGCCATGTACCATCAAGAATAAGGGTTGCTACCAAAACCAAATGATATTCTGTGATCCAAGGCGTTTAAGGGCCACAGAGAGAGAGAGAGAGAGAGAGTAGAACTGTACAAGTATCAAGAATTTCCTGGTCTTTATCAATTAGATAGAAAAGAGATGGAACAAAACCCTGTTGTTTTGTACAGAGGAAAATTGATCTGTACCAATTACCAATTGCTATCACGTTTCCCAAACAAATAATGCAGATACCAATGAAATCAAGTGTAAGAAAGGATGTTTTAAGCTTTGTAATAGAGAAGACAAGGATAATAACTGTCTTGACTCATATATTGTACCCAACAAAAAGAGCTCCAAAATCCGGATAAAGGGCACTCCAACTCCATGATAGGTTAAACTTTCATGGTTTGGGGCTTCTGTAAATTCTCATCTCTGTACACCAATCGCCTTTTGTTAGAACCGTAACCTTGATACTGGTAGATGATACTGTAAAGGCATTGCCTCAGGCGCATTATGTCAAATGACTCTATGAATCTCAAATCTGTTGGCCTTGACTTCACCCCAGCAAATCGCTGGTACTCCTCAAACACAGAAGACAAACACCAATTCTGAAACTTTCGCAGGCAACCAACAAGACAACCAGTCCGATGCTGTAAGAACAAATTGCAAACACAAGGTCAGAACTGCCCTGATCCAAATAAAAGGCATATGATTTCAAAGAGTTCCAGTGATAAAGCACAACAGGTTTTATACATATCAGCCAAAATTTCAAAGAGCCTTAAGATTATACTACTCTGAACTGTAGTTTTCATGATGTAGAACAATAAGAGAAGGTTATTGTTGATTTCTGGCTAGAATCTAGCAACACAGCTAGGACAAGACTCTTCATTACACATTATAGTATCAAGTCAAGTCAACCGAAGTCCAGAGCACAGTTGGTCGTTTCAAGAAACTATATCTTTCAAAGAATAATACAGCTTTTTCACCAACCTACTATATTATTTAGAATGGTCAGTGATTAGAATGGTGAGGTCTGCATTTTGGTTGAGTAAAAAAAATCCATATTGCTTCTGCATCATCAAATCATAATGCAGCTAATAAGTTCAATTATGTTCTGTTGTTTATAAAATTCCTTCTGGAGAAAGAACAATGATATGGATGCTAAAATGAGGTATGAGGTAACACGTATTGTCATCATTTCAAGAAAAGAGAAAGAACAGCATATAGTAAACATGTTAAAATGTATAACAATGAAATTATAATGCTGATAACGTAACCAACAGACTTGATCCCAAGCACAGAGCCAGTAGTAAAACAGATTATATTAACAATAGTTAGTCGAACACAAAAATGATTACCTTTCCACGCTTGCAATGGATCAATACAGGATGATTTCTCACATCTACAAACCGAAAGAGTAAATGTTAGAAAATATAGGGTGCAAATAACTTAATGAAAAAGTTAAATAACAATGAACTGTCTATGTTAGACTAGTACCAATCAAGATTTTCAAGGCCTCCAAGATAGTATCCTTGGGAATTAATATGGCAGGATCCTGCATAAGCCAATGGACATGAACTTATCAACACAAATGCAGTACAACCAATATCCTATTCAATTTGCAACGAATGTACCAAACTGAATTTTGACACAGACGTGGCACATGCATATACTACAGCATAAATTGGTAGCAAACACCACAAAAATTAAACACAGGAACAAAGAAAAACCTTATTACCGTCTTTCCCTCGATTCCGAATTGCAGGAGCCGAATGTTTTGAGAGCGAAGAAAGTCCAAATTCTCCTCAGGATAGGGCTCAGGACACAAATATCTGCTCCAATCAATTAACGTTAAACCTCGTAAACACAAACACATTCATCTTGTATTAAAGTTAATCAAGAATACCAATTCTAACTCTTTCTTCCCTCAATTTTTCTTAACAATTCCATACGAGACACCTTTAATTAACCATTCTTGTTCAACAAAACGTACATACATTGATCAAATTGATTCCAATTTTGAACACAAACCCTAAAAACAATGTCAAATTCGTTGGGGACTTACATGATCGATCGGAGATTGAGGGAGCGGAGGAAGGGGAAATTGGCGCGCTGAGGGAACCCAGATCTGAAAATGCCGTCCTCCACCATCGAGAAATTGATCGGCGGCTCCAAAACGTCGTCGTCTTCTTCGCAGTCGTTCATCTTCTGCTTCTCCATCGTCGCTCTCTTCTTCGTTAATGCAGCGTGGAATTCCCAGTGTCAAGAAAAACAAGAATAGAAGAAGAAGCTCATAGTTTTGGAGGAGACGATGAAACGACGCCGTTCGAGGGAGAACAAGTAGTGATTGAATTGGATTAGGTCATTAGAGGAATTTTAAAGAGTCTTCCAGGACTTGAACTCTTTATTTTATTTATTTATTTTTTACTCGTGATTTTCCAATTGTCCTCGATCGATCATGCTATTTTCTTTTATATTTCTTCAATTTTGGTGTTCTATTTTGTTTATTTAGTAAACCCACAATTAATTTTGGAGAGCTGTTCCTACTCTTTTTTTAGGTAGTTAATGCGGGTTACTAATTAAGACCATCCAACAAAAGTTTATAGAGATACTATTGTGGGTTATCCAAGCCAACCATAAAAATTATAGGGTTTAGGGTTTAGACAGGACTAGGATTTTAGAAAGAAAAAAAACACACTTAAATTCTTATCACCCGATTACTAATAAATCTCTAAGTAATGACTAAAATTGACTTGGAATTCTTAATTTCTTGAGTTGTCGACATGTATTAATAGATGTACTGATTGATTGATTGGTTATACTGACTTGAACATATTGTGTTTCTATGTTTAGTAATGTTTTCCATATATTGAAGTCTTTTAGTGTAGAGTTTGTTTATCTATAGTATTATCTATACTATTATTAAAGAAACAGGGATTGCTAGTTAAAACATATACTCTTGAAATATTAAATAACTCTATGAATGTATCTAATTGTTAAAGATAAGAATATAAAAGTCATGAAAACTTTTTCTCTTATTTTTCAGAAATTAATTCCTCATTTTTAGGCTGTTAACTACCACTTCTCCACAGCCATAAGGTGTGACTAGTATATGATTAAAACATCTTATTTTTATCAAATTGATGTAAAACTTGTAGTCTAAACAATTTCGCAGGAATCATAGAAATCAAATTAAAACTAAGAAAATCTAAGTAGTATGTCCAAATTTACCAAGAGTTGGTTTTGTAGCCGGCAAGTTTGTACCATGGTTAGTTGAAAGTTGTGGAACCTTCATTTTCTCCTTGACAAAACTATGATTGAGAATTTGGGATGATACGAAACTTGGAGGTAAAGGAATAAGGATTCCCAAGTGGATTTGAGAAAAGGTGTTTGATTCTAGTGCAAATACAGATATGATCCGTATATTTTGACCGAGTCATAGAGGAAAATGGCATATTTGCATATACAATATGCGAATGCCAAAAGGACATTGCTTTTGGCATGCATATTGAAAAGTAGTTGTCTTCTTCTTTGAGATTCACTGGATATCTACATCAGCTATCTTCACATAATTGATATGAGATTCCGAGCTCCTTCCATGGCTGCTAGGTTGACCCTTTCTTTATCTTCAAAGAAATTATCCCCATCTCACACACAATCAGAATCCAATTGACTCGTAATGTTTCTGTTTGAAAATTCCCAGTGGTCACCCTGCAGCATACCTGAAAGCTAACCATCTTCAACTGTACATGACTTGTCAAACACTCAAAACCCTACAGTCATATTCTATTATGCTTGTTAAGTTGCATCCTTGTTGGTCAAAACATTTCCTAGCTTGTTAATTTGTAAGGAATTGAAATGAAGAATATGGTGGGTAGTCAAGCAGCAGGCTGCAGCTGAATGCTGGGTTGTTTTGCAAGTCTGTGTAGGCTGTTTGTTATTTGAATTTTGAACTGCTGGTTCAGCTAAGCAAACCAAATTGATTGAAAAACCCATATGCCACTAGTAAAACAAAGTCCAGTTGAGCCCAACAAATCTCAATGCCCAAGACAACATTTTCCAAATTTCATAACAAAATGGAAACATATAGTGAAACCACATAAAAGAAAAAGAAAGAAAAAAAAAGGATTATGGATAAGGGATAAGATTTTAGTTGCAGTTGATCCAATGAAATCAGAGGGGTCTATGCCAACCACAATCTCTTACTCACTCTCACACTTGGCAAACATACTTGGTCTGCCCTCTCCAATATCATAATATCTCTCTCACTCACTCACTCACTCTGGAGCTTTCACTTTGTCCCTCACTAGTTCTCTTCCGCTACTCTTTCTTTACAACTTTTAACTTGTAGTCTTTTGATCAGAGCAGAAAGCCATGGCCAGTGCTTCTCCAATGGCCAGCCAGCTCAAGTCCACCTTCACCTCCCCTGTCTCTAGAGCTTTGCTTGCTCCCAAGGGCCTCACTGCCTCTCCACTCAGGCTCTTGCCTGCTAAGAGATCCTCTTCCTTCACCATCAAAGCCACCCAAACCGACAAGGTATGTATGTCTATGTCTGTGCGCTTCTTTTATTATGAAACTAACCAATTAACTCGATCGAAAACATAGTGCTACATATAAATTATCTTGTATAGTGAACAATATGTGTTGTTGACAATCAAAACACTTATGCAGCCATTCCAAGTGATTCAACCAATCAATGGTGATCCCTTCATTGGAAGCTTGGAGACTCCAGTGACATCAAGTCCCTTGATTGCATGGTACCTCTCCAACCTCCCTGCCTACAGAACAGCAGTGAGTCCACTTTTGAGGGGAATTGAGGTGGGTCTTGCCCATGGATTTCTTTTGGTCGGCCCTTTTGTCAAGACAGGTCCATTGAGGAACACTGAAGTAGCTGGGGGAGCTGGTTCCTTGGCAGCTGCTGGTCTTGTTGTCATTCTCAGTGTTTGCTTGACCATGTACGGCATTGCATCCTTCAAGGAGGGAGAGCCATCCACAGCTCCTTCTCTGACCTTGACCGGCCGCAAGAAGGAGCCCGACCAGCTCCAAACCGCCGAGGGATGGGCCAAATTCACCGGAGGGTTCTTTTTCGGAGGGATTTCCGGTGTCACTTGGGCTTACTTCCTCCTCTATGTCATTAACCTTCCTTACTACGTCAAGTAGATGTACAACATTTGCTTCTACTTTTCAACCCTGTAATGAATCTCATGTATGCTACAATTGTTTGTGAAAATCGTACATCTTAAGCTTAACACTCAATTTGTCACGTTAATTTATGTTTACCACTCGGTAAAACTACTGGTCTTCAACTCATTATTACCATAGACTCATCACCAAACTCATTATTACCAAATACTTGCTTGTTGGCCATTTACAGTCATTTCTCTTCGACTCCTCTGGTTCGTTATTTAACAGAATGTTTCATGGTTATTACCATTACTAGTTAGAAATAACGAGATGAAGAAAGTAGATGTTGTAACTAATGCCACATATCACATTACATATTCATAGTACGTATATAATCATCACTTATCTCATCACAACAATGAAGCACAAGAAACCATTACATGGAAATCCAAGTATTGGAGACAGAGAACTCTGTTTTTGGTATGATCATGATTTACATTCTTAAATATATAATCATATCAGAAATCCCTCATTCCATAATTCACTTTGGACAAGTATTGATGGAGAGGAAGAGAAGCCATTGAATTGACATCGACAGCATCAGCAACAGGTTGTGAAGGCCTGGGGAGCTCAAACTGTCTCCAAGAAACAGGAGATATGAGATCATCCCAAGAGCCCTTATTAATTTGGTCAGTTGATGCAGCACTAGCACTAGAACTAGCAGCAGAAGCAGAAGCTGAAGCTGAAGCAGAACCATCCAGACCTATGTGTGTCACATGCTTCACATCTGTAGGACACCCTATTTCCATATCCATTTCCTCTTCTTCATCGTCCATTTCATCCTTGTACACTAACACATACAAGAAAAGGCACCCGAGTCAATTAATAAACATCACAATTATCTAACTGAGACAGAAAAAATTGAACTGATAACTCCAATCTATAGAGACTTACCAAACAACTGAGAAACAGTCTTGAAACCCTTGAAGAGCCTATTTATACCAATAGATATGTTTGGCTTTGAAAGAGCAAGGGATCTGAACGAGTTCTTCATGTCTCCTTCCTCCTCTTCGTCATCGTCTTCTTTAGTTCCTTCACAAAGATCATTAAATATTTAGATTAGACGTACAGATGACTATGCTAGCTAATTAATCTCAAAAAGATTGTACAAGTGTGTGAGCAGAGTTTGAGAGAGACTTATTGAAGATGGATTTGAATCTGACTTGGATCTTCTGGACTGTTGTTGTGCACCAACAGCAATGCTTGACTCAGAAACGCAGCCAATAGTGAAAGGAAGAAGCACAAGTCTTTCCATTCTTTCTCTCATGTTAAATCAACAGTTCGAGAGAATGAGGGAAGATTTTGAGAAAATGGTGTTTGAGGAAAATGTAGATTTGGAATGTGGTCTGTTAAAATAGCGTGTGCACAGTGCCCTGACTTTGCTATCAAGTTACAATAATATACGTATAGAAAATTCCATGTCACTTGTGCAATTCTGTGTTTTTCTTTTTGGCGAACACATTTGCAAGTCTGTTTGGTAGCTCAAATTGGAGGAATCAAGAATCATACTAATTAATTTCGACATTTTGCAATACATAACTCCAAGTGATGGGTATGTTTGGACGTGGAATCCACACTAACAAGGTTCTGTTGTTAAGTTTAACCTAATTGAACGAGGATAAACCACTTTTAGTGGATTGGTTATTCCACTTCACTTGCCTCTCTTACAGAATAAGCCACCAATTTCCACTTGTCCTAATGTGTTTTTTTGGGTTAACTTGTTATCTTGGTTTGGACTCCTTTCAAGTAGTGTATGCTAAGCAATCTCTCTTGGGTGTTACAATCAAGTTCATTGGCTTATTTCTTAGAAGCAGGGCATATATGATTGATTG